>JAJGOT010000122.1:1087500-1622500 GCA_022457155.1 Cladopsammia gracilis
CCAAGCCACCCAATCTTTTCGATCACTTCGATATCCAACTCGACCTTTTTGAATTCCCTATAAGCTATTTCGGAGTTCTAAAAAAACATGTGCGCGTTGGGATAAAAACAAGCATTAATCACAAATACAATATAATTCAAATTCAACCATTTTAAATAACAAAAGAAGAGAATAATCTCGGGATAAAAACGCATGCCCACTGAACCTATTCTTCAAACTCTGAACTCGCTTATTAATCGACATTTCAAAATGGTTGATTTATATTACAGCAAACTAGATAAAACAAATAACATCTTTGCCATATTCACTATAAATTCTTTTTTTTTTTATTAACCTCACGTTCTATCACATTAACGAGATGGCTTTAAGAGCCCTTTGATTCTCCCTAGGGTCTAGGAGTAATCCCTTCTTTGAGGTTACCAGTTTATCAAAAGAGAGCTGACAAAGCCAAAGAATGTAAAATAAGTATACAGGAAGCAATTGTGTAATTTGCATATTTTTTTTATGGAGGGAAATTGTTGGATTGTTCCTGACTACCACATTGCTACCACTGACACCACATTGCCTCAGGGAACCCACTTATTACTTCTAAAATAGAATTTGTTAGTTTACTAAAATTGTTCTGGCCCCAGTTAATTGAACAAACTCAGTAACTTTTAAATGATTTTATTCACATTCAATAATTGTTAGTATAATCAACAAGTTAATGATTATTTTTCTCGTAAGAAATGTTCTATATGGTTCATTTGTCACTAATTGTTCTTTGTTGTATAGTAGAATGCTATTGAATACAACGAAATAAACGTTTAACATGAACTCGACTTCCTACATGGTCTATATTAAAATATTTTAAGTTTGAACAACTATCACAGTTTCAAAAAAAAAAACATTACAGGTCGCCCGAAGGTAAAAAAATAATTGTCGCTGCATTATTACAACACAATACTGGGAACTGTAACTTAAAATTATGTATTTAAACTTGAAGTTTGTGGATGAAATGAAAATATTATTTGAAAATGGCAATATTAACTACTGTTTCTAACAACATCTGTTTCTAACAAGATGTCCATTACATTGTCATCCACCAGGTCAGCATGGAGTGGCTTCAAATATTTTTGCCAGTTGTTGGTGAAAGACCGTGAGATAACATTTAGCTTATGTGTTGGTGTCTTGTACGAACAATTCGACATACCAATGTTTGCTTTCAGGGGTGATACGTTGTTTTAGCTTACATGAATTGCACTTAAGCAATTTTCCACAGGCACTACAGGCATAATATACGGAAGCCAATAAGGGTCACACGTCGCTTCCACGTCGTCGCTTCGCTCGTCTGACGTTGGCTTCGCTCGTCCTCTTACTCGCGTATCTCTTCGAAGTTTTGTTGGCACTCCATGCGTTTTCCTTCCTCAGATACAAGAGGAAAGGAATACGTTTTCTTTGAATGTGTTTTAAACAGTTCTTTGTTGATCACTGTTGTTTTCGTTGCAAGTTAGATGAGAATTTGTTTGCGGCCAAACGGTGCCGACAGTGAGGAGGTAAGCTATCAGTATAGGCCAGTATAAAGCTTAAGTTAAGTCGGATTTTATTATGTCTGGTCCAGCATTTACCTTGTAGCATAACTTCTTTATTTTCGTGTTGTTCAATTATGTCTGTAATTAGACGGATGTTTTCACCGATAAATCTGCCTCTAATGTAACCCGTTTGGTCCCTTTCTATTAGCAGAGGGAGTACCTTCTCTAATCGCCTTGCAATACATTTGGTGGCTATTTTATAGTCAGTGTTTAAAAGAGAGACTGGGCGCAGTTTTTGAGCAATAAAGGATCTTTGTTATTTTTTGGAAATAAAGAAATGATTCCTTGTCTCTGCGAAATAGAAAGCTCCCCCAATAAGGCACCATGGTTGAGACACTCAATCATAGGGTTAGATAGCTCATTCCAGAAACGTAGGTAGAATTCAGCAGATAAACCGTCCGTGCCCGGAGATTTATTATGTTGAAAAGTTTTTAGAGTGGCAAGGCATTCTTCTGCAGTTATAAAACCTTCGCAAATGTTTTGTTTTTCATCATCCAGTCTAGGTAGAGATTCACAATCGCAGAAGGATAGTGGGTCAGTAGCATCTTGTTGTTTTTGAGAGGTGTAAAGCTCATTATAAAAGCTTTTCATAACATTTAAAATGGGTGTTGGGTCTTTAACGGTAATACCCTCAGGCATCTTCAGTTCTTTAATATGTCGTTTTTCATAACTTCTTTTTTCTAGGCTATAGAAATATCTGTTGCATTTCTCACCCATTTCGTACCATGTAGCATTTCTGTGGCTATGAGTTCAGGTTTTGACAAAATCGTCTTTAATATAGACCTTGGTTGGGAAGCAAACCAGAAAAATTTACTGCAAACGTATAGGAAAAATCGGGAGTTTGATACTTGATAATTTGAGTAAGGTTGATATTTTGCAATTTCTATGAATTACAAACTAAAGATACTAGCTAAAAGAATTTCCTTATCAAATTTGAGAAATATAGTCTCACTAAGAAAGTCGCAAATTAAAATTTTCAATTTTCATATATTTGTTTGTAAAACCGAGCCGCCGTTCGCGGGAAAATTTAGAAGCATTTGTATGAAAAACTAAAATACGATTTCTCGCTTCTCAGCTAACCTGTATCCTTCAAATTTGATCGGCAGGATCTTTTGCTAGGAATCTTTTCTTTGTAATTCATAGAAATTGCGGAATGTCAACCTACCTCAAATTATCGAGTATTAAACTCCCGATTTTTCCCATACATTTACTGTAAATTTTGCCGTGTTTGCCCCCCCAACCAAGAAGGCGTAAGAAACCATTACAAGGTCTATTCTTGGTTTGCACTGTCATGCCATACAATTATAAAATCGAAACCAGTAAGCAAGGGGCGTAGCCAGCATTTGGAAGAGGGGGGTTCCAAAGATCCCGAGATCGCCGAAAGCGCAATTTTACGAGCGCCATAGGCGCAAGCTTTTAGGGGGCTCGGGGGCATCCCCCTGGGAAATTTTGAAAAATTAGGTTGTCTGAAACTGCATGTCGTACATTTTGAAGGCAGTTTGACATGAAATAAGGCAGCTTTCTGACAGATTTGCCGTTCACTCAGCTGGGATAACAGAATGAAGAAGGTGCTGCAGATGCTTCCATGCAAAGGTGTCAATTGTTGCACTAATGTCATTTGCCTACTGTAATGTATGTTTATTAGAGCAAATCCAGACTCTTGCTCGCTTATTTTAGCAAAACAGAACCAGATAAGTTATACATTGATGGAATATATGTTAAAATGTAAAATCACTATTTCTATATGATTAGCATTAAGTTAACGTATTTACCGTTTCCCTTGTGACCCCCCTGTCTTTTTTAACAATCGTCAAATACATCTCTATTGTAGTTTCTGCAATTATTTAACATATGAATAGAGCAAAAAAATCATTTTTCATAATTGACACTTCATAGACATTTGTTTCTATGATCAAGGTGATGGAACTAGGTTTTGAGTATTGTGCAAGTAGTTTAGGAAGCGGATAATATTGATGGATAAAGGTCCAGTAAAGTTTACTTTGGAATATAAGGTAAGTGTTTTAAATTTTCCTCTCCACTTGTTTTTGTATGCGATACATGTTATGTTTTCATTTTTGTTAATTAATGTAATAGTAGCTTTGGCTTGTTTTTTACGTAACCATAATACTACGTCAACTAGCACTGTTGAACACAGTAGCCCAATGAAGATTAAGACAACCAACATTGATTACATGCCCTATCTTGTAGTTCGTCTGTTATATCGAGGATGTACTTTAAGGCTTTATTTTTTTTAGTCTTTCCGCAACTCCAGCGTTTATATAACTTTTTTTTTCAGCTTATGAATATTAGATGGGAGTAGATACTTGTAAATTGGTCTCGTTAAATGTGAGGGGCATAAGTAATTTTAAGAAAAGAAGAATTATTTACACTTGGTGTCGAAAACAAAAGGCAGATTTTATCTTCTTACAAGAGACTCATTCTAAAAAAGACACAGATATACAGTGGAAAAATGAATGGGGAGGTGAAATCTTTATGTCGCACGGTAGTTCTAATTCACGTGGAGTGGCAATTCTTTTTAAAAAAGGCGTTGATTGTACTATTGAATCCAAAATACTGGACCCTTTGGGACGTTATATCATTCTTAAAGTTGAGATTAAAGACAAAATATATTTATTGATTAATATATATGCACCTAACAAAGACACAGATATTATTAATTTTCTCAATAATTTATTGACGACGCTGCAAAAAGAAAACCTTGACGAAGAAGAAAATATTATATTGGGTGGGGATTTCAACTGCCCTCTAAATCCAGTTTTCGATAAGAAAGGGGGTATTTTAACTCCAAAAAAATTTGTAGTAGCCACAATTGATAGCTTACAAGAGGAGCTTGATTTAGTTGATATATGGAGGATTAAAAATCCTACGAAAAGAAGCTTTACGTGGAGTCAAAACTCTCCAACGATATTTTGTCGTTTGGATTATTGGCTGATTTCAAACAGTTTGCAAGATTTAGTTACATCAACGGATATCATTCCATCCATTAAAACGGATCATGCAGCAATTTCCATAGAGATATGTAACAGAATCGATGATATTAAAGGCCCAGGATATTGGAAAATGAACTCTTCTCTTTTGGAAAATGAAGATTATATAAATGACATTAACGAGAAAATACCAATTTGGTTAACTGAGGGTCGCAAAGATCTGACCGATAATCGGAATATTTGGGATTGGATGAAATATAATATTAGAATACATGCAATTCAGCATTCTAAACGAAGAGCGAAGGCAAGAAATGAAAAAGAAAACAATCTTCAAAAGGAATATGCAAAAGCAAAACAGAATTATGAGTCAGATACAAATGAAGCTAATGTAAATGCACTCAATTCAGCTAAAGAGATGCTAGAACTCCTTTATGAAGAAAAACTTCAAGGAATTATTATTCGTACACGGGCCCGCTGGCACGAACATGGTGAAAGAAGTAGTAAATATTTCCTTAATCTAGAAAAAAGAAATAATGTTAAGAAACACATGCGAAAACTGAGAATTCACGGTTCCATAACGACAGATCCTTTCGATATACTTTCAGAACAAAAACAATTTTATGAAAAATTATATTCAAGCAGAAATAAAAACGTTGATAATACACAACGAATTAAATCCTTTCTGAGTGATTTACACATTCCTAAACTTACAGAAGAGCAAAAGCTATCGTGCGAGGGTGATATAACATCTGAAGAATGTGCCTCCATTCTAGAGAGCTTTCAAAACAACAAAGCTCCTGGGAACGACGGAATTCCTGTTGAATTTTATAAAAAATTCTGGTCTCTCATAAGTGAACCTTTCACATTATGTGTTAATGAATGCTTTAAAAAGGGAGAAATGTCACGTTCACAAAAACAAGCAGTCATTACTCTTATTGAAAAAAAAGGAAAAGATCGTTCATTCCTTGAAAACTGGCGACCAATCTCCCTAATTAATGTTGACGCAAAAGTTATGTCAAAGGTTATAGCGAATAGAATCAAAAATGTTTTGCCAAATATTATACATTATAACCAAACCGGTTTTGTTAAAGATCGCTACATTGGCGAAACAGTACGATCAATATTTGATATAATGGATTTTACTCTCAAAGAAAATATTCCCGGTTTAATGATCTTTATCGATTTTCAAAAGGCATTCGATAGTCTGGAGTGGAACTATCTTATTGCTTGTCTAGAAGCTTTTAACTTCGGTTCGGATTTTATTCGATGGGTAAAAGTTTTCTATGAAAACATACAAAGCTGTATCATAAATAATGGCACAACTTCAGATTATTTCACACTGGAACGGGGAGTTAGGCAAGGAGACCCCCTCTCTCCCTATCTATTTGTTATCGCAATTGAAACTCTAGCCATAGCGATCCGTCAAAATACTGCGATAAAAGGTATCTTCATTAACAAAGAGGAGACAAAAATCCTCCAATATGCAGATGATATGACTGCAACCTTATCTGATATTAACTCAGCTTACGCTCTTTTCAACCTTTTGGATGTCTTTAAGAAACTCTCAGGCTTAGTAATAAATTCATCTAAGACTGAAGGAATGTGGATCGGATCTTCTAGAGGAAATCAAACCAAACCTTTTGGTATTAAATGGCCAAATGAGCCAATTAAAGCTCTTGGTGTTTATTATTCCTATGATTTGAAATTGCTACATGAAAAAAACTTTATAGAAAGATTGGATAGCGTAAAGAAACTTATAAATATTTGGTCTTCAAGAGGTCTCTCTCTTTATGGGAAAGTGACAATTATCAAATCTCTAATTATTCCAAAATTTGTTTATATCTCATCTTTGCTTCCCACATCAAAAGAAATTATTCAAGAATTAAATCGACTGCTTTTTAAATTCTTATGGAAAGGAACAGATAAAGTTACAAGATTATCAGCAATAAATGAATACGAAAAAGGAGGTTTGAAAATGATTGATTTGGAAAGTATGATTAAATCTTTAAGATTAGTCTGGCTAAAAAGAGTTTTTGGGACAAATGATGGCACATGGAAAAGTTACTTAAGGCACTTATTGGAACGGTTTGGAGGTCTTTTTTTATTTTATTGCAATTATGATACTAAAGATTTGACCATTCCCTCGCCTTTCTATTCTGAACTTCTTAAGTGGTGGTCAGATTTTCGGGACGTTTTTGATACAGGAAAAGACTGGCGAAACATAATATGGAATAATAAAGAGATACGCATTGACAAACTGCCCGTTTTTTATAAAGAAATGTTCGAGTCTGGCATTTTGTATGTTGAGGACCTTCAATTCCAGCTTAATAATACAGACTCTTTTAAGTTTATTTCAAGTAGAATTAACAAAATAAATTTTCTGATATGGATAGGACTTAGACATTCCGTACCATCTCACTTAAGATACAATAAAGGTAATTCCTTGCCTTCTCTTTCATTGATGATTGACAAAAATGTTTTTGATGTACTGAAAAAGAAATCCAAAGATTACTATATGTTAATTAAAGGTGTTAAAGCGCAGTGCCCATATATTTCAGACGTTCTAAAACGTGACTTTAATTTGACTGATGATCAACTGAAAAAAGTTTTTATTCTGCCTCATACCATAGCTTTTGAAGCATACGTCAAAGCTTTCCAATACAAAGTCCTTAACTCTATATTATATACAAATTATAAACTATATAAGATAGGTTATGTTACAGACGATAGATGCTCTTTCTGTAAATTAGAAATAGAAACCTTATACCATCTGTTCTTCCACTGTACACACTCTTCAAATTTTTGGAAAGAATTTGAAATCCTTTATTATCAGCTGACTAAAGAATTTGTACACCTTACCTTGCAAGATATAATGATAGGTATTATAGTTTCAAAATGCCCTTTACTGAATTATTTGTTATTAATTGCCAAAGTCTATTTATGGGATTGCAGAAGGACTCAAATACTTCCAAATATAGCAGGATTTAAGATAAAAGTAAAAATTAAATACGAAATAGAAAAATATATATGCTTTAAGAATAACACTGTAAGCCAATTTGACAAGAAATGGTCATTGACGTCGGGCTGTGTAATTTAATAACTATGTCAGACTGCTGCTATGTTGGCTACTATTATTATGTTTAATGAGTATATAGGGTTACATAATTTTTAAGGTTAATTGTGTTAGTACGTCTCCGTAATTTAACGTAGATATTGTTTGTAGGTGTTATGTGTAGTATTATTTTATCTTGTATTGTATGCCGAGAGCAGTGTAATGTACTGTACTGTAAGTATTAAGTGTACTGTTCAATAAAAGCATTATTATTAAAAAAAAAAAAAAAAAAAAAAAAAAAAAAGACTCTTGCTCGCTGGTCATGGTCGCCTTCAAGTGTCTTTAGCTGGCGCAATGTACTGAAAAATCGCTCACATTCTGCTGATGTAATTTGCAAAGTACATAAAATTTGCTGCAACCCGTGTACATTTGGATAGAATTCACGGTCACATTCTGCAAAAGCCTGAACTGCACTGCTGGGTGGTTCTTGATCTGCTGGCGCACTTAGCCATTTGTGCCGCCAATGGGCAATTTCTACATCGGCAACCAGTCATCTGCATAGTACTGCAAAGCAGCTTGCACAGGGTTTTCCTCTTGAGAAACTAGACAAAGGCACTGAATCCCACATCGCAGGCTTGCATACACAGGAGGCTTGTATTACGCATCCTTTAATCATAAACCCCCAATATAACATGTGCTGCCTTTTTAACTTATTTTTCTTTTGAAGCGGATCTGATCCGGGTGAAAGGGGGTTCCATTCATGTTTTACTCTTGTTCTCTTGAAAATATGCTATGGTCAGAACCCAAAGGGGGGGTCCGGAACCCCGTCTACGCCCCTGTAAAGCTCAATGTTTTAGTGAAAGAAGGCAATAATTTGCAATGTTATAAAAGAGTAACAAAAAAACCAACTTCAATTCGCCAGACATTGGGTAATTCCATTTTATATCTGCACATCCCCCCTCCCCCCCCAAAAAAACATCTCCTTGCGATTAATGATTTTCAGATCCTCATGCTGTATAAAGTGAGGGAGGGGGCGGGAGGAGTACAGTAGGTGGAGAGGAAAGGGAGGGAAGCGGAAGATCTAACAGAGTAGGAAGCGGGTGAAAAGGGCTGGAGTCGGTACAGAAAGCGGAAGGTTCTGACCCCGTCTCCCCCCCCCCCCCCCACTGTAAAAGATTGAAAGTCTTCAGTTTATTACCAGATATCATATCTGGATAATTTAAGAAACAAACTCTTATGGGAAATAAGGACACAAGACAAATGGCTTTCAGAATGTTAATTTTCTTTAATGTCATCAATTTCATGAGATCAGCATTGCGGGTTATGCTGATAAATTAATTTTTGTTTACTTGGTATGAATAAATAGTGGCATTTTACTTTGAAAGGTTATCGAATTTGCTGGTACATTTGAAGATCTTGTAACAGAGGCTGGAAGAATTTTTCATTTGGACTCTCCAGTGTTCTTTTCTGGAAGTGGTGATTTGGTGAATAGCCTATCAGTGCTCAGGCAAGTTGTTTCCTTTTTTCCACAAATGTTATTGACACTAGATGTGCTTGATTATTTGGGGTTAAGAGAAGCAACGTGACAGATGTCGCATCATGAAAAAATTGTCCAAATTGTTTCAATTTCGCTGATCGTAATCCATCTCAGTCTTAACTATTCTTGTTCCTTGATGGTTAATTATTACCTTTGCAAACTGGTATTTGGAGGTTTCCTTCGATTTCAATGTAAGTTTGTACATTGCCAAAAATGATTTAATATATCGTGACATAGCCCTTCAAATAAAATCATGAAAGCATACACTGAGACTTATTTGTTTGTGATTCACAGATCCTATGGAATCGTTTTAACCACTCCCCCCCTCCCCCCACAGACTCACACCTGATTTCAAGTCCTCTTTTTCAACAATTACCAAACAATGTCCCTTTGTTCTAACAGTACTTTTTCGATCCACAGGGATAATGATGTTTTATATGTAGCAAAAAAGGGGACATGTTTTTTCACAACAGAGGTGACTGGATAAGTATAGTCAATGATGATTTTAAATAAATTAGGTAAGGATTAATATCACACAAAGCGACGAGGGCAATTTCTACAGCTTCTGAAAGCACGGGTGATTTTTATCCTTAATTTTACGAGGTAACCTGCGATTACTTGATTATAAAATAGCAGACAAAATTATATGAAAACCTTTCAGACTTGTTAAGAGTCACTCAGACTTGAAACTACCCGAATTGAAAATACTCTCGCAAATTGACAAGAAAAACTTTTCAACTTACTGTGGTTGAATAAATTTCTAATCGGTCAAAGATACATTTGGCTGTAACGTACATCTGGAGAAGATAGCCTAATTTTTAGCAGAGCACTTGCCAGGCTGAAGGCCTGGCTGCGCAGCTCCATACTCATAGAACCTGTGCCATCATTTTTCATGGTCATGACTAGCGGAATGTTTCGCGGGCGCGCGTGTGCCCGTCCGCCCGTCCGCCCGTCCGCCCGTGTTGGAACAACATCCGGGATCTTGAAAGCAAGGCTTTGTTTTTCGCGCGGCCACACAGCTGTGAGCTCGGTAAACACTTTAGTTCTTTTCTTGTGTTTAGCGGAGAATTAAAGTCGTTATTTCCCTGCAGTTTTTCGCAGTTTGCTACTCAAGACAGCTAGAGATACTAATTATAAAGGGGTACTCAGAAGCCGCTTTAGTGGAAAAAAAAGAGCTTTCAGGGATAAAATCTTGCTTCGAGGAACTATATACGTTTTTAGCAATGCGAAGAGATGGGTTCGTTTTACGGATTTCAGCACCAAAGCGGAGGTTTAAAGAATTTCCAAGTACAGTAGTCGCCGAAGGGACCTAAAGGTAAAACAAATTACATTTTTCGATGGGAATTTATCTTGATATCAATCTGTGATTGACATTTTGTTTGTGTTTTCGTTAATTTTGGAGAATTGTTTATAAACGTGTAGCTTAAATTCAGTTGTATTTTAATCGAAGCATGGCCCAGGAAGAGGAAGTATCATTACTGGAAAGTGTCCACAACCAACGAATAGAGAGACTGTGGCGTGGTGTGTATGATGGAGTTTTGTACATGTATTACTCTCTGTTTGTCCATTTGGAGGACTGTGGTGTTCTGGACCCCATGCCAGAGTCAGACTTGACTGCTTTGCACTACGTTTACATTCCCCACATTAATAACCATTCATTAGTCTGGAAAAAAGGGTATGTGTGACACCAGATAAGAACGGCTGGCAACAGAACCCCCATGCAACCCTATATCTTAGGGCTTCTACTTACCTACCAGCACATGACATGTATAACAATTTGAATGAGGTAAGTGGTAAGAGCAACCCCTAGAATACCTAATCCACCAAGGTAGTTTAGAGATGTTTTCATATGACCATAGTAAAACAAAACGCAAAGTAATTACACCAATTCTGACTAAACGCAAAAGAAACTGCAGATTACTCACGATGGTCACATGTGAACTCCAATCTAAAGAGAAATTATGGAAAGTCATTGAATGTATACCCCTTGACTGTGTAGTTGCACTGTAAGGGACATGGAGCTTACAAAAGGCAATGGTATTAAATTGAAAATATGTTGCTGTGTGACTACCTCAACTGTAAAATGTTAGTTATTTAAAACATTAAAACAATTTTTGGACAATTTAAAAGCATTTCACGTCAAGAAAGCCAAGATTTTTTGTTCTGTACTCACTTTCTGATTGGCCATCTTTTTACAAGGTGTTCTAACACCTTGGCCCGGTGGAGGAAGTCGCACAGTGAACAGTGATATTGAGAAGGAAACATTGCCAGAATCCCAAATTTCTGGCCAATGTTGTAAAGGGACATATGGAAAATGAAGATGTCTTAATTTAGTGCAACCCTTCCCTGTAAGATGGCCACCTGGAGTAGTAAGCCGATTAAAACTGGATTTCATTGTTTTTACACATCACTATCTATCTTCTATTTCAGGATAAAATTGACAACTATGGCATCGACTGGGATGGCCCATTAGTAGAAGAGTTATGTGATAACAGTGTAGCTGTTCCTGAAATACACAAGTCTCTAACAGATGTATACACCAACTCCGAACATAGCGTCCAATTTAACTGACTTTTTTCTTTGCTGACCAGCCTAGAACATAAATGAATTTTCACATGAATGAAAGGCTAGTCAGTCAATAACGGTGGCAGTTTGAATAGGATGCCATATTTGGAATCGGTGTATGTAGTATTTCTGTATTTCCCTCTAGTCGAACAACAACAGCGACCATATGCTGTGAAGGTTCAAGCTTACATAGCAACCACTATGGTATGTAGTATTTCGTATACACAGCATATGTACATCAACTAAATGTTTATTTTCAATGATATTACAAAAAAAAATTGACAATCATCAGTCCACGAGCGAAACCTCTGGTAAAATCCATTTCGATCTCATTTCTGATTGGCTCTCTGAAAATGCGAAACAGTGGCGCTCTGTTCAAAAGTGGCATGACACGTCAGCAGCATGCGTAATGAGTTCTTGAAAATTGAAAACTCTGACTTCAAACTCCCGGCAAAGTTTGCCTCATTTCTTGCTCTTTCTTTATAATTTCGGAATTCTTATCCACAGAGAGTATGTTGATAATTGTAACGGTATACCAACCGATGGAAAACTGAGAATAATGCAACATTTTATAGATTTTGACTTAGCATCTAATTTGCAATGGTCGTTTGTATCTCTGTTCACTCTTCATACCTTGATTCGTTTGGAATGTTGGTATGAATGTTGAATACCTGGCACAGTGCCTTAGTCCTGGGGCAAGGTGCTTTGGATCCTTCCCCTCTGTTATTGTTTACTTCCAGAAAATATCCATACCTCCCATGGAAGGCACTTTTGCTTTAGACCCCCCACCCACCCCCCTGGAATTTCCATTCCAAGGGATACTTGTCATATCCCCCACCCCTGGATTTTCCATAATTGTTTAACTTGCTTGGGTAGCCTCTGGAAAGAATATTTCTGTCAAAAATGTTGTCCTCCTGCTCGGAATTTCCATTGCCCTCCGTGGGGGGAGGAGGTATGGATATTTTCTGGAACTAAACATTCAGTTTTCCTTTATTGTTAAGCTTAATAAAGTCTTACATGTAATTATAATTTCTAATGCATGAAGTAAACTTCTATGGGCTACTTACTTTGGCTCACATGTGATCCGTGCTAGTGATGGCACGAATTTTTTGAAGGCAGATAGCAAATTTTCCAAGACGACATTTGCAGGCCAAGTCTTGTCAAACTGAAAGTGACTTATGACATGCCCCAGCCGTAGTAGTTCAGCTTTTGCAGCACCTCTTACCATGCTGTCATCAGGCGTTTTTAATAAAACAACTTCTCTAGAAAAGGTGCAGGTCTTTGGATGCTTTCCTTTCCCTCCCTGAGTTGGGTTTGCTGGTTGCCAATTTGTTCTTCCCAGGGATTGAAAGGGAGCACTTGCATTTCTTCAATGAAAAATCTGTCTTAATTCCTCATGTGGTGTTCGTGAATTCACGGACCCACCTGAAGACGACTGTGCTGCAAACCTGGAGGACAAGGCAGCATAGCACCACCAGAACAAGTCGAGGGTACACTGGAAGAAGTCCCAGTATTTACGGCCTGGTTAAAATCCGGATGCTCTATAATCTGCCTCACAAGGCTATCCAAACAATTAGCGGTGGAAGAATCTCGAGTTTAACAGTAGAACTCTTAGTTTTTAAGAGAAAACCTCTTAAACTGCTGTCCGTGGGGTAAGAGTTAAATTCACTTAAGATTAGTGTTAAGACCTCTTAAGTTAAGGGTAAACAAATCTCTCTGATAAGGGTTTCAGATCTTACTCGAGGAAAATAACTCCTCTTAAGAAAGGGAGCGTACACTTAAATAAGGATGGCTTGCTCATTAAAAAAGGGAAGGAATACACTTGTTTAAGAGTGAGACAGTTCCTATTTTTTGTGGACTACACATTTAGTAGTGAAGAAAGGACATTTTCTTAGAGCATATTTTACTGTGTGAAGTGTGCTTTTCCATTCCCAAGTGATGATGAATTATTGTCTTAGGACCAACATTGCACTAGTTTAAGGTTCGTTTTCTCTTCATGTAAGAGAATTTTCCATGATCTTAACAGCAAAACGAAGTATTTATGTGTGAACCAAAAAATTGACGCGTTATATACGCATTGTTTGTAAACTAAAGCGCTTTTATTCCTTAAATCTGAATGTGTTTATTATCCAAGTACAAGGTAGCAAGTTACAGCATTTCAACAATATGCTAACCCTAACACTTCTCTTAATTATAATCAAGTAATCTCCACAAGAGCAATTAACAAAACAAGAGCTGTACCTAATGCACTGTTACACAAGCCATCCACATGCAAAAAACATTGTGACAAAACAAGTTGCAAAATCTCATCACATCAAGACATTGTGGTATTATAAAACTCACAGTAGAGGTCTAATGCTTTCTTACACTGAGTTTGCAAAAACTAGGAATTTTTGAATGCATTCGTGATAACTGTTGATCACACGAGAGTTGAATTCGAGTTCATGATCACCCAAAAAAAAACTGTTGCAAGAAAAGAAACACATTTCTAAATAACTGAGGATATTCGAAGTGAAAAACATAGTACGAGGCCATCAGTTGAACAACTGCATGTCCAAGAGAATTGTCACTTTTCTCTATGCTACAATACTTCTGTTCCCCAATCATAAGAGAAAAGGGGGTATCAGCCCCTTCGGCATGCATCAGAATGTATGGTTCATTCCTTACCTTTGGAGCAAGATCTGTTGAACATTTCTGAAAGATAATTGAATGAGGACAAATATAAGCAAACAAAATTGCTCCAAGCTTGGTATTCTCATTTGCTTGGGGTATCACACACGCAAACAAATTTAAAAGGCATTTGACAAGTTTCTTTAGAGACCTGTCTACCTTCCAGAAACAAAGTCAATTAAGACCCTAGCAAATTTTTAGTCTGTCAGGAAAATACTCTCCAATCCCTGTTCTTGAGTGCAGTCGATTAGCCAAAGATTTGGCGTTTATGGCCAAAAAACTTCGCATTTAGCATTAACCGAAAACCGGAATCGAAATGCTTCAATCTTATCCCCGGGATAGAAATGTTTTCCCATTCCACTCCTATAATTCCTCGGGGATCATTTCAGGTCACGTGTGAAAAAATTGGGGATCATTTGGGGTCAGGGATCATTTCGGTCGTGTTTAGGTCGATTTGCGGGATCATTTGGGGTCGGGGATCATTTCGGGTCTTGTACAGGCCCCACGAGAGTTGCTAATGTATGCTCCATGTGGTGACTTGTGGTCGGCAAGCATCTTAGTTGCATTAGTTGGCTTGACTGAACAGCAGAATTGGACTGGACACTCGTGAATGTCTGTGGTATTTGCAGGGCTTTAGCTCCATCTGGCCGCTGTGTTTGCTGTGAGGAGAAACCCAAGTTGCTTAAGTTCTGTTGCTGCGAATTCAGTGAAGTGGCACTTGATTGAGCTTCTGTATGCTTCTGCTGTTTCCTTTTGCGAGTCGTCTTATTCTCTGGAGGACGATACCCCGAATTAGGGTCAACTGATGCTACTTGCATGATTTCTTCTCCAAGTTGGGCTGCCCTTCCTACTTCTCGGCAGTGCATTTTTGTTCTCCGTTCTTCATAAGAGGTGCCAGTTCCACCTTTTGAAGTCCCTTGCTTAATGGACATGAGTTCAACCGCGAGAAGTACGCTGTCCTTAGTGTCTGTGCTGCGTAGAGATGGGAAAGGTTTGATGGATCTTTATGGCGAACTTGTCGTTCCCCAAAAAGTTATAATCTTTGTCTTGAATGCCCTCCATTGCCTCGTGCTTTCTCAAAATGGTGAATAAGAATTCAACTGGGCCAGCGATACATCTGAGCAAGTAAAGTTACTATGACAATGATTTTGTCACAGCAGAAAGCGGGGCACTGGAAACGAGACGTTGAAAAAAGTGAAAGGAACAGACTGCATTTTATGACCGGTTCCAGCCTTTGGCTGGCCCGGGTAATAATGACTGAGGACTCCAAAAGATGGTCGTTGGTCGTAATAATGGGGTGGTTGGATTAACGGGGTTTTCAGATAAGAAAATAAGTGGGCTTTTGTTCGGGCCACAAAAAGGTGGTCGTATGGCGGGGTTCCACTGTACGACCAGAACCCGACTGAAGGGTCGGAAAAATGCAAAGGATGAATTTTTATACTGACTATCATCGATCAAAACGCTAAAAAATGTATCCTGCAAGTTGGAGAATACTGCAATACCGCAAAACCCAATGTCTCCCTCGTATAGAGATTTCTCACGTGTAAGTTCATTATTTGAAAAGATGGCCATAAAACTACAAGCAACTCTTCAAAAGTGGGCGTGCTGGATCAGTTATTACAATAGTCCAACACATGATTACGACTGGACCGGCAATCTGATTAATTGATGTAAGTTATTGGCCTAAATTAGTCATCTAATAACATTAGATAGTTTTTAACAACTGATTTAATCGCTTTTATTTGCTGTAGAATACTAGCAGAGTTTGCTCCTAACGGCACAATAATTTAATATCAAACTCAAGATTTCTGTTGGCGCGCAAATAGTTGACTTAGCCCCTCTTCAAATACATGCCGATGGAAATCTCGAGTTCACCTTGTAATTGTATAGACAGCCAAATTTATAGACTCACCAGCTAAAAATACTTCGTAATCCCCCTCTCAGGGGACATCCTTTTTTCTTAATCTCAGTAGGGTGTGATCGTATAGGGTCACGCCCTTCAATCCAGCAAAAACATGGGCAGCCTGGGCTGCCCCCACACTCATGCTTAAAAAACTATGCAATCCATTGGGGGGCAGAGGTGTGGATTTTTTCTGGAATAACCCAATAACTGAGATTCATTTCATTTAATTTAATTTCTGCAGTTCACATCCATGATTTCATTCATATATTCATCATCACATTAAGCAGTGACACCCTGATTGGTCGAAAACCATCTACATGTAAATCCATAGAAAATTGCAACATAATTTTAAAGTTATTTATAAGAGAATATGACCATACTATTAGAATTTGGCTCACAGTTGTAAGTTGGGAGAACAGGAGAAAAGTTTGAACCTGAAAGGCGAGTGATTTACAAGCTTTTCGACTGATAGCAAGCTAAGTGTGGTACATTGCTTTAAAAATAATGGATGTTTCTGAATCTCTTAAAGTATAACTGTAAAACTATTTTCAGAATTCATGAATTTTGCATTTAAATTTGTTCGTCGTAAAAAGCTCAGCAATAATCTGTTATAAATATATAGTCATTATTAACACATTTAATAACATCCAAGGTCCAGTACCATGCCATTCTGAATTTAAAGTAGGACAGCATCCCTTCGGCTGAATTTCCTCCATCAATTTGACGTTGTTGCCAACATCGGAAAAACGTATATAGAGGCATTCTTAATATAAGAACAAAAAACATAAATTAAACTTGTGAGACATGTGGCTTTTTGTTTAGGACGAGAAACATGTTCTGAAGTTTTTTAATGGTTTATGCTTCATTTTTAAGAATTTACATGTACAGTATGCAAAAAATATCTGGCTTTCTACTTAGTATTTGTATACAATAAAAGGTATAGAATTAATCAAAGACATATAATTAATTAATCCCACCACAATTTCTGTAAACAGCTGTATTGGACATGCATGTATATAAATAATAAAAATTCAGTTAAAAAAAGCAAAGAGTGCAGTTACCTTTCATAGAGAAAGTTTGCAAGATAGTCACGTAGAACATCATGACCAACCATGAAGGTGCCCATACTTAAGATCCCTTTGTCTATGCCATCAAAGGGTATTACATGAACACATGTATTAGGTGACCGTGCACTGTACACTGAGAGAGAGAGAGAGTAGCAGAATTAATTTTTTTGAGTGTTTGAGCAGACAGACAGACAGACAGACACCTTTATTTAAAAAGAAAATTCTATGTTCTCCCAGGGTAGTCCCTTCAGAGGGTTAAAAAAAAACACTGCTATCAATGGGAGCCCTGGGAGAAACATAATTAACTAAATTTAAATGTACAAATAATGAAAAAAATATCTATATTAATATATATATATATATATATATATTACAGGAATTCATGTATATGCGAAAATATCCATATGTTAAGGCTCCTTTGTAATGGAACTTTTTATGTATTATGTTGATTTAAGAAAATAATAATTAAAAAAGAAAAAAAAAGAGAATTACATGTATTTCTGCTGGAGCACTAACCAATGCAATAACATTAATATAGGAAACAAAAATCAAGAATATTAATAATAATTATTAATCTGTTAAAATAAAACAAATTAAAACAAAATAAGAAATACCTTGCTCAACTTTTCTTTTGTAGTGGGTGATAGCTGGCAAAGAAACTGATAGAGGTCTAACGTCTTCACAAAAAGGACAGATGCCAGTTTCCTCAATGGCAGACAAAGTATCTGGAATATCAGATATGTCTTTCACTGAGCCAGGTTTTGTCATTGGAATCTTTTGGTACGAAAGACAACTTGGGCCTCTTGGTGATGGTATTTGGATGTTCAACCTCTATAAATGCTACAGGTGCATCAGTGTCCGAATCATTATCGGGACCATCAGAAACTACAAAAAAAAAATGAAAAACAATAATTCTACACGAGTGTAATAAAGGATACCATAAATGACTGTATACTGAGCTTCATTAATTACCCAAGATAAAAGTCACCGAATGACAATTAAAAATAAATATTCAAAAGTATTCTCACTCTTAATTAAACTTTTAAAGTTGATGTCAAAAACTCTCTTCACAAATATAATGAACACAAAATGAACAAAAAATAATCAACTAAAACAACAATATATTATTATTATCAGATGTTGAGCTACTAGCTCCGTCTGGTTGAAGGTTTTCATGTCCCCTTTTCTTTGGGACGACTCCACTGACACCACTAAAGTCTGTGACATTAGATTTGGATCGCTTTGGCATTCTTCGAAACGGTCGTGACTAGAATGGATTCAAAACTAACTGCGATCTCAAGCAAGCCGAGTGTGATTCTAGCGTTCCTCTTGTTCAGCAGTATCGTGTGGTAAGAAGTATATAATTTGACCCTGATTTACCAGTTTTTACCATGGTAATTGTAAAGAAATTTGACCTGCTTTATACCTCCAATCGATGTGCGATTTGTTTTCTTCAGAAGCAGTAGTAGTCATGGATTTCAAGCACAGATCATGTCAGCTTGGTTTTGAGTTACTGCTATTTCCTCAAAGAATTGGGACACTTTCTCTGCATCAGCTGATTCAATTGGGCCACATTCGGAAACAAATCTATCTCTAATTTCGGAAACTGTGAAAATCTCGACACCCTCTACCTCTTCCACCACACAATCAACATGTTCATCTGCACTGATGAATGATTGCAGAATATCTTCACTTACATTTGGAAGCTCAGGCTGAGGTAACACATGTAGAGCTACAGCACTACTACAGACATTTTGCAAACCATCTCTGAGCTTTCTGCAAAGTGTACTTGGATCAGGGTTCCTTGTTCTTCGTTCAAAATTTTCTACAGTGGGGCAAGTTTTTTGTTTTCCATATTCCAATTTTGTAAGTTTAAGGTTTTGTAATAAACAGCAATTGGTGTTTGGTTTTGCACGTTTAATCCATTGACATTCACCTGATGTACAGGACTTCAAATCATTTATACCGAGCAGTGTGTTCAAGGTCAAACAAGACCGCAGCAACATGACAGCAGGTTCCATCCAAACTATGAATATCAAACAATAAGTGATAGATAAAATATGAGCGGGAGATCTGTATGGGCGTTTACAATGGCGAGCCGAAGGCGAGCCATTGTAAACGCCCATACAGATCGGACGCGAATATGAAATGAAACAATGAGTAGAGATCTGTATGAAAAGTTAATGCATACTAATTAGCTCAGCAGACATCTGTATCAAAAGTTAATGCATACTAATTAGCTCAGCAGAGATCTGTATCAAAAGTTAATGCTACTGTTTAATAATTCATCAACTCAGTTGATCTGTATTGGGGTTTACAAACCTTCATTAAACATTCATTTCTTTTGTATTTTCCTTATGAATTATTAATGAATTTTATAAGTTCTTTTAACTTTGGTTAGCACAATATTTACTACACATACATACTACACATTCAAAAATGCTATCCAGTTATGAGAGGAAACAACTATTTTTAAAACTGAAAATAAAATACCTGTGAAAAATAAAATATATTGTCATAATACACATTCAACATGAATAAGCCTAGTCTAAAACCTGAAAAAGTGTTCGGTGGTCAGAATAGCCAAATAATCTAATAAACAGAAGAAGCACAAAATGAACAAGTATGAATGTAGGTTCATAATACTAACCCTACTTTACAAGGACAAAATCCACTGTTTACAGTTCCGGAGTTTTCCAAAATAACAAATCCATCGTATGTGGCTTTATTTGTATCTGTTTTAGACCTTTCAGTTGGTAAAACTTTGAAGCGAAAAAAGCAATGTTCCATGTCCTTCACCTTATACATTGAACAATCCTGTACATGACCATCTGCAAACAATTTATACCCTTGCAAGCTTTTAAAAGAGTTTTCTGCCGTGTATTCTAACTCAGAACCACTACTAGTTCTGCTTTATGTTTTGCACGACCTAGGTCGGAAACTTGTATTCCTCATTTTGTCAAATACTCTTTCAACCAAGCAACATTTCTACTTTCGAATTGCTCCGCCATCTTGAAAACTATTCCCCTAAGCCTCGCTTTCGCGTTCAAATTCACTACCAGTCTCTAGCGGCAAAACATATCTGAATTGGGCTATTATACTCCCGTATAGGCCACACATTTCCCTCCGTTACACCTTTCAACAGAAACCATGTCCACTGATGCTGGCAGTGTTGTTAAAACAGTTACTGGCTTACTGTCTTTCCATGTCACACATGTTAAATTCCCTTTCTGCCTGTAAAAGGCATCCGCACGCTTCATTCGTTTAACTTTATCTGACTTTGTCTTTGTGACATCACTTGGCAGGCCAGCCCAGTCACCCCGACATGTTCCACAAGCTTGGATTCCTTTATGGTACAATTTCTCAAACAGTTTTACAGATGTGTAATAATTGTCCATGAAAATGTTGTAACCAAGCCCGTAATATGGTTCCAGCATTCTCAGCACGACACGTTGAGCTAGGCCCTTAGAGTCTGCTGGATTCTCTTTCCCAGTGTAAACCAAAATGTCCAAGACATAACCGTTGGAAGAGTCGGCTAGGGTAAACTCTAGCAACTCTAGCAACTCTAGCAACAAGTGTTGTGTTGTCAACAAAATGGAGGTATCTCAGAATTTGAGTGAATCTTATCCTTGGGAACGTTTTCTGGAAAAATGGTGAATAAAAAACCTCATCTGTTGACCTCATCTGTTGCACCAAAGTGGACAAATGTGCCATTTAAAAAAAATTCCTTTCAATATGGCCTAAACTCAAGATTTTTGTCCTCAATTTACAAATTAATTTCTAATTTAGGGAAATATTTATCTCAGAATTTGAGTGAATGTTATCCTTGGGAAAGTTTTCTGGAAAAATGGTGAATAAAAAACCTCATCTGTTGACCAATACCTGACAAGCGTTGGCTTGTTTACATATAGGGCACCAAAGTGGACAAATATGTCATTTAAAAAAATTCCTTTCAATATGGCCTAAACTCAAGATTTTTGTCCTCAATTTACAAATTAGATTCTAATTTAGGGAAATATTTATGCACATTTTAGTATTTTCCTTCTAAACTCTAAAATTGCGTGCTGATTGCAAAATAAATGTGTTGCAAATACAAAAAGATTTATTCTAATTGAAAAGTATATTGGATGTTCCTAATTAAAATTTGTTCCATGACAAGTTTGAAAAATCCCTGCTAATAAAGAATGAAAAATTATTCGATTCTCAGTTTAAAAATACATCCTGATTGAAAAAAATGCGTTCTCATTTGTATGCAAATTATTCTCTTCTCAGTTAAAAAAAATAGTTGACATGCCGAGTTTAAAAAATAGTCGTGCTAATTAAAAAACTTTTCTAATTAATTAAATTAATTAATTTATGCTACTCGGAGCTGTGCTGACCAAGGGTATCGTGCGCCACAATAGCCATCATCATTTTCGCACCAAACGTCCGCAATTTTCGCTAATGCTGTTTTTCGGGAAATAAATATTGATTCATGGCAAAAAATGGGAACCTAACATCCGACCTGCGAGAGGCTATAAGCAAAATAAGTGAAGTTGATTGACTGCTGGCTACGCTAACGTCAAGTAATGAAGTTCCACAGGTGAACAGACCCGCCGTAAGCAGTGAGGTGAGCAAAATGCAATCGACCGCTCCTTCTGGAACGTAAACCATGAGCTCCATAGACTTTTTCCAGCTCTCAGGCACACAAGTGGGCAAGCTAACACACCATCCTTCTGTCCTCCTTCACATGTTACTGTACGTGGCGGAAAGCGTAAACGACAAACGCCAAGAGGGAATGCTAAACACGAAAATGAGACCCCAAAAAACGAATATGGAATATTGTTAACAGGTCAAACACAGCTCATAAGCTTGTGATAATGTGAATCGTGACTGCAAATTAAAGGTAGGTAGGTAAAAAGTACGCTAGAAATTTCTTGTGTGCAAAATGTTTTAAAAGACTATCATGTCACATGATTCATATAATACATATGAGAGTTTTTATATTTTTTTATAATTCATGTGAAGTTCACTCAAACAAAATTAAGATGCATACGGGAATTACAGTCCAACGTATCTATGCTTTTGGTTCTGCCTGTCCGCTTATAGTTTCCTAATTATGCATCCGTGTTCGTTAACCAAAATAACTTAATCACTAAGCATTAACATAAACTACAATTACAGACAAAAGTAGTTGAGAAGTTTGTGAAAATGAATAGCATCATTGGGGAATTACATCAATGTTCTCCTTATATAAAATAGAAATAATTAGTTAAATTTCAGTCCCCCCTTACCCCCTATCCAATGTTGGGATCTCGAGGGAACAATTACGCACTAAACATGTCCCATTGTAACACTTTTGTCTATGATTGTAGCTTGTATTAACAACAACAACCGACCTTACAAATTTATTACTTGGAATTTACTGAGCCATTCTGTTTTCATTCGATTTCGTGTTGTGGAGTCTTTGTTTTCGATACTACCTTGAAATCTCGCCATCTTCTTATAGATTTATGCGTCTCCCACGGTGAAAAGAGCAAGACACTGTATTTCCAAAAGCCGTCTTGAACAAAGGTTATAGCGTAAAAAATCTTGGCAAATGCATCAGTGCTGAAAGCTCAAATCAGTACAAACAGGCAGCAAAATTAAATATATGCGCGCGCTATATCGCGCGTACAAGCTAGCTATACGCGTCAGTTACAGTTTTTCCTGTCGTTGACATCACAACTACTGTGTCTAGCTAAAACCGTGGATAAAACAAATAGCTATTAAGAGAAGAACTTTTTTCCCAAAGGTTTTCAGTTTTTTAGAGGACTTATTTGGTTAACACAGTGCAAGAGTGTCGTCATATGCGTGGACAAGCAGTTGGATGCTTATGCGTTGAAGCGCGCGCAAATTTCGTTTGTCGTGTCATCCTTCAAACAAATTTTCGAAAGCATGTATCTGTTCGTTGCAAGAGAAGTTTTCTTGACATTGCAAATCCTGACAAAAGAAGACCGACAGACAAGAGGCCTTGAAAAGGGTGTCTTGACAGCCACTGCTCGCCTCGGCGATCACTGGCAAATGCGAGGTCACGTGATGAGACATGGGATAGGCTTCCAACCCCCTTCCCCCCCTGCACCGAGAGTAAACACTTTTTCACGATGATGAGTAAACCGTAAGCCCGGCCGCCACCATGAATAAACATGAGAGCGCGCCATTGTCAGCAGTCGCGATTTTTGTTGCTAGGCAACTGCACGACATCTTCAGTATATATATATAAATTTTTCGCTTGATTGCGCGCGGCTCAGCACCCGAGACCCGAGCACCCGAGCGGCCTTCGGCCGCCAAATTTATTAACCTCGCTTCGCAAGGAATCAAATGTAAAGACTGTGATTGTGTTTACATTGGTCAGACATCGCGAGCGCTTAAATCACGCGTGAAAGAGCACGCAAAGGCTATAGCAACATTGGATAAAAACTCTTTGTTGGCCAAACACCACATGCTCCACAGCCACCAAATAGATTTGACGGGCATTCCGTGCGTAACACGAACGCTATAAACGAACACATAGCGCTTCCAAACGTTTACAATAACATTAAGAATTTGTAGAAATAATTAAGAATGCTCTAGAGACTTTTGTTTCACCTCAAAATATTCTTTCGAGGTGCAATTTAATATTTGCATGTATCTTATACCATCAGGATGCCGTTAGACATTTGCATTTTTATCTTTTGCTGAAGAAGGCAACAGTAGTTGCCGAAACATCCAAAACAACATTTTTAGCCATTGTCAACTTTTTAATATCTTTTTAAATACATCCTTTATTTACGACGCTTGTTTGGTCTTAAGATGTCGTTTTTTTGGCATGTTAATGGAACTCGACTTGGCCTCAGCTATAAAAATGCAAAAACGTAACTTGGCCTATATCCTGTAATCTGGAGCTTATGCCTGGACAATAACCCATATTTTTATGTGTACAAGGTCAATACTGAGACTATAAAAGTTTAACCATCACGTATAGAACAGCTTTGAATGCTATTAAGACTAAAAGCTAATATGGCGTACTTTAGTGACAGAAACCTGTTAGCCTCATCATCTTCACGATTAATATGGTTTGGATGGACATCATCGCCATCTAACATACGATCCTCCACAGTATCATTTCCATCTTCAAAAGAGCACAATAAATCGCATAGGAGTCCTTTGGAGTCACGTAGGAGTCTTCTCCCCTATCATTAAAAACGTTCTCTGATGAATCGGGTAGCTGCAATGCAAACAGACACAAGATTGAAAGTGAAATAACAGATCATGCATATATAATTATTAATGTGATTAATACTATAGTTATTTACCTCTTCCTGTCAGTTGGACTGATTGGCAATCCTCCATCCTCCACATGATTGCAATTGAGAACAAATTTTCTGTGTGGATCAAGGAGCTGCAAAAAATAATTCAAACAAACACAATGTTAAAAGTGAAATAACTTGACAAACTACATCACCTTTATGCCTTTATTCCTTCCATCGCTTTCTAGACCACCCAGTGTAAAACACTCAATGTGAAATCATGAAAGCCCAACCATTGCTAAAGCTCGGGTGGTAACACCTCTATAACTATGATACAGCGAGTATTGACTTCAAGAATTCAAATGGATGCCATCGGGTAAATAGGGATCACAGGGGGTGCAGAAAAACCTTTATGGCGCCAACAAAAGATGTAATCTAGCTCGCCAAAAATCACTCGAAGGTGGTTGTTGAAAACTGGGAGAGGCTGGTTGAAATTTGATGCCTGTGGAAATCTAGCACCACGAGATATAACTTCACAAATACTGCATAAGTTTCGTGAAGTAGACGGACAAATTCTTTGATATCCAACCCCACGACCACTGGCCTGTTTAGACAAATCATTTGTGCCAATTTCCAGAATAATGTGTCCAGAGGTAATGCAGAAATAATGTCTAGATCTAACTGAATCATTTTCCTCACAGTTCAACCACCAGTGCCATGGAAATGTACAGAAATATTCCCTTTAAGATTAAAAGTCTCAGAAGCTCATAGATCAAAATTTGCTTAAGGTCATGAGCCATCCTTTGAACAAAAGAATGGCCCAACACTAGAACTGTTGGTGGGGGGTGAAGTCGGCACCGAAAATAGCTTTAGAGACAGAACCGACCCAAACAAAATCTGTCTTGAATACGAAAGCCGAATGGAGCTAGCACAATCAGATGTACTAGAATGTAAATAAGAGAATTGAATGAGCAGGAAACAAGGCGATCAAAAAACGAAAAAGCTACGAATAATATAGGCTTACCTCAAGAGGAACAAAAGAACGTCTTATCCCACAGTTGAACCAAGACAAGTGACTAGCACATGACCTTTTGATCATATGACCGATGGTAACAACTAGAGGGAGTATCATCTAATTCTGATTACTTCCTCCCCAAGCCCACTCAGATTTATTACCTAAAAATACAAAAAGGTGGGAACAGGCATAAAAATTCTATTCGCAAGCAAATATTTTATTTATAATTTCAAATTGGAACTTTAAACAAAAGTTTTATCAACCTCTTCTTTCCTTTCAATTACAGCTGACAGTGGGTGTCTTCTGTCCTTATCATTTCTTAACACTGAGCTGAATCAAATTTGAATTGATGTTTATGCTGTTCAATGTAGGTATCAAATTTATTCTATAGTCACTGGATCAAAAAATTATCTTTATGTGTAATGGCCCTCATCCAGATGAAGATTAAGGTGGCCCCCTAGAGTATTAACAAAAGCACCTAAACTACCTACCTATCATGAGTTACAAAGTAAGCCCAATTTTCTTATCTTGCAATTTCGGTTCATGAGATTTACCAGTAAGGATTCCAACATATTTATGCATATTTATTTGTTGTCAATTTTTTGGTAGAGACCATTGCCATGGCAATGCAGCATCTATAGAATGGCATATATTTTGCAAAAATTGACCTTAATTCTTTAATATTTAGAGTTTCCTTTGGTGAATTTTTTTTAAACTTTGATATATTGTGGAAATGGTCATGGGCAACATTTCGGAAAGATAAAAACATGGGGTCGTTCAGACGGTTTTCGCAATATCACGCAATTTCGTATATTTACCTATTAAACTAAATTGCTCTGACAGATTTTTTCCTAAAAAGAACATATGAAAGATAGAGTTTTTATCTCAAAAAACATTCACCGAAGGAAACGCAAGAAAATCCGCTCTTAATTTTGCCTTTTTTGGCTTTGCTGACATCATAAAATCGAGAAAAATCAACTTTTTCTGGTGAGCGCGAGCAAATATACTAACATTTGCGTCATCAGCGCGCGCAGCTACAAAACTATAGGGAGCCACCTTAATCAGTTCAATATTATTCAATGGACAGTGTTAATCAATTATTGACCTCTTCCTTTCTTTCAGTTGGACAGATTGGCAATCCTCAATCCTCCATCCTCAACATGTTTGTAATTCAAAACAATTTCTCCAGATTAACTCTTTTAACACATCTTATATTTCCAAACCATTCCTCAGTTGGTCAAGGAGCACCTTTCTTTTACTGAGAAGAGTGCGAAGCATCTGGCTTTCCACCAATACACTGTACAAAAGAGAAAATTATTATTTTCTGCATGGCAGAGGCAGACGTTATTTTCCCTTTTTCCGAGCCACACAAAAAAGCGCCTAGCAGGTACACAGAAGCAGTTGAATAAGAATTTCTTTCATTGTGATGAAAGTGTACCATGGAAATCACAGATTTTCTTGGAAGAGACCAAAACTGTGCTTTTAAAATATACTTAGGGCCTGTTTACATGGAAAGAGGGTGCCCCTAGGGTGTAGGGGCACCCTCCCTAGTAGGGTTGAAGATAGCGCCGTTCTACATGCAATGTTTTCACAGGGTAGGGGCACCCCCCTAGGGACAGGAGCAAACAATACAAGGAGCGGTCACTAAGCTCCGAAATTCACAGCGTAAAACCAAGGTGGCGGACCGCAGGATTATCATGGCTGTGAATGCAATCCTCATGTCTCGCTTCTCTTGCGGCCGCCTTTCAACTTTGTGGATTACTCTTGACTTATCTTATCCTGGAGAAGCGTCGGCTTCAACTGGCGGGTATCCATTTGGCAAATCAATACGATATTGCTGTAGCTCGGCTTCGAGACGCTCAAAGGAGAGTGCACAGACGAGGAAGACCATGGCGCAAACCTGGGCGAACTCAGCAGTGGTGGCTGAATCTTTATCACGGAGTTTTGCCTGAATCGGATTGGAAGAAGAACTTCCGAATGGATCGAGAGGTGTTTACGAAGCTTGCCGACGAACTTGCACCGTATCTTCGTCCAGGGAGAAGCCCACGTGGTCTTGATGTTCTTTCGGTAGAAAAGCAGCTTGCGTTAACACTGTATTTTTGAAAGACCAAGGAAGCTTAATGATGACAGCCAATACTTTCGGCATAGCCGTTAGCACGGTATCAGTTATTGTTCGGAAGGTGTGCGAGGCCATTACTCAAGTGTTAGGGCCACGTTACATCAAACTCCCTAGTAACACAGAAGAAATGGCCCACCTCATCAAGGGAATGGAAAGTAAGTACGGATTTCCGCAAGGGTTTGGTTGCATCGACGGTACTCATATCGAAATTATGCAACCCACTGAGAACCCGCATGACTACTTCAGTTATAAGCAGAAATACACTATTAATGCTCAAGCTGTTTGTGACTGGAAGGGCATGTTCATTGATGTAGAAGTAAAGTGGCCGGGCAGTGTACACGATGGTCGGGTGTTTGGAAATACTAAAGTTAATAGGTTGCTCAGGGAGGAAAAGACGCCCATGATGTACAAGGAGTTGCTCCCAGGCTATGACAAAATTCCTGTCACCCTGATTGGAGATCCAGCCTATCCTTTATTGCCATACTGCATGAAGGAATTTGCAAGTCCAAACAACAACGAGGAAGTAATCTTTAATAATATGTTAAGAAACGTGAGAAATCCTATCAAATGTGCTTTTGGGCAACTGAAAGCTAGATGGCAGATTCTTAGTAAAAGAATCAACTTAGGATTAGTATTAGTCCCAACCCTGGTTTATGCCGTAATTTTTGTGAACAGCATGGTGTCAGCCTAGAGGACGAGGCAGTTGCACAACAGCTTGCAAATGCAAGAATGCAGCCAGATATGCCCCCTGACAGGTTATATTCATTCAATACTGCTGAGGGAACAAGTACCAGGAACACCATTACCATGTATTATAGAGAGCATATCCCACATTAGTATAATTACTCAAGTGAATATAATAAATGACATGCTCTGATTGGTTGAGAATTACACAATATTTAGTAACTAGACTGCAAGTCCAAAAGGGGTAGGTGCCAATAACCCAGGAGATGAAGCAAATTGAGATATAATGACCCATTGCCCTTGAGAGGCCAGGGGTGTAATTCTTTTTATTAAAGAAGCAAAAATAAAACAAAGCAAAAGCATGTTTTCTTTTGAAAATCTTGAGTCACTTGAGTAATTATACTAAAACAATGACTTGGCTCAGGCGTCATGAATATCTGCAACTAGTGAAAGCACCATAGTGGTCTATTATCAATGCCACATTGTGATTGGTTGAGAAACTATTAGGCAATAGGTTACTAGTAGGGAAAAGTGCTGGATTTGCAGGCATAAAAAGGAATAACAATTGAATAACATAAAAGCAGCCCATGCTACTTTTATGTTATTTGTGATATTATGGCATATCAGTTTTTCCACAGCAGCATAGAAATCTGGGTTACACAAAATGAACTAGCTGATTTTCAAAAGAATGCAAAATTTCCAAATGCCACCCATAGCAGGGAACATTTTTTCTGTAATTGGTGGGATCTCACTTTTACAGGAGGTGTGAGCCTTTTCCCACCCAGTTTTTGAACAGCTTACAAACCCAGAGGCCTGATTTTCAAAGCGCCCAGTGTATCAGTTATAATACTACAATGACTTTACCTGAGTGACATACCTGATAAGTTATCAGGCGCTTTGAAAAAGTAGCCCAAGACTAATTTTTATCAACTTCAAAATATTATACTGTAGCTAAAGTAGGTTCATCATTTTGAAGCACTGAAATGGTATCAAAGGAGACTCACCTTATCAAAATTAAAATAGGGAATGAGAGAAATGTTGTACTGTCCTTCCAACTAACACTATTATAGGAAATAAACTTTACAGATGCTGAAACACAAACATTACCAACTCATTTGATGTTTTTATTATATTGTAAATTAACAAATGACATGATTTTAAAAGGGGGCAAATCAAGGGTTTTAACAGCAGCAAGAGAAATACAAAATACTTTGATTTGCAACTAAAATTACAATCATGTATACAGCTGCTTGATTAAACGTTGTCATTGATCGGTCTCATCCCTACGTGACCAGACCGAAAAGGATTATGGGGAGAAATAAATTCACATTCAATAACTGCACATTATCAAAATACGGAACATCCTTATCGAAGCGACTCTGGTTGTCTTTGCGTAACACGCGAAGACAAACATGAGTTTTGTTCTCCGTTGTAAACGCGATATAGAATAATTAATCATGCATTTTAATTCACCCATACTCCCTTTCGGTCTGGTCGCGTAGGGGTAAGACCGATCAGTGACAACGTTTAATCAAACAGCTGTATACAAGCAACCATATTAAGTGTCACACATCATGCCATGAGGGCTTGGGGTTACTCTGTCACAACTGTTTCACATATATGAACTTTCCTTGTACAAAAACCAAAGTGGCTTTTACAAGTTTGTCTATGCTATATGTTATAAAACCTATGGCTTGATGACTTCATTCCTTCTATAGTGGAATCAGAAGGACAACAATATCACTAATGAAACAATATAACCAAACGTGTATAAGGTCCGCATGCTCAGATGTATAAAATCGTAAATTCTGTGATTTGTCCAGTTTATCATTTCCTCTAATAACAAATCATTTTAAATAATCTGTATATTTTCTTATAAATTCTGTGTTCTGTCCAATTTATAATCTTTTTGTAATATAACATGGTAAATACTTAAAACAACAAGTAAAAAAAAACTTAAACCAACAAGTAAAAATTGAGACCATGGGTAGGGCTGAATAAAAGTTACAGAGAATGTCAGTCCCCATCTCTGCTGTCCCCGATAATATAGCCAACTTTGAAAGATACATGTATGAATTCCTCAGGGCTTCAAAATAACCTTTTTATCAAGTGACTTAAAGTTTGAGAAACTGGTCACCAATATATAATTTTTTAGTCAACCTGTTTCTGTATTTAGGCAGAAAATGTTAAATTTTTGGTCCCCAGCTGGTGAGCAGCCTCAGATTTTTGGTCACCAGGACCACATTTTGGGTTGCATTGGTGACCAGCTTGTTGTATTTTTCAAGCCCTGATAACTCCATTTTTGATAACATCAACTGCAACTTGTGCATGCTATTAATCTGCTAAAAGTGCCTCGGTTTAAAATAATGAAAATTCTGGCCTAGCTTTTAGAAAAAATATTTTTGATGAAGAGAGTGCTTTTGAAATGTTCCATTTAGTCCTTCTTTGAGCATGAGGAACGAAGTTGCTGTCAGGCCCTGCTATTTCTAGTCATTGTTCATGCTAGAATCTGTTACTTAGGCGGCCCTCACTGTTATCCATGTCATAGAATGTCTGATTAGCTGCTGTTACAGTGGAGGGCATTGCACTGGTAGTTTGATTTATTGTGCCGTTAAGGTCAGCAAACTGCTGGTTGGGGGCTGTATAACCGCTATACTGACCGTGATAAACATGAGGATGTCCTGTATAAGGATGTGGATGTCCAGGATGGTGAGGCGGAACAACCGGCTGATTTTGGCTTAATGCCATGGCCAACATCTGCATCCCAGCAGCAATGCCTTCTCCCATTGAGGTTAGGCATGTTGTCATTTTACTGATTGATTGTTCAAGGGTTTTATTTGATTTCTCAAACATGTCTAGCATGTTCTTTTTCATTAGCACATCCTCCTTTGCACTGTTCATGAGTACCTGGTCTCTCTGTGCTTGTGACAGGCATTTCTCTATATGGTGCCTTTTATTATCAACCAGTTTTGGGATCGTACAAACTGGTTGAATTGTTTCTTTATTACCGATTACTTCGGTAGAAACTTCACTTGTATCAGTTATAGAATCTGCAACATGAGAATAAAATGTTATTTAAAAATGTGACAATTGAAGATGATTTCAGGTGCTAAAATAATGGCTAAATAATGTTAGTTGATGTAAAAGAGATCCAATTAGACCAAAGAAATTGTAACTTTCTCACTTCAAAAAAATGTCAAAAAGCGACATAGGTCGGTTATGCCCCCAGCCCTTCAATTGTAATATATCTTGTCGGCAAAAAATGTCATCTTCATGCATTGTTTTGCCTTCAAAGTTAACGGAAGTGACATCATCCAAGGAATCTTTCCATATGAAACATGAGAAATATTCCTGGAAAATAGTCCTTGGATGACGTCACTTCCATCCACTTTAACAGCAGAAAAATGTATATACATTTTCGGCTAGCAAGATATATTACAATTTTTCTCAGGAGAATCGAAGGATTACAAATGGCAAAGAAAAATTCTTGGGGTTAGGTGCACTTTAAACCGGGACTTACCATCAATAACATCAATATCATGGAGACTAGTGGGGCTGGCTGAGCTAATATCACCTTCTATTGCAGAACCCTCTTCGTCTTGATCAACAGGATCACCACCGATTCCAAATGACAGTGCTGTTGTGGCTGGTGATCCTCCTCAAATCGCTTCTAGAAGGGTGAAACTGTCTTGCACTATGCGAGAGCTCCCGCTTCGGGATCCTTTATTTACTGCTTGGCGATATTCTTGCCGTAAAGCCTTGATCTTTTCTTTTATCCTCGAATAGCCGCTCTTTATGGATGCCTTTTGAGCGTTCAGTTGCTTGATGTATTTACTGATTCCTCCTTGGCCATGTCCTTGATTTCTCTTTCTGGGGCACTGACTTTTTCTGGACCAAAATCAAAGACATAACTTCGCGCCATGCACGTTCACACTTTTGTATACATTGAAGCGAGATCTGCTTCGAAATCTATTCCTTTGACGTCACAGTGAGACTTGTAGTCCTGCACATACTTTAGCAGGTCCTCTGCTTTTTCAGGAGTCCACGAGAACTTCTTTGGTCTCTTATCTTTGCCCTGGTTGTTTGCTGCTTTGCGTTTACGCATTGTTGTCGTTGTCGGGGTTTTCGCACCTTCTTCATCATCTTGTACCTTCCCTCGTTCGTCTTCAATAATATTGGCTGCTACGAGGTCCCCCAAAGAATGGTGTACGTTTTCATCTTCTCTAATAACATCAGCCACCGTTTCTTCGATGTCTGACTGTCCATTTAACATTGTTGATAGTCTATGCTTTCTGAACAACTCACCAGGTTTGTAAGCCGCCATGTTGAAAGTTAATTAAGAACTTCGCGCCTTTCCACGTGTGGCCAGCGGCTATCATGAGAAAACATAGCCCTATCCCCCAGGGCTGGCTCTCCTCTTTCGTTTACATGGGCTTATGTAAACAAAACTTGGCCCTAGTAGGTAGGGTTTCCCTACCTTCGAGGTAGGGTAACCCTACCCCTAGGGGCACCCTACCCCTAGGGGCACCCTACCTCGCATGTAGAACGACCTTGATAATACAAAGGAGAAGGGAAACCCTCCAGGGGAGGGTGCCCCTATCCTCTAGGGGCACCCTCCCTCATGTAAACAGGCCCTTAGTTGCATGAAAAATTTCCTTTATTCCTTTTTAGTTTACTTTATTAATTTACTATAATAATTTATTAATTGTAATTATTATAATTATTGTAATAATGTTGTTGTTTTGTTCAGTGTTCATAACATTACATGTAGGTAAGTGTTTGTGAGACAAATAATCAATTAATTTATTTATTTTTTAGTTTGAATTTTTCCTGCTCAGCTGTTCAAGTATTGTGCATAATTGAATCAAACAACAAAAGTAGATGACAATAACATGAATATCCAATAATCTAATAATCACATCTCCCAATAATCTAACAGCTGTTTCATCATTTGCTAACTGAATCATATCCTCATTAGTCTTACTCTTAATGTCGGAAGTCCATTAAAATCCTCTCAGGGATTTCTTGTGACAAGGGTCAGTGGTATAGAAAGCTAATTGAAGTTCAAGTTTGCCCTATATTGAAAACAGTTACATAAACATAAAAATTATTAGCAAGGAAGACGAAAAGAAAACACTAGGTTTATAAATAAATAGGCTTCCCCAATATACTATTATGAACGCTACTAACAATAAACATTTATTATATATTATATATTTGTTTTAAGCATAGGCTAAAAACGCAGTGGAAAGAAAAGCAAAGCAAAAAAAATGTTTACGATAAGAAGGATGGGTTCAGTTTAGAGGTAAAAGAGGCGATGCTTGAATTTCAAAGCTAAGAGAATTAAAGAATTTAGGACCTTGGAAACAGATCAAACTAATGGTGGATCAACTATCAGAAAATATCAATAACTTTTTCATCGGACACACATCTGAGTTTTCTCCTCTAGAGACAGCTGATGTTGCAAACACCTATGTTGATGAAATCCCCAGCAATCTATTTCTCTCTAAAAGAGAAGCATACTGGTTAGCGCGTTGGACTTTCAACCTGAAGGTCGGTGGTTTGAGCCTGGTCTCTGCCGTCGTGTTGTTTCCTTAGACAAGAAACTTTACTCCACTGTCTCTCTCCACCCAGGTGTATAAATGGGTACCGGCGACAAAATGCTGGGGGTAACCCTAAATAGGTTTAACTGAAGCTAATTATTTGCATTACAATAGCACGTGTGCATGTTTTCTGAGAGAAAAACTTTGTTTTGTCCATCTGTTCATACCCCACTCACGTTGGAACATTTGTTTTTATGTAACTTAAAGTTGTTGGTGGAAATAAAGTGAAATTTAGGCAAACTGTGATGCGCCAAACCATGCGTGGGCGTGTTAACATGATTCATCACAAATATCAATCTTACAAGTATGCTCATATGACAAAAACTCACAATAAACTAGAACCTAGTCTATGCGCTGAGATCATGTCACTATGATGTCCGACGGGTAAGCTTCAGTCCTATTTATCTTAACTTCAGTTCAGGCAAAACGACCGTTTTGGTCACATATAATCCATCCCAAACAGCATATATACTGATAAAGATACTAGTTACAGATTAAATTTGTCAATCCTTGTCCAATGTATGTCTGAAAACATGAAATTACAAACACTTACATAATGACAGAACTCCTCATTCTCTGGCCAGCTTGGAGGTCTTGCATCTTTTAAAAAAGACACTTTGGAGCAAATCATCTGACTTGCTAACTTGAACTGCTCCTTGTTGATATGCTCACCCCACTCAGCTTTCAGGCAGGTCACACAATCTCTTATCAATTACTTTCTGTCTTTATCTTCAAGAGATTTCCCTTCCTTAACGCAGTCCATAATATGCTTTAATACCCGACACTTAAATGTATTTTCTAACTGGGTATTGGATTTGCTTAAGTCCTGTGATGGTGATTTTGAAACTACTTTAGCCCTGTTTTGTTCTACCACTTCCAATCGATGAGACCTCTTCAGTTTGGGCAGTTAGGGTGTGGACAACTGTGTCTGTGCTGGCGAGGTACTGTCACTTTCAACTTCAATGTACTAGATGGCAGTTAAATCCAGTATAGGCTGGTCTTCCCCCTAACAGGGAAAAAACGGAAACATGACGGCAAACACATTTCCTTTGCCAGTTATTGCTGCAGACACAGCGGAATCAGACCACTTTTTCTCTATGTTTCCGTAAGTTTCCATTGAATGAAACGTGTTCCCGTTAGCGTAAGTTCGTGTTAACACTTGCGGAAACATGAGGTGCTGTTCAGGAAACATGTTTTTATCGTGTTTCAATTGACGTAATTCAATTCACGGAACCCAAAACAGAAGTTTCCTTATGGGAAACCTTTGTGTAGCATGAATTACACCTTTCAGCATTTGAGGACAGCTTTAGCTTGTTCTTCTTTTATTTTTAGAAATTTACAGGTAAAGTTGTTTTAAATTATTATCACTACCTACAGTCTGAGAACTCGTTGTTATTCTGAAGATTGATGTACAGCCCCAATAACACAGATAGAACAGCGATATTTCAACACAACTTCATTTATTTAATCGTTATACCATTTTACAGTCGTACGGATAATACTTGACAATTAACTGTTATTTTTCTAACCAATGTGACTTTTTCGTTTAAACATAACATGCCTGAAATATGCTCAAATTATTTCAAATAAACACCCACCAGGGAATAGATGGAAAACGATCCAAATTTTAAGCTGAAATGTATATTTATTATACCACTGTACATATAGAAGCCGATCTACTTATTGGTTCGTGCGAACTGCCCAACAAGGGTCTCTGTGAGTTAGGTGCAGGCGAGTTCATTCTTCATCAGTCCATCTGACCCTGGCACTAGTGTGACATTGCTTCTCACTCAGTCCATGCAAATACGCCTCATCAAATTGGGCTTTGATATTGCATAGTACTCTTCTCCCACGCTGACGTTCTTATCTTTTGTAGTTGGGACTGTTCCTTCTTTCTGCTATCTCTTCACTTTCCTTGGATAACATATATTCCACCATGTTTTGTTTCCCTTCTTAAATTTGCTGCTTCCTTTGCACATGCAGACACTGGGTTATCCCCTTTCAGTCGGTTGGATTTCAGAGGGAATAGTGTATAGGAAAGTAGATGATTCATTAGGCATTCTTTGCAATTCGAGATTGAATGCATTCCTTTCCTGGCTGCTGAGAGGGATTTCCATGCAGCACAACTGAAGTGCTCCAAGTATTTTAACTTGTATTCACCTCTCCATTTGTCAAGGTTTTTCGAATGTGTTCTGATTTACAGCAAATGCTTCTTTGTTGTCCACAAAAAAACTCAAGAACTTCTGTAGGTGAGTGGTTTTGTCCCTCAAGACTTTTCCATTCTCATCATACACACTTCTCCTTGCTGCTACGCATGCGAAGCCACAGTTGAAAAATCCCGCCATAATATCAGCGAGATTTTACCCTAAAATTTCAGACTCTAGGGATTCTTTGATCCTCGAATAAATGATGGTGAAGTCTGATAGTCTATAAAGGCTAGTTTGACTTAAACAGTAAACTTTCAATTGTCTACAACGATCAACAATAATGAAATATAATTGGAACTGCATGAAACAATCGTTTACCTCGCAACTAACTCTGCTCATCTAATTGCGCCAAAACTGCGAGAATAATTTACAACAGAAACATGATATCTTATTAACAGGCACATTGTTGTAAGGCTCACAAGCACTCAAAATAAGGCGCACAGTCTTCTTGAAAACATTTAAGAACATACAAAATGACTGATGAGCACTTAGTGACGAAACCTCTCATTTTATTTGCTTGTAAGACAAAATAAGGTGCAGAGAGACAGAAGCACAAAGGTCTCTACATTAAAAACAAACTGTATGAAGAAAAACTTACACATTTTATACAGCACACTCCACAACAAGCTCGTCTGCCATCTTGAAAAACTGTAAGTTACTATGGCAGCAAGTAAAATGCCTAGGTGTTAGTCTCCCGAAAACCGAACCATGCGTTTCAAACATGGCGGACAACTCAGTCACCTAGTAGAATATTAAGTTGGAGAAATACTGGATCTTTGCGTAGCTTTGAGGACTTGTTTTCCATCCCAAAATCAAGATCTGGGAAGTAGAAACTAGAATCTAAATGGGGATTTTAACTTTCTTTCAAATTGAAGCTAGAAATGTACTCTAATTAACCTAAGTGCTATACATCGAAAAAGAACGACAAATTTAACTGGTTTCGATGATATTTTCTCAAATTCCCCGATTAAGTTGAAAGTCATTGACTACTTAAGGGCTTATTTTGACGTTTCATCTGTGATTTGATGCGACTTAAATTGTTCTAAACTCGAGGCAAAGTGGGAGAACCAAAATGGCACCAAAATAGGTTATTAATAACGGTCGAGTCACATGACTCACTCTGGTTTTCCAGCTGCCGGTATTGCATAAACCCATGTAAAAAAAGAACTTTATAGACTCACTTTACCATATTTCTCTGTTATTTGGCAATTTTTACTCTGCTTCATTCCTTAATTCATGTGAGTTTGACTGTTTGTGACAGTCGCTTGGTACACAATGTTGTTTCGAGGCATTGTCCTTCGAGGGGGCATTGGTCTTTCTGCAGTTGCATTCTTTCACGGGTTCAGTGGCTGGGGTTGATGTGTAATTGAAGAGGACTGTTTTGTTATGTGATGCAATGATCTATTTCATGTTTGGCATGCAGGAGTAGCTGAGTTTAAGCATGTGTCTGTTGAAGATCTTGTGAAGAGGATGGCTTTTTGGAAAACATTTGTCCATATGTTGAGGAATTTTCTTCCTAAGTTGGTTTTGACACTTCAATTCCAAGGAGGGTTGTACCATTTGATGTGGCGAGCTCTCGTGCGGTTTCGTGTGTTTGTTCAGTTGGTCAAAGGTGAGTTTGATGTTGAAAAGTAAAAAAGAAAAATAAAAGGCGCAATATGTGATGAAATATGTGATGTACCAGTGGAGTGTGATCAGACATGTATGGTGGCCGATCACTATCATTCAATTTTTTGTTAATATTTAAAATATAACGAAATTTTAAAACACATTTGAATAGAAAAATTATTAAAATAAAAACGAAAATAAAATACTTTTCAAATCAAAAACCAAGTTAAAACTGAATTGAAATTTTATTGGCCTAGCGCTATCAAAACTCATTTAACAAATGAAAATAAAATGAAAAAACCATTTCCCAAATAAATTGCTTTTTATTTTCAAAATGAAATTAAAAGTGAAATTTATCGGCCTAGCGCTATCACAGTATCCATTTAATCATTTCCAGCTTGTGCGCATGTTGCCAAATTTACATGTGTTCTGGGAAGTATTCAACCAAACATTGGGGGATGTTGCAGCATGGAAGACTTTTAAAAAGCAAATGATGGCAAAGCGAGGAAACAACAAGAACGTGTCTGGACATAACATATTAGAAGAATCAATGACGGTTCAGCGATTGAGTGCAGACGTTTCTGGGAAAGCACAAAAGTATACGAGAGTTGGCGCAAGGGAATTCGTTCCATTTGAGTACAAAGAACTGACAGTGGACAACATCAAACAGGCCCGTTTGAGCCATTTCAATGTTTCCATAGGTGCAGTTTGTGATGTGCTGGCCGGTGAGCAGGGGCCATCTTGTTCATCCATCAAACAAATAGTGAATTTGAATGTTACGCTTCATCAAAGGCCAAGAGGCGATCAGTAAGCCGGCAGAAGTTAACCCAAGAAAGAAGCGACAGGTGGTTAAATTATTTTATTATATCTCTTAGTTAGTACGCGCACTGTGATTGGTCAATTTTCCGGTCCGTATTTTACAGTACCGCCCACTAAATTTGAGAGTCCCGGGCACGATCCATTCAACCAAAATTTCTGGGCCAAGGTTCGGGAAAAGAGGTCCACCTCAAAAGGTGGACCAGTTTTTTAGAAACTTTTCCGGTTGGACCAAAATTTCCGGAAATTTTGGTTGAATGGATCGCGACCCCAGCATCGGCCTAGCATACGCTTACAAAAGTTGTTTTCTACATTAAAACTTATCCAGAGGAAACGTTTGGAGCTAAATGGGTTAACATGTTGGGTTACAAAAACTCTCTTCGATGAATTAAAAAGCAAAAAAGATTTGACAATTTTCTCGAGTAAGCTTAATCTTTAAGTCTTATATGCTTATTGTTTTGGTGTTTTGCTTTTAGGCTGTAAGATATAAAAACTCGAGTAACTCGGCAAATTCGTTTAACTCTAATAATTTAATTCAGCAATGACAAAAGATTACCTTTCTTCGTAAGAAAACGTCTCTGTGAAAAACATAAGCTTTAAGCTACAAAACAACTTGAAACGGCAAACTGTATCATGTTTGACTGAGTTCTTGTCTGGTTATAAACTTAAGTTCTGAGTTATCGTTTGTGGCAGTGGCTTTAATAAGAACAAACTTGAAGTTACAAAGTTGCTTGAAGTTGAAGTTGAAGTTAAAGTTGAAGTTGCTAAAAGTGTACCTTGATTCCTCAGCGAAATTTTTGTCCTTGCAATGGATTCCATGAAAACAATTTTTGCGTATTCACAAATATGCTCTAGCTGCAGCTCACGCAGAAAATTTTTAAGGGCGATTGAAATTCAAACTCATCCATGCACAAAGTTCGGCATGAAGCAACTAAAGCACACAAAAAGCCAAAAATAACTTGCAGTCTTTGATGACGAGATATTTTCAGTGTCCTTGTAGAAGAATGAGAGATTTTCTGTTCACCGCTGTAGACCAAAATGCTGCCACAGCCACAGCCACATTTTTAGTTTGACAAACACGTTTGTTTTGGCGATTTTATCGCGGCGTTTTCATTCTTCTTTTCCTCACTTGTCTTCGCCAGTAACTAAGAATTTTCTCAAAGAAAACTACCTTGTGTCAGGTTTCCATCATCCTATCGAACACAGGAGAATAAATTAATTCGTTTATATAAGTTTTCATTCAAGAGCCATGCAAATTCACGCCAAATTAAGGACCGATCACACTATTTCTGAAAGCCAATAAAATTTGCTCTTTGCTTTCTTGTGACGTACATGAAGCCATCCATCTTTTGACTTGAAAGGTTTTCCTTTTTTCCTCGATTTATGATTTATGAAGTGGCCAGCCAAACGAAAGGATTCGACACCAAGAAATGGGTCATAAAGAAATATCTGGCCAAGACAGTAGAAGACATACAGTTCTTGCAACAAACAGTTGAAACACATACAAAAAAAGGTCGTCCAGACGTACAACCTCACGAGGAATTTCACCGCAAGATTACTGCATAAAGTGGAAGCGGCGGATAACAATGATAAATTTGGCACCCTATTGAATTACAACAAGGTATTCTTTGGTAAGTGGGGATGAAATAGTCACCGTGGAAGAGTTTATAGCTGGAAAGTTCGACAAGCACATCAACAACACGGGAAATATTTGCGGTGATGCTGAAGGCAATGTATGTCAGAAGGCAGAATGTCTCGTGCATTACACATTTGAAAGGTCTAACAGACAACTAATGTTAGACATTCAAGGGTGTAATCACACGCTATTTGACCCAGAAGTTGTCACCAAAAGTTATGTTTCGGACGGTGAATATTTATTCTGCACTGGAAATTTATGCAGCAATGTGATCGAGACATTGTCTCATATCTGCAATGAATTTTGCAAACCATTGACATTAAATACATTCTAAAAATAAATGCAATATATTTCCCTAGAGAGAAACTTCAACTTAAGGGACTTTATGGCTGTTAAAGTTGCCAGAAGTGATATAAAATAAGGCATAAAAATGCCTTATTGGATACCATATCCAATAACTTTAGCAGCCAAAGACCATGAGGTTTTTCTCACAAAAATCTGAGTTGCCAACAGGTTGCATGATTTAATGGTATATTTTACTTTTGATCATGGGCATTATGATTGGAGTACTTCCAAATTCGTCCACAGAGTCCTTCCCCTTTAATGAGATCAGCTTTTGTAGGGACAGGCTCTGCTTTGCTATCTCCGAAAAGAACCATACCACAAACTGATAAACTTTGATAAACTTGAATATTGTCAAGAACTTTTGTGGTGACCACTGGTGGTTCGTTGTAATCTGCATCGAAAGAAAAATCAACTTTTGCTTCCAAGGCATCGTTGATTTGTGTAGCTGCATTCACTAAAAACACATTTTTCTGTTGCGTGGAAGGAAAATTTGGTTAGCTTGAATGGTGTTCCACTTGCAGCTTTGCTTTCCACGTTTGCTTCATGTTTTCTCGGTGAAAAGCACAATGCTTTTGTTTTCTTTTCTTTCTCTTGGATTGTTAATGAGAATTATTCGGATCCCTTTGTACTTTTTTCACTGGGCTGACATTGTGGAGATAACCAACAATGGTTGTACATGTACACCTCCATCAAGGAGTTTCAACATCAACTGAGCCATCTGAAACAACAGTTCCAAGAACTTCTCCAGAAAAAACTCGACTCAACCCCTCAAAGATCCTCATGCTCTTTTTTGTAGAAGGATTAGCACCTCTTGGAATTGTTGTTTTAGATGGCTCAGTTGATGTTGAATTCGCGTAGTTACGTTCTTTTTTGTAGAAGGGTTAGCACCTCATGGAATTGTTGTTTTAGATGTCTCCGTTGATGTTGAACTGCTTGATGAAGATGTACATGTTGTCACGTTCTAACTTGTAGAAGAGTTAGCACCTGAAGAAATGACATATTCCCTTGTTATCGGTAATTATATTTATCAAGAATTTCATTTTGGAAGAAGAATACGTTTTTTTTTCAGAGAGGTTTTGACAGTTTTTGACCACCGACTTCCGTGCGTGAAGCAGAAAATGGCACGTAAGTGACCCCGCCGAGATGTCAGAAATCTAATTGTCCATCAAGCAATCATGGGATGTTAGGACGGTTTGGGTAATGTTCGTATAAGTTCTGAGTGGTTGACTGTCTTTGGATCTCTTAGGACACGATTTTCTGTCTGGGCTAAGGGACATATCCAACAGAATACCCGATGTGGCCTCCCCCCAAAATCGTGACTTTTCACCAGGGGACTGGTCCTGGTGGTTCAGGCTGATTGGCTACAAAAAGCCATGGTTGCTATTTTTTAAAATGTCGTTTTGCATCGGGAGTTAAAGACTTGAATTAAATTCGAATTACAGTAAGCCATCATCGAAACATTTTTTTTTTAAATTTTTTATATTAATATTTCAAAAAAAGAGAAAAGTTCTTACATTATACATTTCTACACTACACACAATACTCAGTAATATCTCAGCTAATTCATATAATAAAAAAACATACCGTCTTACTAATATGTTTAACCTATATTGTGTTACAAATCATCACCTTCTTCCTAAAGTTATAATAGTTATGTTGACATATTTTTCCATTTGTTATAATGAATCGATTCTTTCTTATTCTTTTTTGCTATTATAAGTTCTAGTTTTCCAGTTTCAACTACCTTGGTTTAATGTTTTTTACCCGACAGTAATATATCACTTGTTTGCTAAGAATAATAATGTGATTTAATAAACGGTTATCTGGATTGTTATCGAAAATTCCAAAAAGGATAGCTACTTCGATGTTAAACTGCTTACGCACCCTGGCTCCTCTACCACAGTTTAACTTTCTAAGTAATTAAAGATTTCTGTGAAAAAAAAAATGCTTAACAGGTGCTAACTACAAGTGGGGCGCAAAATACCGTGAAGGTGTTAACTTTTAAGCCTTATGCCGCCATCTAAATAACCATATACGATGGTAAAGAAAGAGAAATTATATACATAATAATTGTTTATGCTTTACATTTTGATATATTTTCCGTCAATATATAATTTATCGGGCCCTGTTACGTCATTTTCATGGTCTATATTCTCATCGACCATAGAAATGAGCCAATCAGCGCGCGGGAATTCACACAGTTATTGTAAAATTCATAATCAGGACCTTCGTCTTGATCATATTCAGGTGGTAATTCCTGTTGTTCTTGAGGAAAGTATTTAGGATCAAGATAAATCTCTTTTTGACCTGCAATATCTTTTAATGAATCTTCATATGTTAGTGGTTTAGGAACAATTTGTTTATCAGTTTGAGGTAAAACAGTTTCATCAAATAAATCACCTAGATTCATGTCTTGAACTTCATCATCAATATCAATACCATAATTTGGAATTTCTCTCATTTTTTCAGCACTCCTCTTTTTCTTTGAGGTATTTTCAAATCACTGACAATAACATCATCTAATTTTTTGGTTATTGGTTTGAACACTTTTTCCATTGATACTTCGCTCGTTTTTTTCGCCTAATTACTCATGCGCGTAGCGGCATGAGGTAAGGTTTCGGCTCCGTTTTTCTTGTTATTTTTATTATTATTATTATTATTTTTATTTTTTGTGTCACGATTTTGCATGCAAATTTATGCACGCATATTTTAAATTGTACACTTCCGGTTCATAGCTTTTCCACTACACTTCCTGTTTAGTGACTTCCGGCTACTCTCACTTCCGGTAAAAGAGCGTTACTCAAGTGTCACGACAGCGTCTCCTACAACCCTACTTACATTAGCAATGTTCATGTTTGGTATATATAAGTCTTAGAAGAATCATTCCCTTCATTGTGGTACAGCCTACTTACGCATGCGCATGAGTATAGGCTGCTAGGAGCCTCTTGTTTATTCTTTGTTATTGTATCATGAACATAATTTATTTTATTTCCCAATTCAGATTTTCTTTTTGCAAATTCTTCCCATTTTAGTAAACTCATTATATTATAATGTTGGATAATTTTAATTCAAAAAAGTGGTAAATCATATATAAATCAAGGTGTATTACACGGTGTAGTACATGGTGTAGTACTGAAATAATATAACAATATAATATAATGAAAATACCTAATTATGATTGTGAAGATGACTCTCTCACAAATTACAAACAGTTATATAACTTCATGCCAAATCAATGTTTTAGAATGCTTATTTGTGGCCCATCTGGGTCAGGAAAAACAAACGTTCTTTTAGACATGATTTATAGGTTATTATACTTTGATAAGATATTTCTGTATGCAAAAAACTTGGAACAATCAAAATACCAACATCTGTTAAAGACATTTGATCCAATAAGTAAAGAAGCTGGTTATGATATTATTGAATCTAGTAACGATCAAATAATCCCTGTATCTGAATTAACAGACGATAATCAAAAATTAGTTATATTTGATGATTTTGTTTGTGAAAAGAACCAAAAACCATTAATTGAGTATTTTATTAGAGGTAGACACAAAAATTGTTCAGTAATATATCTAAGCCAATCATATTATAAAACACCAAAAGATATACGCCTTAATTGTTCACATTTTTGTATTTATGATTTTCCAAGTAACAATGAAAAGTCAATGATATGTCGTGAGAATAATGTTGATGAAGAAAAATATAAAATGGCTACAAAAGATCAATATTCGTTTCTATATATTGATAAGCCAAGGAAATTTTCAACAAAAAATTTTAATGAAAAGATATAATCTATTATATATATATATGTATATATATATATATACAAATATGTATACAATGTGCCCTCCCGGTTATTACCATAATGGCTTTATGGCAACTCCTGAACTTGGGCACAGGATGTACGGTCACACATTGTTGGATTGCATTGTGGAGTCACGAGAGTGCTCAAACTGCGAGCAGTGAGCGAAGCAATATGCCAATAGTGAACACCTCTTACGAGGCTCTCCACCCAATCCAGAGAGTGCTCAAACTGTATATATATAATGAGTTATTCAAATGGATTATTATCAGATAAACCATATCAAGCAACTTATCAAAGAGGAAAAGATGGATTGCCAGGGGTTGGCTTTAAATTAACAGACTTAGGAAATTATGATATGCAAAATAAAAAGCTTACCAATGTTAAAGATGGAAATCAACTACAAGACGTTGTAACTAAGAGACAATATGACCAATTGAAGGCTGATTCATTACAGGTTAATGGTACTTCAAGAATGGTAGGTGATTTAAATTTAAATGGAAATAATTATTTTACCCGGTGAAATTAATATGGATACGGATGAAGATAATGATTTATCAGCTGTGAATATGATTACTATGAAAAATGCGATTCAAAAAATACAACCTAGTTCAAGTTTGAATATTTCTAAAAATATTGACCTCCAAGAGAAATACAATGTCATCCAATCAAAACAACAGACTTTTAATTGTGAAATTATATATGAAATAAATCATATATGAACTGCGGAAATGAAATCAAATGAAGAATGATCCTTGCAGTTATGAACGCAATTTAAGCAATTGTGAAAAGAAGCCTGAAAAAAATTCAGGACTTCAACAGGGTTCGAACCCGTGACCTCGCGATACCGGTGCGATGCTCTACCAACTGAGCTATGAAGCCACTGATGTTGGGAGCTTTCACGGGCACATATGAACCTACAATTGACCTGCTCCCAACATCATAATAACATCATACGGTCTGTTTAGGAAATCTGATAGCCCTTCAACTATATGTCCTTATCATGTAACAAAATTCTAACTTCTAACCAAAACATGAATTTGCACAGCCTGTATTATAACAATGCTCTACAAGCGCAAACACTACTAAAAATAGAACCGGAACCCTTCCTGTGTTTACATCTTGTCAACTAACATGAAGGAAAGCCCTAAATATGATGTCTTCTGGATCAGGGCTGATGAGAAACATAAGTCTGTTTGATCTTATCCATGACTTAACGATTGAAAGTACTCCTATTGGATTAAGCTCTGGGCAGTAAGGGGGAAGGTATACCAGAATGGTTCCAGTTGCTTCAATCATTTGTTCAACCTCTGGAAGGTGGTGGGCTGCATAGTCTGTAGACAAGACGAAATATTTAGCAATAATCCACGTACATGGTAAAACTCTGTCTAAGTAAGAAAATATGATCGGAAAACATTGTTAAACATATACGATATAAAAGAAATCATTAAAACACGAATAAAAAAATTGGGTTTTCCTGAAGTGTTCTAACACTGCATTCATGATTTAACTACTTCACGTGATAGCTTCCATCGAAGTCAGATGAAGCACATTAAATATAGCGGATGGGAGAGCAGTGGCAATCGCTTCTGATAAGATCTTCACAAGTAAACAATGCAATTATTTTTACACTAAACGTGTTTCCGTGATAGTGTTACATCCTTACATACCCATAACAACCACAGAGTTAGGATTACCTCCATCATACGGTTGAAGATTTGGTACAACTTCCTTTCTTAAAACACGCAAAAATCTTCTCCCATTGAACGTTTTTCTTGTGAGACGTGTGTTCTTGTAAAAACAATTCAAATTATAATTAACAAGAGAAAAAAGATTATACCCCTCTGGAATTTCCATTTTTGGGGCCCAACTGTTCCCCCCCCCCCCCCATCGCTCTGGAAATTCCGGACATAGAGATAGCCCCCTCACCCCCCTCTGGAAATTTCGGCTAAACAAAAATATGCAACAGCAACATTCAAGATGAATAATTGTCAAACACTACAAATGGATACAAAAGTGTATCTGCATGTATGTACTGTTGTTCCAAGTGAAAATAGGACAGAAAGAAACCACAAAGCTAATAAAATCATACTTCTCCTCACTTGCAGTAGCAGTAATGTATAAACTGTTTATCTGGGTGTTTTTAGAGTTTGAACAACATGGATCAGCTTTGTAAGAAGACGATAATGAGATCTTACCAGAAAGAACATGCATGGCTAAATCCGGAAATAAATCTTGAGTGCAATAGCTGACATGGACCATAAAATCTCCATCAAATTATTGTCTATCATGTTTGTGCAGAAAACATGCATGCTTTGGGTCGTAACTGTAGGCTGAACTACTTTTCTAGTCATACTTAACCATCCTCCCCCACCCGTCTGAAAAATACCTTGGTCTCCCCCCTTCTGGAATTTTCCACCCCCCCGTTTTTCTGGAATCACACAATGGGTGAAGTGGTTGGCCTATCTGAGACATGGGGGAAACAAAAGCGAATGTAAATAGTTAAGTGAAATGCCCGTTTTGTGACAAAAAAGTTTTCATTCTCAACAGAATCGCAGCCCAAACATTATAATACCATCTGAAGCTAAATGTTCAAATTATTACTATACACTAGTCAGAGAAGGTGTTCAGTTGGCAGGAATCCAAAACCCAAATTATTTGATAGGTATATCATTTTAAACAGCCTTCTGAGAATGCTCATGCTAGTTAATATAACTATATCAACATTTGACTCACTTGAGAAATTAATTCTCTTTGCTCTAAATCTAGCACATCTTCCATAACTATATTGGGCGATTCTCCAGTTACAATGCCTCCGTGTATGTGTTGCTTGAGAGCTGGAGATAGCCCACTTGGCCCGGAAGCACCATGAAGAAACACATGGCCAATGATGCGACCAAGAGCCTTAAATAACCCAGTCAGCCTCAGTAGTATACAGAATGGGGCTTCTGCGTCCGGTGGATCATGCGGATCAAGCAGATCCACATATATTCAGCAATTTAAGCGGGAAAATTACATCGTGGTAAATTACATCGTGGTAAACAATAGGGTTAGAAGGCCTGCTTAAACTTGCCCGATTCATTAACGCACCATTTATAGAAACATAATGAACTAAAACAACTTTTGTTTAAGCAACGTGTTAACGTAAGCGTTGCTTGAAACATAGCAAGAACATGTTCGCATGGAATGGAAAAATATAAGCTACATGAAGTGATATACGCAGCAAAACCTAGTGAGCGTTCCGCTATTTATTTGATCAGTGACTGATTGACTGACAATGACAATGGCTGGCAAACTGAAAATCGACATAGAGACTAACAAGTGTAGCCATTACCACCTTGAAGTTTTGATAACATGACTTAACTAGCAGTTGTGAGCATTGACTAGAAAGTCTCAAATTGAGATGCCCAATAGGCAGCTACTAAAGATGAATCAAAGGGCTCTTAAAGCCATCTCGTTAATGCGTTAGAACTTGAGGTTAATAAAAACAAAATAGAAGAATTGATAGTGAATATGGTAAAGATGCCGTTGTAGCACACTCTACTTAAAATACATACATGAAAACATCACATGATGCAAATCAGCCAATAGAAATTTATGTTCACGAAATGAGCGAAGTTTTATTTCAGTAGCCATTTGGGGTATTAAAAATAGGAAATCACTAATTTTCGATTACAAAGTTTACATTTTTACGCTAGTGACTAAAATGGGGTCTATTTTTCGGTTATACAATAGACGTGTTTAGAAAATGTTATAGGCTGGACCTTATCATAATTATTTTTTGCAAAAGGAGGGGAACCCGTGCCCCTGGGCTAACAACTTTTCTGTACAGCATTGGGGGATCTGTTTTCATCAGTGCTCCACTTTTTCAAGACTAAAAGCCAGAATAGTCCTCAACTTTGACGACTAAGGAGAGCTTTTTTTCACAAGATTTGGTGCCGTTTTTTCACCACAAGCAAGAAAGCATCTGGTAACCATCCTTCTTCGCTTTGGTGAGTGCGTGCTTTTCAATTTTGTGGTTTTGGTTTTAGTCTCGCGAGTTTTCTCACCCTCGCGTTACGTGGTGATGGCCGCGCGTCCCGCACACCAGCTGTTCGCCCACACTAGAACTCACTGTCCGCTTGATAGCGGAGGAAAACCTGGATCTTGACTCGCTCAGTATAGCGCAGTCGTTACCGGACTTTTAGAAAGAAATGGTTGGTATTGTACCCCTCTCAAGGGGAAAGTGCTTAGACATCATCCTTTGACTGCGAAAGCCGCGTTATCCCTTTACGCCTTTTAGGGCAAAAACCACTACATGTGTCATGCTTTGTTCCTGTTGAATTCCCAGGTGAAAACCTGCTACAACTCGTGGAACAATACGGAGACCTCAAAGCGCGAGCAGTCCGCCAGCTTTGCTTCAAAGCCACGGGCTACGAGCACATCGAGAATGGTCAGAACGGCATCCGTGTCGTAGAATTCGCACATTTACAAAAGGCAGTGCCACGTAAATTAGTCACTCAAGGGCTCGAGTTATTTTTTAAGTACACGGGCCAACCAATACTATGCTACCAGTGCCAGTCTTCTAAGCACGTTGTTAAAGACTGCCTAAAGGCGAAAGGCCACAAGGTAAACCACGGAGCTCCTGCACCCGCCCCCAGCCCCCACTACCGCAACCAGCAACGACACTCCCCCTGTAACCGCATTTGCACGATAGCGTCATGTGACTACAACTACCAATATTCATTTCGTTTTCCTTTCTTATTTAAATTTTGTAATCCCAGTGAGGTTTAAATAACAAAGGCCCTAATTTCCACTACAACACAAAAAACTGAACCTCCGTGCGACCCTTCTCCAGAAACTGCTGGCCACCCCCTACTACCGATGCTGTGAGCGTAAGCGTGAGAAATTTAATCTTGAACATCCTGTCTCGTGGTAATTCAAATACAACAGATGATCACACACGTTTGGCGGAGATCAAAGATCTCTATGAAGAAGGAGCCATCATTTGCAGTAAAGAACAGTGGATAGAGCTGGGGGGAAAACTGACCAAGTATTTCTACCAGCTTGAAAATCAGTGACAAACACGCGACTCAATTACAGAGTTACGTGCCAACAATTCAACTGTGACTTCCGATAAAAATATTCTTCGCGAATGTCACGATTTTTATCATAACCTCCATTCGGCTGAACAAGTTTATTTATCTAGCTTAGGCTGGCTTTTAGACTGGATAAAACTCTGGCATCTGAAGACCAGAAGAAATGCGACGGTGACCTCACACTCTTCGAATGTCAATTTTTTGTAATAACGAAATATAATATCCAATTTATTCAACACTTTTGAGAGATTCGACAGATTGTAAAGTATAAATAGGTGATGTCACGTTTAATTCTCGTGGATATTAGTTAAATATACGTATTTGATTCGTTTAGCAGTAAAATTTTGTTCCTAAAAGATTGTTTTTGTGTGTGTGTGTGTGTGTGTGTTGATAGTTTGTCGAGATTTTTGAGGAAAACAGTAATTAGCAATTTCAAACTTGTTTTAATGATGTATATGTATATGATGTATATCGGCTTAACAGGAACTTTTTAACGGTGAACTCTCATTACTCATAACTCTCACAACAGTGAACCCCGAGGCAACCTGCACACAACAGTCATTTGTATTCCCGATTCAACTGCAGACACGTCCTCAAAAGAACCAGACTGTTATCATAATACTGATACATTTTTACAACACTGTTTACAACGTACAATAATTCACTCACTAGTTTCCTCGTTGTTTGTGTTCATATTGGCGCCAGAACAGCAACCATAACTATGGAAACTATACAAACCTACGGTCAGGAAGTAAAATTGCAGTTTAATACCGATGCCTTGGATTTTATTTATACTTGACCAGAAATCCGCAAGCATTTCCTTCCAGCAGGGCCCGGTTGTTCAAAAGGTGGATAGCACTACCCAGCGGATAAAGGTGTGCAAAACCAATTGCGTTATCTATTGGATAGTGATTTATCTGGTGGATAGCGCTATCCACCTTTTGAACAACTGGGGCCAGAAATTTTAGCTGTCTCCGCAACCGGCAAACATTTCCTCCCGCAAAATTTCCTTGTGAACGGTAGCTAAATCAACAAAACTATGACGTCTTTCCCATACTATTGCATAATCAAACCGTAATAGCAATGTTTCAAAAATAGAACAAACGCAAAGTTCATGCTATTTTGCTCTGCCATGTCGCTCATATGAAAACACAAACTTTCCAGTCCCATTTAACTTTTTTAAAACATCGCCATTCGTAAAAATACACCGTGAAATTCTCAAACTGTTTGCCAAAAAACGCTTTTGACCTATTTTTACCCTTCTAAAGCAGCTTTAATGGCTTTACGACAAATGATTGAAACTGATAGGTAACGTGAGATATCGAAACTTAAGAAGAACTTAATGCCTTTGCGGTAACGTAATGTGAGATATGACAAGTTCATGACAAGTTCTGACATCCCAATACCCTAGGGAAATTAACAATAGGTCCGGGGATGCTCCCCAAAAATTTTAGGTGCAGTATGTGACGCCCTTCTTGAAATCCTAACCGGTTTAACCAACCATATCTTCAATGCCCTAATATAGCTTCTATAAAGAAGAAGGAAGAAACCCCCCGGACAAAAGTCCACAAAATTTAACAAAGAAACCTTTGTTAACAACTTTTGTCCCTTTTTTAAGTACTGATTCTGAAATCTCGTTTAATGCGCATGAACGAGATAAAAATGACTGAACTTCCCAAAATCGCAGATACATGTTGAGGATGTTCTCATGCTTGATGAGGCAGCAAGGTCAAAGATAAGACTGAGTAACTTGTCATCATCTGACTCATGATTGTCTCCTGTATATGAAAGACAATAACATATGGGCCACGTCACACCAAAAGGCCCCTGATTACATTGCAAAAATGACAAAAATTACATATTTAAAATTCTCTAGCGCAAGTTGTTCATGTATAAGTGCTGACTTTGATTCAGGAATTTTCTTATGTGCTGAATCAAAATAGTGAAAGTTTTGAAGAAATAGTGTAAATTTCATAAGAAAGTAAAACTGCAACATTTTGTCGTCGAGGCCTTTTTTGCATGACACATCCCATATAGATTTAGACACTGTTATGTCTAAAAGCAGACGCCCAAAAAATAGTGTCCTGAGCATTCCTTGAGCGTAGGCAACATTGGCAAGTTTGGCACGGTAGTATTCCCTTTTTTTCCCTGGGCTCCCTGTGATGGGCATCCTGCATGAAACCATACCACACGACTATGGGGTTGCACCCCCTTGACACCATGATTGTCTGACGATGTTTCTTTCTCGATATATATATATATATATATAATTTTTTTCTTATGTTGACCCCCCTCTCCCTAGAACTCTAGAATACTCGACCTGTAGGCAAATGAGCTCCATAGGTTATTTTCTTATTTTTGATAAATGGGTAGCTATTCCCAGGACATCAGCTGAATGAATATGCAACCACTGTGCTATTGTATTGCCCAAGGGAACACTGCTAATCATTGTTTTTAGTTTTAGCACTAACTAGACCATTGATTAAACAGTGAGAAAATCAAAAACGCTGATTGGAGTTTAGGCTGGCTGCGAAGTCTTCTTTACAGGTAATTTTCTTACCTAAAAGTGTCTGTGCTGCTTCCTCTACATTCCCAGAGCACAAAAAAAAGTCATGTTCAGTGCTTCCTGTACATCATCTGCTCTTGCAGTTGGGCAAATTTCTTGAAGAATATGTGAGCTACAAAGGAACAAATAAGAAATATATCGTTTTAGAAACTGCAATCCCCCCTCAACCCCTGGACATATACCGTGTCACGACTAGCGTGTTAAGAAACAAAGAAATAACCATGTCAATCTACCATGTCGAACCATGTTAGCAAAATGCAGACAAAGGCCACAAGCACGTTACTTGAAATCAATTGTTTTATTTTGCATATCGCACAATAAACGTGTTGTGTCAGAAGTGTGCAAATATGTCAGTACCGTGCAGTGTGCGTGCGTTCACCTTATTCACTGTTTTTCCATGGAGGGTCACATATAGGCTCATATGTAATTTGTTAGTATTAGGCAGACTCAATTAACTATAAAACTTGATACCATCATCCAACTCAAACATGATATTTGAGATGGGCCGTGTCTGACACACCACACATCCTGATCAGCTAACAGGCTAGCATGCTCTTCCCTAGACTCCACCTCTGCATCTTCCAATAAAATACTAAGCAATGTCTTTGCAGGCCATTCAGGATTCCTCTGCCATACGTTGGTTCCCATACTACCACCTTGCTGGCAGGCAGTTCTGAGTTCCATTGGCATTGCCCAGCCAACCGCAGATGACATTCCTTCACCTTCTGAGACAATTTTGGACTGGGGCCGTACAACTCCTCATTAGTTATGTTCTTTCCCATTGACATTCTGCACCATCTGTAGCATTCTGGTATAGCACCTTTAGAGGGATTTTGTCATCGCTTTGGTGAGGGTCCAGGCCTCGCACCCATAGAGCAGAATCGTTTCAATCCATCTTGATCAGATTTTTTTCATATTATGTTGTCGTTTAAAAGTTTTTCTTTGGTTTGAAAATTTTGAAACCAGTTTAATTTTTGTTTTCCTTTGTCCCACTGAATATGGCAATGAACATGAGACAAAATAATAATATATATATAGAAAGGCTGAGCCTAACACCGACACACTCTGAACAAGCTAAACTAAGGTGAAAGGTCGGAAGCACAAGAATTAAGATTGACGACCGGGTTATTTGTCAATTTTAGCAATTCTCAAAAACAGTATTACCCAGCCGTCTGCACAGTACATTTAGACTGTACAAAAGTTCACAAAAACAACTTCTGTCTAGAACAAGTAGTACGACTACTTTCTGAATAAAATACAGTTGCTTGTCAAAACTTGCCGAGAAACTGATTTGGAAATCAAAATTGCAAAAATACACAAACATATTTGCATAAGGTGATGCGAGTGAAGATAGAACTATAAAATCTAAGTCTTGTTTTGTTTACATAAAATCGCTTTTCAATCTGTCATGAATGAACAAACACAAAAATGGACAACACAATCTTTCGAAAAATTTTATTCAAATCTCCATTAGTTTATCATTAAAAGCAAAACCGCATACCTTAATCGAGCTGCCTTTGATGAAATTCAAGAAATCAATACAACTGAAGTTAAGCACGTTTTAAAAACAATTCTCCAAAACTACACAAGAACGCAAAGAAAAAGTCAATCACAGATTGATATTAACATAAATTCCCATCGAAAAATGTAATCTCTTTTACCTTTGAGTCCCTCGCTTGCTTGTTAATTCTTTAAATCTCCGGTCTTTGGTTCTGAAAAACGTATGAAGTTCCTCGAAGCAAGATTTTATCCCAGAAAGCGACTTCTGAGTATTCCTTAATTAGTATCCCTGTCTTGAGTTGCAAACCGCGAAAAAATGCAGGGAAATAACGACTGTACTTCTCCGCTTAACACTGACCAGTGAAAGATCCAAACTATAAAAGTGTTTGCCGAGCTGACAGCTGTGTAGCTGCACGAAAAACAAAGCCTCAAAGATCCCGGATGTTGTGTGGTGTCATACGCGCATGTTTTGCGACGTCATAAAGCCCGCAAGCCAGCCCTGCTGAACACGGGTGCCGGCATGAAACTGGTTTGACCAAAGAAAAAATGTTATTGAAGGTATATAATATTTTTTTGCCCATAAAAAGCATTTCATTTATTAATTGAGTAATAATAGGTTGAAGTGATTCACATGTTCAGGTTTAAGTTTTGTTTGAAACCACTATTAATTTCAGTGTTGATCTTAATGCAACTTACACAGTTGTGTCAAACAGGTTTTTACTATTGAAAAGGCAACTTTAATTGCCTGTTTTGCAATGAGAACTGGTTCTGGTGCCTCCTCTTCTTCATCGTCATCTTCCTTCGTGTCTCTGATCTCTTTACCCTCTTCTTCTTGTCTATCATTGGCGGATGAAGGTGGAGTGTTGTCATCGTCAATTTCACTGGAGCAATTGTGGTCTTCATCTTGTTCATATTTTTCCCAGAAAGTTAGGAGCAGGTGGATCGAAACAGCTAACCTCACAAGATGTGAATTTCCTTAAATATTAAAGATTTAGATGATATTTATTTATTGAAGCTTGCTGTTGTGTCTAAACAGTTACTGTTAGGTTTTACCTTGTGATACAAGGCAGTGCTATTAACTCAAATTTCAGTACCTGCGTGGTTTTTTTGACAACCATCTTTGCCTGAAAGTGGTATCACAATGTTAATTTCTTTGAACGCAAAATGCACTGGCTTACAGAGAAACGAGATAGTTCTGCATCTGTTATGAATTACCATTTTACAAATCTCAAATGACTTTAAAAATAATGAAAATAGTTAGGGTGGGGGAAAACAATATTTATTCTTTTTGAAGTAATAATATTCAAAACTTGGATTTCGTAAGTTGAATCTTAATAAAATATATATCCTAAAACAATAGTATGTTGGATAGCTTAGATATTTACCTCCGATTAGTACATCGTGAGGATACTTTTGACAAATTTCTAGATCCCAGTTGTCATGAATGGCCTCGAATAGGTCCATTGCTTCTTCTGTTAGTTTATACATTGTTCTATCAACGGTCACTGTCAGAAGCTTTTTATCTTCTTAAATACCACAATAACATTGATATTTAATTACTACAGGCAATATGTTGTTCATGTTGTTATAAGGGGCAAATCAATATTTCAATTTTTTTAGTCATTTAGGACAATCAGAGTATGAAGGTTTTACCTTTTAGAACGTAAATGTGAGCATTAATTGCTTTTTGGATGAAAAAATATTATAATTGAAATTATTGAAATTGTTTAAGCCACCAGATGGTGTTCTGTCAATGAACATTGGTATTGAAAATTATCAGTGTGTATGATTTAATTTATATTTGATTACTTCACCTTTAATTATTTCTTGTTTAGAAGCTGTCAAAATTTTGCGTTGTGCACGTGCAACAGAAAAGAAGATGAAAGTTGTCCAGGGTTCGAAACTAACGGATGTCCTATTGCCTGGGGCATTTAAAATCTGGCTTGGGCAACTGAAATCTTCAGGCCAATTGCCCCAGTGTACAACTGGCTTCTTGCATGCAGGGCAACTGCTGGGACTTGGAAATAATAACAAAAATAATCATTTGAATCACCGAGAAAGAATATAAAAAAAGAGAAAACCAAGAAAAGATGTCTTTTGTATATAGTTAAAGCACCTTGATTTTCAATGCTCGTTCGGAAGTGTGATCGCAAATTTGTCACCGATGTCAGCGGTACACTTCATGAGTGGATGCACAGAAAGATTTTAATGTCACTGGACAGCTACTTTTAAAAACTCAGCAAGCACAGTTTTTGTGGGGCAACTTGAATAGCTGTTGCCCAATGAGGCAAATTACCTCAAAGTTAATTTTGAACCCCCTTGTCATGTTGTAAATAATGTTTCGCTTGGATTGTTTGCTATTTGTCTTCATAGTGGTAAAAAACACTGCATTTGTGGCTTGAAATTGCACTTTTTTGCTTGATCTGAAGAAGTCAATGGTTAAAAGAAAATAATTGTGCTATTTTTTGAAAGAACACCAACACTTAGTGTTGTAATTATATGGTTAATTGACTTATTCTTCTGTAAAAAGTTTAACTGCTGCTTTCTCTTGGTCATCCAGACAAGTGTCTTTTATCCGGCAGAAGACTGGTTTCCGGAAAATACCATAGTATATGGGATGTAAATCCTTTCGCATTATTCTGTATGTCCTCTATTATTGGAAGTGCAGTTTGGGGTTAGGTAAAACCAAACATTATAAAAGATGTTTGGTTCATCCTGAAGTTTGCATTTCCTGGAACTAAAATTTAAAACACAGTGAGATGGAATTTTACGAATGAGGTAATTTTTTTGCTGTTGAAGATGCAATGATGGTGTCTTTTTTAAATGATTAGAAAAGAATTGTCTTTTTGAAATAATGAGGTGTGAGAAAGACCACGCTTTTTTTTTACTGATGTCATGATAAACATAATGAATGCCTGCAGTATCTCTGTTTAAGGAACATGGATTACTGTAGTTGGTTATAAATGGTGATTAATAGTTCTAGGTCTATATGGTAAACATGCATTGTGATAGTTCTTTGAGAACTTAAAGGACACTGTCCCTGCTGAAATATTGTGTTTTGTGATGATCATGGCCAGGAGCTTGTTTTCATATATAGCTTTCTTTATTGTTGTAAAAAAGGACGTAACATTACGACTAAAAAAGTCAAATTTACAATCAATATATCATTAATTTAACAAACCTATGTTTTATAACGTTTAAACATTCAATTTTAGTTGCTAAAAAGTCACGTAGGATGTCTTGCCCAGATCAATGCCAGTTTAATGTTTTAGCTGTATTTGGAATGGTTCAATATATGCTAATAAGTAAACATACCTTTCTCCCTTGTCTTTGATTTTCCTGTATACATTTGAAGGAAATCTTGATACTCTGTAGTATCTGAAATCTGCATCTTGACAGATGAATACATGTTTATGGTTAAGAGGAATGCAGTGAGTTCATCAAATAGGCCAAATGACCTTGCACCAGAATTTCTCTGAACTTATCCCATGTGCAGTGGGGGAGAAAGATGTTTTTTGCTTTCTCTTGTTTCTGTTGGTTTTCAGGGGGGGGTGGTTTGAAAGTGATTCAAATATATTTTAGATTTTATAAACTGGAAATTAGGCTTTAGTTACTACATATATGTTTTGTAAATTATGTGAAATAGATGCTGTTGAAGTGCTGCAAATTGTCTTTTGTGGCGAGCTGCGACTGCACAGCACTACTTGTTTTGCACGGGTAGATTCGACCTTTGCCATTAATGGAATCATTGGAAAGAAAGAAATTTAAGGAAAGCTACTTTGTTAATTTTTTTTTTGCAGTTTTAACTGTTCAAATAGTCTGGTATTAAATGGAACAAGCAAGCTTTAGCTGAAGTGTCAAGTTCTATCACTTGTACATGCATGAACTAACTATTCGAAAGGCATAAGATACAAGGCACAAGTTTCGGCATTCTGCTGGCATTGTAAGAAACCAAAAGACATAGCGTTACACGATTTTTACTTTAATAAGATAACGACGGTAAATTTGAGATGGCAGCTGCTGTCATTTTTTGAAGAATGAAACGCATGCACAGTAGTTATGTACGACTATGGCTCACCCTCTACTAAACTTTAGCGATTCAAAATCACCACCGCCTTCATTTAGCGTCAATCACCCTCTGCCAACTTCTAGCGATCTTAAATCACCACCGCCAACTCTTAACGATAATTCTACCGCCATCTCCTAGCGATAAAAACATCATCCATTTTCCGCCAACTCTTAGCGATTAATTTCTGGCTCATGATTTCAAAAGCCACGTCTGACGCCAGTGCCCCCAAACGAGAGTGTGTATTCCATCTGCGCAAATAAATCTTTTATCATCGTCTGCGCTCAAGGCAATCTTGTTGATTGTTTCACTTGGCCGGGGGTTTTGCCTAGAATCATCATTTCCTATCTATTCAGGGGAAACAGATTTCTGGCCAAATTTTGGGCCACAATTTTAATTTATGAGTCTTTTTTTATTGGTTGAAAATAACACCCGCCCGTCATTTGTAAACATTCTTGCAAAACAAAAAAAATCATAACTGTGGATATGTGTGAAGCAATAATATAGTCTTTATTCAAAATCAAAGGGCTCTTAAAGCCATCTCGTTAATGCGAGAGAACGTAAGGTTAATAAAAAACAACAAGAATTGGAAACGTTGGGTGCCTTTGATAGGTAAATGTAGTAAGGATGTGATAGATTTTATGTGTAAAGCTGCTAAATGGTCTATTGAAGTTAAAAGATTGAAAATACCTGTAGGTCTAACCATAGAGTTAGACATTGCAGTGATAGAGGACTTAAGGGCTCTTATAGGAGCCACCGAGATAAAAGTCACGAGCAACAAAAGAATCACGAGTGTGAATGTAAATAATTTTCATGTTAATCTAGCGCATTTGTTCAAAATAGTCTTCATTTGACTATGAGGAGGCGAATTTGGTTGCTACGGGGGAAATTTGTGTGGAGGGATGGGGGTGGCAAAACTACTTACATTCAATCTATGTTGACTAGATAGCCCTTTTAGTTAATTTTTCTATTTTTTGTATTCACAGTATTTTAGTAGCAATGACTTGTATGGCATTACAATGGCGATTTGGGAAAGATGTACTAATTGAAGGTTAAAATATTTACTATCTTTATTTATTGATATTTAAACAGAACTGAAATATATTGCAACGATTTTCATTTGGAATAAAAATTGATTTACTGGCAATGTTTATAAACAGCCAATTTATCTGTGCAGTGTATATGTGAAAGTAAAGTATGAGACAAAACAAGAACTTTGTGCATGTCAATAAGTTCAGTAAAAAGACTTAGAAAAGGAATGTTTTCTGTAAACACTTCACTAAGGTAGACTATTGCAAAAAAGGCAAATGAAAATATTTTGTCGCTTTTTCTGTTGACTCAAAAATTGTGTACCTTTGGGCCGAATGGTGGTGGAATAGAGCTAGTGATTAGGTTTCATTTCCTTTTATAGCCAATTGAAAATGCGAGATTTTTTAAAACATCTCGGCTTAAGAGGCCTTGGTAAAAGCGACAAGCGACACGAGACCTTCTGAACAGCGACAAGCGACTCGATTCCGCTTCAAAAATACGACAAATTATGACAGCGACACAATTAACACTGAAAATAAACAGGGACTTCAGAAAGTTGTACAATTTACCAATAAAAGTTAAACATTATTGACCATATCTTCCATATCAACATGCGACGGTCGACGATCTGTTTTAATGATCTATTTATTTGTTATTGAAATGTCTACCAGCCCCCTTCTCAAGGCCCGTCTCTTCCTCTCTCTTGGATGTGCAGTTGAGTAGACCCTAGAACATATCGGTGACCTTTGATTTTTGGCTAGACTTTCGCAAAGTCTGTTTTCGGTTTCAGTGGTCGGGCTGAGAACGGACTTTTCTCGCCTGCAGCCCGCCATTTTTAACTGACCTGTTTTTAGACAACATTTAGAACAAAAGGCCTGTTATATCTTTATTTTGATCTGAAAGAAAAAAATCCCTCAGGAACGTTCTTGGGTAGACTTATTCTTAAAGCTACAAGCAATTGCAAAAAGAGTTGAGACATTGTGTACTATAGTGCATATTTCGAGGCTAACATGGTTTTCAACAAGTCCCCACCCCCTCCCCCCTTATCAATGTTGTACCAGATCAAAAATGCCATTCAAACTAACGGTTATCAACATTGAAAGGGGGAGGGGGGTCAGTAGCACATGGCATTGATGTCATTTGTGTTACGCGGTCGCTTTTATACGGAATGAACATTTTTTTGGAAAGTCTCAACCTTTTTGCAACTGCTTGTAGGCTAAAATGCTTTTAGCGACGAGCAGGATTTGTGGGCTGTCACCTTTAATAACAATTCATTGTATCTAGTTATTTGAGCCGCATTTGAGAACTGTTTATTTTACCAGCCGGATGCGTGAACCATTAGGTCACACTTACATTTTCGAGCCAACAATATGCAAATTAAATTCGATATCACGAAACAAGTCAACTCGCAACTTCGTCGCGCTCTCGTGGGCTTCACAGTCTACTTGTGGCAAGTCTAATTTTTGGCGCTCATTTATTTCAGTCATTTATCGTGTTCTGAGTTCTGGTGATCTTATATGGTCAAATAAGGGTCAATAAGTAACTCTTCCCATATTACAAGTGGGTTGGGTGATTAAGTTTGGGTAAGAATTTTTTTCTCCAAACTTTTGGTGGTGGAATTTTTTTTCCTGACATGCAATGATGTAGAATTTTCTTTTTCAGCGTTATAGCCATGCAAGATTTTTTTTAAATACAATTTTTTCTTCAAAATCAAGGATGTGTGGACATAAGTTTAACATAACTGCTTCCCTATAGGAAAACCACATTTAACACTTAAATGTCGGACTGCTCTGCGTAAAATGCCATTCAAATTAACATCATTAGAATTTTTGTTCTTTGGCTTTTAATACCAACATTATAAATGTACCAATACTACTTTTAATACCAAGATTATAAATGTACCAATACTGACCTTTAATAAATGCCCTATATCTCATTTAAGGTTAACTTTTTGACATTTGTCATAAATGTACACTGTAGGGAGAACCCACCCCCCTTGCTGTATGTTCAGATGGTTATTTCCCTGAGAGATTGGTGCATTTTTTCTTTAAATAGGTTACAAAGTAGTGACAGGCCTGCACGACTCCCGCTGTTCGCCAATGTGATGTTCTCGCCTTTAGAGTTTCGCTATAACGAGTATGTCTTTAAGCGATTTCCCTCTTTTACAGGAGATAATGGGAGGCTCTTTATATATCTCCCTCAGCAACAGTTGGTTCTGTATTAAATGCCATTTACCAGGCATAACTAATCAGTGGGTAATCAATGGGTAATCAATTGATTAATCATTGAGTAATCAATGATTAATCGAACCTAAAAAATTTTGTGGGTCATTGATTACTTATTGATGTCATTGATTACTCATTTTGAACCAACAGAGACCTTCCAGTACACCCATTTCTCTTCCTGCTAACCACCAGGGGTCAGAAAAGGGCTCAGAAAAGATGAAGCCCTGAGACTTTCTAAAAAATAAATTCCTCAGCGAAATCATTCAGTGAGAATATCCACAACTTCAAAGCACGCCTCCGTGCTAGAGGCTACACTCACAATCTCATTGAGAAAATAATTTCCGAGGTAAAAGTCATCTTTGCAGCAAAAGGAGAACGTGCAAAAAAGAATTTTGCCTTTCGTAACAACGTACCGCCCGGTGCTGCCTAATCTTAAAAACATCTAATTCAGAACCAACCATTGCTAACAGAAATGTAAAAGAGCCTACATACATACATACATACACTTTATTTTACAACGCTAGCCACTACAACTATATACAATAGCTGGTTTCCAAGCGGGGCATTTAACAAATATGTATATTACAAAATAAAATAAAAACAATTTACAATTAGAAGAAAATATTCAGCATAACTCAGTGGCAGGCATAGAGGCTACAATGCGTTTAAACTGAGATAGTGTGTTTGCCTTTTTAGCCTCAATCGGTAGGCTGTTCCAGAGCATAGCACCGCTATATTTGAAACTACGCTTTAGATAGTTGGTTTTCGGCCTTGGAAGTGCCAGGTCTATATCAAGATTTGTTTGCAGTTTGATTATTCATTGTTTTATACATTAAGGTTGATTATTTTGAGTTCGCCTATCTTGGAGAGTTTGCCAGTCTAAACACTTGATTACATCCCTTGAACGAGTCTCATAGCCTGCACCGGTAATTAAAGTAAACCTCTGTATTCTGTCTTTAAGGCCTTTGCCACATGTGTCCCACAAGGGGGAGCAATAATCAAAATATGGTTGTATTAGGGCTTGGTATATTGATTCAAGTGAAGAGGTTGGGACAAACGGCTTAATTCGTTGCAAAGCACCAATCCCTGCACTTGCTTTCTTACAAATACCATCAATGCGGTTTTGAAAGGTTAGTCTTTCATCAATTTCTACGCCAAGACATTTATTTGATTTTACTCGAGCAACTCTAGTGTTTTCTATAAAAACATTGTTTGATATATCCTCGATTTTATTGTTGAGATTAAATGCAGATCCAATAATCATCAGCTTAGTTTTTGATGGATGAAGCTGTAGTTTATTTACAGCTAGCGAATCACACATGCTCAATATCTAAATTTAAGTCAGTGGTAAGATCAACTTCATTAAGCGAAGATGTGAAGATTTGTGTATCATCTGCATACATACATACAAGGGGTGGTAGAGGGGTGGTAGAGGTAAGCCTCCCCTTACCGGTATCTCATACAAAAAAGGAAAATCCTTGGGGATATCCCGGGGGATATACTTGCTAAAGAAAAACTCTAAAGGTCACGTTCCACGTTGTCACAAGCTTATGAGTCGTGTCTGGCCTGTCAACACCTCTTCATGCAAATCAATGACTAATCAATGACCAAAACTTTTGTGGGTCATTGATTAGTCAATGAGTACTCATTGAGTATTGGCAATACTCGATGAGTAATCAATTGATTACTCATTGATTACCAATTGATTACTCATTGGTTACATTGATGTCATTGATGCCATTGATTAGTTAAGCCTGGCATTTATCCATAAGGATTTTCTTTAAATTGGACACCGCTGGTGATATTGGGCGCGATCCATTTGACCAAAATTTCCGGAAATTCCGGTACGAAATCGAATGGAACAGAAATGTTCGAAAAATTTGTTTCGGAAATTTTGGTCAACCTCTGGAGGTTGTCCCTTTTTCCGGAAATTCGGAATTTCCGGAAATTTTCTGTTCCATTTGTCATTTCTACTCGGTGTGACACTCGTCCCCAGTTTTTTCAGCTGTGGTTGTTGACTCGTGGAAGATGGCGACCTCGGCGACACAAGGAGACTTTTTTCATTGTACTGTATGTTTCTTTTCCTGTGACGATTTGGAGTTCTTTCTTCAACATATATGCGTTGATGAGTCTGGAAATATCGCTCCTGCTGTTGGTAAGTCGAAAACAAAACAAGTCATTAAAATGACTTGAGCAATACGCTTACAAAATGCACGAATTTCTTTGCTTTCCCGCCATTTGTGAATATTCCTTGTTTGTGGAACTGAGTTCGTGTAATTCTTACTATAAAAATGAACTTACCGTTTCTATAGGTACTGTGGAAGAATTACAAGTAACAACGGCATCACCTGCTGAAGACCATGGTAAGAGTGGTAAAGCCACACTGGGAAAGTGGGAAGACCGATTCGTTCTATTGCTAATCGAAAAGTATGGTCAGTGTAAGTACCCATTCAAGAAACCAAAGACCACCAAAAAAGAGGTCTTCGATAAAATAGCAAGCCAATTCAACGAAGCTGCAGATGTTGTCGTGACCGGTGAACAATGCATGTGGAAATGGTCGAAGTTAGAAGGGAAATACAAAGAAATTGAAGATAACAACAAACGTACGGGAAGCGCCAAAAAGTCTTGGAAATTCCATGACAAAATAGGGGAGTGCATTGGGGATAGCCCAAAAGTCAACCCAGCCTACACGTTTGATAGTGAAATTACTTCTAGCTCATCAAGTGCCTGCAATGATTCCGAGAAAAGTAGTGGCGAGGTAAACTCAGATGATGATGATGGTGATGAAGATGATGATTGTAGTAGGGGAAAGCAACCGAAGACCCTGAAAAATAGGCGTCGGAAGAGAAAAAGTTATTCTGCTGCTGCTGAAATGTTATCTTTTCTGCACTCTTATACTGAGAAAAGAGAGAAGGCAGAGGAGGAGAAAATTAAATTGCTAAGAGACATGCAACAAAAAAAAGATGACTTTTTCAGTCAGTTTCTGGATGTCCTGAAAAAAAAGTAAAGAGTATTTGAATGAAACATTGTTATAAAATCCTTTTCTTGATATTTGTTGGTGGTTTGCACGTCAGGCATGTTGGGGGTCAGAACAATGAAATTGTTATCCTTTGGGAATAAAGTTCTATTTTTATGGAACAAATTTCTATTGTTTTTGACCCCCAATATGGCCAACATGCAAGCCACCAATTGAGAACTTTTTTGTCCATTTATTGTGTGCCCTTTGCCTTTTTGGTGTTGGGTCTGTTGTGTTAAACATGAACAGATTTATTGATACATATAAACAAAGATATTTATTGATATTTCTTAACCAAGATATATTTGATATTACTAAATCAAGGCCTGAGTTTTTTTTATTGCCATTGTTCAACACTGTTTTTGCATATTTTCTGAGCACATGCAGCTGCATGTTATAAATTGAGGTAATAAGCTTTTGTGATAGTAATAGAAAATCAAATCAGATATATTAAAGTTATATTGAGAGGAAAATGGGTTTTGTGTTCATCTGCTTTTGAAGTTGGCATGTTTTCTGAGAAATATGTCACTTTACAGAAACAATTAACCACAGACAATATTCATGAGGTGGGTTCTCTTTTGTTCCGGTCTTCCATCCGGGCATTGCTGTTCAGCATCATGATCCTCGTCATCTTCCCCATCAAGGAAGTAGCCCTCATCAAAATCATCGTGAAGTATACAAAAGTTTTGAAGAACACATGCAGCAACTATGGTATCTACTTCCAATTTTAGATCTAGATGATCCAGAAAGAGAAGCTTTCTCCATCTTCCTTTTAGAAGTGCTATTGCCCTCTCTATTTTTTTGACGAAGTGAAGAAAGGGCTTTATTGAATCTTCGTTGCTGTGCTGTCAAATGGCCATTTTCTCTATAAGGTGTCATGAGCCAACTGAAAGAGAATAATAACACACAATAGTGTTGCATGTCAGCTCTATAAGTGTATGGCATAGGAGATCATTATCAGAACAACTGCAAAACAGCAGTTCACTACATCTCATTTGGAACTGTTGAAAAATGGGGTTTCTACATTGACAAGTGCTTTGCTGAGACCCAAATACAACATGAGTCCTACTAAATAGCAAATAGTTGTTTTGTGGTTACCTTAATAATGGATGTCCTCCATCTCCCAGTAAATGAGTATCACCTGGGAATTTATTTGCAGCCATTTGCCACAGCACAGAATTTCGAAGAAGCCTTGAGTCGTGTACTGATCCAGGCCAACCAGCAAGAACATGGGTAAACACCATATTGTCATCACATACCAGCTGAGGAAAAAGTAACATTTGTGTTGACTTTGAAAATAAAATGGATGATGATCTCCAACATTTTTTATTTGAGCTTCATGACTAAGTGAAATAAGAAATACAACAAGTCATTGTTTATATGGATATAGTTGATACATACATACATACATACATACACAATATTTATAAAAAGGCTGAAGTTTACTATTATTTAACACTGTCATGTGGCCGAGTAAAGTTCAGTTGGGGAGGTTTCATAATTTATGCAACGGGGGCTATGATGATTTTGCGGGTGAGTCATGGTTTTTCATTATTTTTTTTTTTTTGGGGGGGGGGGGTGGGGGGGCTGTGGAACATTTTCCCAAAAGTACATGAAGATAAGGAATATATGATCCTCATCTTTATCAAGCCACAGCATTATCTTTATTCAACAACTGCATTATAACTGGCCATGCAGTTTAAGTAATAAAATTTCTATTAAGTATAGACCACATTCAAAAATGGCCACAATTGATTTTCATTCCCAGAAGAATTATTTTTTAAGAGAATCTAATAAATGTAACTTAAAGACATTATAAGGTTACAGTCAATTTCTATGATGTGGACATTTTTTCCAAAAAATGGTAGGGGGCTAGTTTCCAAAAATAGCACATTGTGTAAGTACTCTTCACATGAAATATTAGGAATGATTCCTTGGCAAACCAAACAGTCATTTTTGAATGAAGTTTATAAGACAAAACCACTGCATTCTCTAAAGTCATGCAGTGAATATCGGCCGTATCCATTTATTGTTTTTAGTATAGGATTTTTGAAAATAAAATTTATTTTTTTATTATTGTATCAGCCATTTTAGAGGAGGTTTTAAAATTGAACAGAGTGGTGGGGGTTGGGGGTCATAGTATTTTGCCATGGTTTGTAGGATATCTCATGAGAGGGGGCCAGAAAAAGTTCACATTAGAACATCAGGGAAGCTTCCAAAAAATGTGAGGGAAAAAATTAAAAAAAAGACATAGACCCCAATCTACATAAATTATGAACCCTAACTTACTCGCACGTTGTACTGTGTCGTCTATTTAGTTGTTTCACTGCACATTTATTGAGTGGAACTTCTTTCTGTTGATATAGGCCTCCGGCTTGTGTTCAGGTGCGCGGATCCGAATATGGGTGCCATCGACCAGACCAATAATGCCAGGGAACCCCCCTTCGTCATCAAATGATGATCTTATATGTTGGATTTGATTTCCTGTAAATTTTTGCGTTCAAAGAATGCTTTATATTGACGCATTTCAAATAAAATAATTAAAGATATTTACTTATTAACGTGCCATGACTCACCGTTTGGCCATCTGATGTATTGCCTAGAAAGGGAAACGGTTGCCTGTACGACCCTGCGAAATACCCTGTTGACACTACTGACTGTGATGTCAAATCTATCTGCGACAGCCCGCGCCGGTTCTTGATTGGCTATCCTCCACAAAAACGCTAGGATCTGCTTTTCAGGTGCAATGACTGGTCGCCCAGATGGGTTTCCTGTGGATATTTGCCCGGTTTGCATAATTTCTCGCAAGAGAAGATCGCAAGTTTCTCTCGTCATACGAAAATGATTTTTGAACTGATCAGGCAAATATCTCGGAAGAGTTTGCTCAAAATAATCGTGAATACGTGTTAAATTTCTCCGCATAAAGCAGCGTATGGCACTTAACAGAACCACTTCATCATTCTCCTCCAGAACATCGTCGTGTAACTCGTAGTCGTCGAGCAATTCAAAACCAAGGAATAAGGACATAAAATCCGCCATTTTGAATATTGGCAGGAAGTTTGGCCCGAGTGGGAATGGAACGAGATCGGTTCATTCAAGTGGAATATACCGTTCCATTCGACATACGAACATTTCGGAAATTCAAACCGGATTTTTTTGTCGAATGGATCGCGCCCATTGTGTGACAAAAGGTAGAATTTTCTTGTATCCTTTTTCCTTCTGTTGAAGGGCCGACTTTCTCTCTTCGAATTTCAATCACCCAGCCCCCCCCCCACCCCTCAAAAGTCAAATGGTCGGCCCTTACGAAAGACATCAGAGCTGTCAAAGCCAGGCAGACACTGAAAATTAATTCTCACTATCTTTTGCCATTTCTCGCGTTCTACTATACCTGTGGGAAAAGGAGGGACTACTTGCAGTCTACTAAGTCTCAAGCTGTTGCAGTGCTATATTTTTCTGACTTTTCTTGCTTTTTTGCGACAAAATTATCAAAAAAAACAAAGGATATTTATTTAACAAATAAATGATTTTATGCACTGTAGCAGTGAATCTGTTCTGCGGCTTCCGGTCAGGTGGTCGTAAAGAGATACCCTTACTAGTCACACTATATCAAGGCGCGGATGGTTCATTTGGTCCTCTTTGGCCTAGACCATCCAACTGAGTACTGTGCTACAAGTCAAGGGAATCTCTCTATTCCCAGCAAACAGAGCGCAACCAAGGCAACGAACAATACTAGCAGTTTAATAAAATTAATTACTAAGGCAATGGGGCATTAAGAAACTTTAGATAACTTAGACGTTTGCGTGATCGCTAAGAGAAAATAAAAAAATCATCAAATGATAACATGACATGACAGTTCAAAGCCATCCATTTAATAAATTCCCTTCAAAAACCGCAACAAAACTATCAACAAAAACAAACAATCTTTATATAAACTACATACCTACATGTGTACATACGATTTTCTTAAAGTCTGAAATCTGTTTCTGCAGATCGGCTACGTCAGTACACTGTTTTTATCTCCTGTAAGTTAATGTTTAACTTACAGGAGTTTATGTGGGCTAACATGCATTCTTTATGCATTTTTGTTAGCCAAAAAATGCATTAGATACTATTAATAGACTTTTTAGTGAATTTGTGGGGACATTCTTGCCATTTCTTGTTAGCACATATTTGTTAGATATTATGATAAGAACCACAAGAGTCGAGTAGCATATTTTTTGAAAGCGCTATGAAATTAGGAGCGCTGTGCAGCACCTCAAAAGCACTTCAAAAATGCAGCTGATATGCAGCGTTTTAGAAGCCATGCAGCAGCTTAATTCAAGTTGAAGCGGGCTGCAAAAAAGCTGTGTAGCTCTTGGAAGCCCTTGGTAGCTGTTTGCTAGTTTGTAAAAAGCTGTCAAGTAGCTGCTAGAGGCTGCACGACACTGCAGGTCTAAAATCCATAACTTTCTTCGCGGAGACGACTGAATCACCTCTGCATGACAATATCATAAAAGTCTGAAATTATTTGATACAAATATCGGATCATTATCAGCAACTGGGCACAGACCCTTACATAAAAACAGTTCTAAAATTTAAGATACAACACCCTATATAATACATCCCATGGATATGACCGTATGTAACTGGTGCTCATTACATAAGTGACTTCAATACGCCGTTTGTAAGACTGCTTAAATACGCCGGTTGTAACTATATCGTTGCAAGCCGACTTCTTAAAACATCTGGCGTTAACGGGCTTTAAGAGACGTGGAAACGCCAGTTTTCGGAGTCCTTATAAACGCTGGTAAAGCGCCATTTGTAAGAGTCCTTATAAAACGCCGGGTGTTTGTTAAAATGCCGGGTGTAAGAGTCCTTAAAACACCGTTTTTAAGAGTCCTTAAAACGCCGTTTGTAAGAGTCCTTAAAATGCCTGTTGTAAGAGTCATTGTAAACGCCAGTTTTAAGACAGCTTAAAAAAGCTGTTTGTAAGACTGCTTAAAATGCCTTTTGTAAGACTCTTTGAAATCATTAGAAACGCCGCGCCGTTTCAAAGACTTTTTCAGAACGCCTAAATGGCCTTTTGACTCTTTAAAATCAAAGTTTGTAATTGGAGAAAGTGCTTCATAAGAACTGAATGGGTAACGCGCCTGATGAAAGCACTAAACATTGGTCTAAAATCAAACACGTAAACTATGGGAAATGAACTTAGTGCCTATTGAAATACTGAACCGCTAATTCGTTATGATTTGAGGAGGAAACGGTGGTTGGGGGGGAGGGGGGGTGGAGAAGGTAGGAATGAAGTGAAGTTCAGCGCCAAGCCTGTAACTAATATATCGCCTGCCCCAAATGTGTGTTTTTCTTAGAGCGACAATGTTAGGTTATCTGAGAATGCAGTTTTCCTACTCCAACGCCTATGAACTGGTTGTCTCCATTCGGGGATCGCTTGTAACTTTATATCTTGAATACCATAATGATTATGGAATTTTCAGTTAGACTATCTTGGCCGATTCGCCAACAAGAATTCTGGAACCTTTGCTTCCATTTACAACACTTGAACACTTGAACAATTTGAACACTTTAATTACTTTGTTTTACATGTATCCTTTCCACAGAGCTTTTGTTCCTAAGAAAAGATGATGACCCAAAAAGGACAGGGCACTAATTTCAGGCAAAAGTTATCAGCAAAACCAAAATACACTCTTTTTTTTATAAGAATGTATATTTTCATGCCCAGGTTGGATATTCTTATTTTTTTTGCCGAATTTAGGCTGAAAATATTCTTGTGTAGTTAAATAACTTCCTTTAGAATATTATTAATACGACCAACTGTCATGGATATCTTTTGTACCTTTTATCCAAATTGCCGATATGTTGATCATATGTCTAGTACTAGTTTTCATCCTTTTGTTAGCTAGTTTTGTTAGAAAAAGGAAAGAATTTACCATACTTTTTAATGGTATAATAAAGCTCATTTAAAATATTGTGTAATTTTATTGTATTTTTCATCAACACGCAAAAAATGTTCTTAACAAAATCTCAGCCTTGGGTATATTCTTCACTTATTCTTAAAATTTCGCCAAGTTCAGCCTCAATATTCTTATAAAAAAAGAGTGTAGCGACATGTTTTTCACAGCATCAAGATGTCCTCAAAGTCACCTGAAAAAATGTTACAAAAACAGAGATTTCAAATCAGTAAGTCACCTTTTTTTCACCTATTTACTGGGAGGCAGGCAAGTTACAAGAATTTGATTCAATGATAAATAAAATTCTTACCGTTTCACTGTCGTCGTCTTTACTGTCATCGCCATCATGACGCGGGCGTTTAGAAGCCTCTGGGTCCCTCTGAATAGTGAAATGAAGCACAATGCATCAACTATTGGCTTAGATATTGTATAATTTTAAGGTTAATATTAAATTCATTAATTGTTTCTCATATTTGCAGTTTTAACATTCTTAACTCCTTTTCCAACCTTTCAAGTCGTCTTTTTCGCACCTAAAAGAAATAACAACAAAGTCAATAATTGCATCTGTATCATGTCTTTCAGACATGCACATGCGATGCATGCAGTGATCTACCACTCTCAAACGATTATAATTATTATTATTGTTCAAACGAACTGTCATCATTACCAACGATCACGAAGAAAATTCTCCCAAAATTCCCTACTTGTTAGTGCACCGTGCGTCACAATAAACACTGTAATCACCATGGCATCAATTATGTTTACCCAAGTCAGACTCAAACTATCAAAAATTTCAATGTAAGCGATTAATAAAACGAAAGTAATAACTAAAATAGCTGATAATTTAACGGCCCTGTCAAAATGCGTTTAGATCATGCTGCAGATATCTTTGTTTTTATAAGTTTGCATTTATTTTCAAAAGCACTTTTACATATGAACAGACAAATAGCCCATGTTGACCGTACCTGACAACACGTTTTCCGATTGAAATCCAATGCAATCAGTTGGTTGCGATCTGCGGTTTAAACAGGCTTCAAAAGCATTACCTCTTCACTGTCTACCACCGTCTCGTCAAGACTTTCAGCATCATCATTAGAACCGTCCTACAAAACAAAACGTCAACAAAACATGTTAATATGCAATGTGTATTGTCAGTTGTTTTAAAAATAACGTGCTAACCCGAATGATTAAAATGCTCTTTCAGTCCAAGATATGAAACAGAGAGATGGCATAATTTTCTGTGACACCCGCTTAAAATGGATGTCTCATACTCATACTCATACTCATACTCATACTCATTTTTCTTTGGACAAATCTGTCCAAGCGGGGAAAGCTGCAATGAGGTTAACCATATGTGAAGCACCAACCCGTGAAACAAGGCCAGACCACTACACCGGGAACTCCGTGCCCTGCTCTTTAACGTCCCCTGCTAACCATATAACACTGAAGATGCAGGAGACGGGGCCTATGATTTTTCGTCCTTATCCGAGAAGACTAGAACATCTAACCATTTTCGGATACCATTGCAAAGGCAGCATGTCGTAAAAAAAAGAAGTCTCGTAAAAAAAGAATTAATTTTGTATGCCCTGATAAAGATAACTTAAAACTACAGTACGTTCGGATCAAGGTTCTTATAATGCCTTCGAATGAAGTTTCTTAAAACGCTGTTAGATCGTTTCTTAAAACGCAGTTGGATGTAACCTGTGATCAGGCGCTCTTTTTTCCGGAGCTTTTTTTCGCCAAGTCACGGGAGGGCACAGGGAGGGAAAAAAGAACGCCTGATACAATCTTTCAACGAACCGTCTGCTGCCCCCAAATTAAAAAATCTGTCAACAACGATTTCATGTAATTGTTCCGTGCTTCCATAAACAATGTTGTAATTGCCTGCCTCGATTCCTTTATTGATTTAAACGGACTCTCCGATCGTGGCAGCACTGATTCCACAATCCGTGCTTTGCAGGTTAGCAAATCATTTCTTTCGAATGCATTCGAAGTGAGCGGACTGACAACAATAACCAAGGCTTTTGAAGCACTTGAAAGGCGATAAAAATTTTCCAACACTTTTGGAATCAACTGATAGATTGTGCTCTTGCCAAATCCCGTCAAAAAAACGGCTAAACATCTTGACCCAAACAAATAATTCTTCTTATACACTCTTTTTGTTCTTCCTTCAAAGATCTGTGATTAAAATCTCATGGGAATTCATTTGCTCTCGATGACCCACGCGACAGCCACCAAAACAAACTAGTGTCTGAGCTTGCTTCAGACTGGAAATTGGATATTTTTAAAAGCCAGGTAACCAATCAGTATGCGGCCCATTGTTTTTATGTCCAATCAGAAAAAAAGGGAGATTTTGCCATTTTGGCAGACGATTCGTTAAAAGATTGTATCAGGCGTTCTTTTTTCCCTCCCTGCGCCGTCCGACAAAAACAGCGCCTGATCGCAGGTTACCTTGGATCAAGTTTCTTAAAATGCCGTTGGATCAAGTTTCTTAAAACGCTAAAGGCTCTCTCCAAGCGTTATTTCGTATCATATCACGGATACTCGAAGGCCAGCATAACGAGATATAAGACGCATGTATTGGGATCATCTCCCAGGGGATTGTATAAAAATGCCTTGTTTAGAGACACCAATCAGCCGATCAAGTTTCGATACCCTAATCTAGTAATTGGTTAAGGTAACTTTGTGATTTGTACGAGCGGGTCAGGCAAACTTGCTAGATTCGACCATTAGTAAAAGAATTAGTTTACCTCTTCCTTTTCATCTCCTTGCGTGTTTCTTTCCTCACCCTGCAGGTAGAATACACAATGAACAATTGAACAATTGTAGGCCTTAAACCACAACTCGTGAAAACTTTGGCTTCAATTTTAATAAGTTGTACTTTTGACAAGCTGGCATTTTCAATATACAGGGCAAGCTATAATTCGCTCGCAAAACTCTTCAACCAATTAAGGAACTCAAATTTGCCCTTCATAATTATTGGCCCAAAAAAACGCTACATCCTTGTTAGTGGTTGTAAATTTTGGCAGGTGCGGTTTGAGAGGTTAACTGACACATATACTCCACTTACCTTTTCATTTGCCCTTTTTTGTCTGTCTACGCATTCCTGAAATAAAGATAAAGTCATACGTTCTTATTTTCTCTCCAAATCTTTCTCTTTATTATTCATTAGAGTGGCGTCCGCCTGAATATTGAAGTCTGTGACATAAAAGCTCAGTTAATATGGTTCTTATATTATTATGGTTGTATCTGAGAGACTGGAACGGCTTACATGTGGTCGATATAAGAGAGTTTAGAAAAGTGAGAGCCAGCCTCTAGGCGATGCCACCAGGCTGCGTGTCATAAACAAATTCTATCCTTTTTTTAAATAAATGGGGTGCGTGGAATAAGGCCCTAAGTGGCTTTTGGTCTAACATCAAATTCTCCCTGTGTTTAACAAGGGAATACAAGGCAGTTTGGAAGGAGAGTCTGGCAGTTAATCAGAAGTCATTTAGGGCATTTTCCAGGCACCCAGTCAATTGATGCCCTTGTTAAAGACATGTGAACTTGTTATTTTGCCTTTAAGTTGCCTGTCACGATGATTCTTGACAAAATTTATTCTCACACTGATGATAGTTACAAAAGTTCTCTCGCTTCGACTTTTTCTGCTTCGATTTGTGTCTCTCACAACACTCTCTCGACCTCGTGCCTTTTAGTCTGGTTGTTACCGGTCTAAACCGGTTTTACTGACGTCACACACTCTCATGTCACGCAACTTGATAGTAACATTACGGTCCGACACTCTCCCCCTATTTGATACATGCAAATGAAGCAAATAAAATCACACTGCTTCACTCTCCTTTTAGAAACAGTCATAAAACAGTTCCGACAGTTCATGTTTTCACTAGTCACTGGATCAGTTTATTCGTCTTCTTGCTCTGCGATCTTCCTGATACGTTCAGCAGCAGCTATGGCTGCTCGCCTTGGAATGAACTCTCTGGCTCGAGGATTAAGCTGTACCAGTTGGCTCAACTGTGTTTCTCGCACATCGCAAGACAACTCCATTGGACATAGATGTTGGATCGCCCACTCTAAGTACGACTTTCCTGCTCTCAGCCTCGCTGCTCGGACGACTCCATCTCGTCCCTTGATGAGTTTCACGATGATTCCAATGTTCCACTTTGCACGGTTACGCTCCTCACTCAGGATCAGCACCACATCTCCAACGTTCATATTCAACTCTTTAGACTTGTGTTTCAGATTATGTCTTTCCCTCAGACTCCTTATGTATTCTGTGGTCCACCGTGACCACAAAATGTCCTTGCAGCAATGGAGGTATCTAGCTCTCTTCCGTAGGTCCACATCTTCTACTGAATCTACATCTTCCTTTGGTAGAAGGTTGGACTGTCCATACAACATGGTGTTAGGAGTGAGCAGCGGAAACTCAATATCATCCTCCACATCAAGGATCACTTCTTCAAGCTCGCCGATTGTCAGGTTCGCCCGTTCTATAGCCTTGTAGAATGCCCGTTTCACAACTCCAACTAAGCGTTCAAATTGACCGCCCCACCACTGGGCCCTGGCGAGATTGAACTGCCAAAGAATGTTGTGATGCGCTAGATAGTCTTGTGTCTTCTCATCTTTCATAATCCTCTTGAGCCACTTGGATGCAGATACAAAACTTTTCCCATTATCAGAATAGATCTTGTTAGGTCTTCCTCGTCTCGCAATAAACCGTTTCAAACACTTAATGAAACTCACGGTGGTTTGGTCAGTTAGTAACTCTAAATGGACTGCTCTTGTCAAACTGCACGCAAATAGTAGTATGTAGGCCTTGCCTTCTTTCTTCTTAGAACTCTTGTAGGCTAAAGGACCAGTGTAATCCACCCCGACTGCTTGGAAAGGAAATGATCCTTCTGTACGATCCAATGGCAAGTTACCAGGTGGTGGATTATGGAACTTTGTGACGTGGAACTTCTTACACCCGTAACAGTGGTTGATTACATTCTTCGTCAGTTGCCGGAGACGGGGAATCCAGTACTCTCGTCTGATGTGCGCCATCGTAAGGCCGACTCCCCCGTGCAGGGTCAAGATGTGGGCGTCTTGCACCATTTTTTCTGATAGAACTACCTTGAGTGGCAAATACAGAGGGTAATGGCCTTGATTCTTCCCCTGCACTCATAGATCTCTTCGCCATTCTTCTGAAGGTTGAGCCTTTGTTGATCTTCCATAAATTTCTTAGTCACGCTGTATCTCCCTTGCTCACGCTTTATCCACCATTTGACTTGTTTCTCCGTTTCTGCTGTCGTCAAAGGTCCACTAATTCGATTTGATTCCTTGCTCCTGCAGTTCTGAAGGAATCGCATGACCCATGCACTGATTCTAACCGTTCGCCAGAAGGTATGCTTTTCCAGCACTTCATCAAAGTCATCCCTTGTTTCCACTCCAGCTGCAAACAACTCGCTAGTAAGCTTGGCTTCCGCTTCCGTTTCTTTAGTAGGTTCAGTCACTATATCTCCTGGCCACTCTTCAGGATTGGACAGCCATTCTGGTCCCGGAAACCACACGCTGGACAGTTGGCCTGCCTTACAGCCTCTGCTCCCTATGTCGGCTGGATTGTGATCGGTGTCAACATGCCTCCACTCAATGAAGTCCTTGGCGTTGATCTTGCGGACTCTGTTGGCCACGAACTGTCTGTAGGTACCTCCCCCTTTAATCCAGTGAAGTGTAACTGTACTGTCAGTCCACCCATGAACTGACGTAATTGGGTATCCTTCAAGTGCAGCTCTCACGTTCTCCACAAGATTAGCGGCCATGTGGGCCGCCACAAGTTCCAACCTTGGTATTGTAAGGTTCTTCTTTGCCAATCTTGACTTTGCTGCAATCAATCCCTTGCTCACCCCAGAGACTTGAGTAATCACTGCATAGACAACCGCTGATGTACCAGATCCACTTGTGTCACCGAATGCATGTAACTGGACTCCTTCGATTGGCTCTTTGAACCTTGGCAAGCTCCGCGGTACTTCCACTGTTGTCCAATTCGGTCTGACACCTTCTCATCCCATGGTAGATGGTTGTCACATACTTCGCGATACAGAAGCTTTCCCACGAGCATTGTGGGTGATGCTATACCGAGCGGGTCATACACTGCGGCTAAGAAACGTAGTATTCCTCTCTTTGTGATATCTACAGGCTCTCCAGGAAAGGCCACTGCAATCGTATCCTCCTTCTTGTTCCAAGGGAGTCCTAACATTTTGGATTCACCTTCCACAACTCCTAACTGTTGTTTCGCGTGGCTCTGCTGCTCATCCACAGGAGGAACATTCTCACACTCTAGCTGAGGTTCACTGGAGTTCCACTTGTGCATGGTAAACTTAGCCTCCCCAAACACTGATATGATTGTCTTTTTCAGATCCTGAACTTCATCTCTCGTGTTGCCACCCGTGATGTCGTCAACATATAGACTTCTCAAAATCTCTTCCACCTCTACTGGGTACTTCTCCCGTAGGTTTTCTAAGTGCAACTTCAATGTTCCTGCCAGTAAGAAAGGGGACTGAACCAAACCGAATAGTGCTCGTGTAAATCTCAAGACTTCAATAATAGATGGGCCTCTGTTCTTGATCCAATGAAAACGTAGCACATCTCTGTCTTCAGGTCTTGCGAACTTGTAAGGCTTGTTTGATGTCGGCTGTTAAAGCGATTGGCTTTAGGCGATTACGCACAAGTACATTCCACAGCAGGTTCTGCAATGGGGGTCCGGTCTCTAAACAATCATTCAGCGACGGACTATCTTCACTTGGCTTAGCTGAAGCGTCGAACACGATTCTGAGTTTGGTAGTCGCAGCTGTTTCCTTTTTTACAGGTTTATGTGGGATGTAAAAAGCTCTCTGACTTGGCTCGTCTACGACTCTTTCGACTATCCCTTCAGACAACTGCTCCTGGATGATCTCGTCATACTTCTCTATCATCCCAGGCTCTCTCTGTAACTTCTACACTAGACTTTCTAGTCTCCTGATGCTTCCACGTTCGTTGGAGGGTAGGTGGCCATGACCCGGCTTCCACAGCAACCCTAATTCGTACCAACCTTCTTCGCTTTGGTGCAGCTGCTCGATGAATTCATTGAACATGTTCTGCTGATCTGCTTCAGGTCTATCTTCGAGTCCTAAGACATCTAAACTGCAAAGTTGTTCATAATCCATGGCTGATGTTTTTGTCAAATACACATTGGAGAGAGTAGCTTCTCTACCTGAGGACATCAACGTCCACCCCGGCTTAGTGAGCTCGGCAATCAGCTCAGATGGTTGACCAATTCTAGGTTTCGTCTCAGTTTTGATCCTCGAGTACTCGCTTGCACCAAGTATTACATGAATGGGTAACTCACTTTTCTTATCGTTGTCGTCTATGACTACCCCCTGCTGATACTTGTTGATCAGATCTTCATAGTTCGGATTTGGAACTGTAAGTAAGACACCCTTGTCGACCTTGGTAATCTTTGTTGTCATCTCAAACTTTCTGTCAACACTGGTAACCTTTACTGTGTAGCTTTGGACCTTCTGAATTGTCGAGAACAGCATCATCTCGATGTGTTTACACTCGATATGTGTTGGTCGCTTGTTAAGCCGTTCAATCAAGGCTGCCGATGCATAAGAACTACCAGCACCAGTGTCCAGTAATGCTCTGCATTTGATCCCGTCAACAACCACCACCACCACTGGATAGATAACAGATCCCTCACCCGTTGCCAACATCATCATCTGATTGTTACCAGGCACCCTGTCACAAATAGACGTGTGATGTCTTCCGTCACAGTGTTGACAAGTATGCTTGCTCAGGCACTCTTGCGCTCGGTGTCTTGCTCCTGTGCAGTTAAAGCACAACTTCTTGTCACTCAAGAACTTCCTGCGTTGGTTCCATCCAGGGACTTTCTTACACTCTGTAGACTTGTGGTCCTCCTCATTGCAATAGACACAGGGACGCCACACCTTTGCACCCTCATCTCTGGTTTGGTAGGTGGGAATTTTCCTTGGCGGGAAGTGGGTTGGTGTAATGCGGTTTGGTGGGATGCGGTTAGTTGGGATGCGGTTTGGTGGGTCAGGCTTCTGGTCTTCACTAAGAATAGGGTTACGGTCACACCACTTCCTTAAAGATTCGCTTAATTCCGGAAATCCCCACCCTTGCCAGTTGTCATCTAGTCGAACTAAATCTGCTCTAATGTCGGGTAGTTTATCAAATGTCGCACACACAAACCCACCAATTTCTTTAACCTTGCCCATAGTCTCTAGCACTTGTATGTGACTTGTTAGCTTCCCATAAAAGTCATGGACTTTAGCTGGGTGCGCACCACGAGTTGTTGGTAGACCAATAATGCATTGCATATGCGCGTTTGCTACCTCACTTGGCTTGCCATATTTGGTTTTTAATATAGTTTTGGCCCTCTCATAGCCTTCAGTCGTAAAAGGGAGTCTATCAATGGACGCGCGAACACTGGGTACCAGTAATTCTTTCAGGTAAGAAAACTTGGCAACTTGAGTTAGTTTGGACTTATCAATTTCGATTTCAAATTGATTCCACAACCTTATCCAATCAAGAAAAGTTCCTTGAAACTTGGTTATCTCTAGTTTCGGTAATTTTGCTCCAACACTGCTCGAATTCTCTGATTCCTCCGGAGATGCCTTCGCTGCTTTCTCAAATTTCGCACGCACCTCGCGTTTAGCTTTTTCTAGCTGAATTTTTTCATCCAAAATACGTTTTCGGTGTTCCTCCTCGAGTTTTTCATTTTCAGCTGATCTAATGTCAGTGGCTACTTGTTTCACTTCTTTGAAAATCTCTTCAAATTTACCGATTTGAGTTTCTAAAGTTGCAGTCCAAAGTCTGACCTCTTCAGGGTCGTCATTATTTTCAATACGCAGCTCTTGAACTTGCAATTTAAGCTGATGTGTTTTGTCAATAATGGACTCTAATGCGCTCTCATGTCTGTCAATAGCTTTCACGTCTTTGGCTTCGAATATTTTCGTCGTCTCTCCGATGGTAAAGTTAAGCATTTTCAGCTTACCTTCAATCTTATCTTGCAATGTTTTGATTTCGCTCATGATGATCTTGCTATGTTTGAATTCCTCTCGTCGCTTGCTTATCTTCGTTTCTCACAGTTCACTGCTTGTTTTCCTTGAAACACACGTGTCCTGGCAGGGTCGCCACTTTTGTCGCGATGATTCTTGACAAAATTTATTCTCACACTGATGATAGTTACAAAAGTTCTCTCGCTTCGACTTTTTCTGCTTCGATTCGTGTCTCTCACAACACTCTCTCGACCTCGTGCCTTTTAGTCTGGTTGTTACCGGTCTAAACCGGTTTTACTGACGTCACACACTCATGTCACGCAACTTGATAGTAACATTATGGTCCGACATGCCCACTGTTCGTAGAGGGTATAGTCGCAGTAAAACAAGATTATTACTTTTGCAATGGGCCTGAACCAACCAACCATGTCCACCTAACAGGGATACATGTAACCATTTTGCTAGAGTTGACTGTACATTGCTGTCGGACAGAGAAAACTTTTGTTTATTTGTGCTCACCGATTGCTTTAACTGGCGGTCTTGCTCTTCACGAATCTCCCTGTTGCGCTGGAGGAGCTCCCTGTCATGACAAAGAAATAATGGCACCTTTAGGTTGTAACTTTGCTGCATGTACTTATTTTGCAACATTATGCACTGATGACAACATGTAATGGACCATACAAAGGAACATGTTTTGCACAATATCAGAGGAGCCTAAGAGAGTGCAGGGGAATACAGTGGTTGATGGCAATTAATTTGCAGCTCTACTGTACTATTAATCCAGTCCCATGTAGCTGCTTTACCAAATTTTGGCATGCTTCACAAACATGTTAATTCTTTTCAGAGGTTGCAATGACTGGAATAATTTTATGTGACAGGATTTGTGACCTCTCGTAGGAAAACGATACTAACGGATAGCCGTTCGAACCGGTTATACCGTTCACTTGCCGTTCACCTGCCGTTCACGAACAGTAGGAGGCCGTTTGAACGGCAAGGGTCGACCGTTCACTTAAAATATTCAGCCGTTCGAACGGCAAGGGTCGCCCGTTCACTTAAAATATTCAGCCGTTCGAACGGCAAGGGTCGCCCGTTCACTTAAAATATTCAGCCGTTCAAACGGCTTAAGTTAACTGTTCGGAAAAAAAAAATTCAGCCGTTCAAATAAATCTTCACCCGTTCGAAACATTGTTTAATATCCGCAAATTCTCTAACGGATAGCTTGATAGTTTCGAAAAGGAACAGCTTCCAAGAATAATTATTTTTCAGATTGTACCGACAGTCAATATTCAGAGCGCTAGAGCTTTGGAAACATTTTGCCGACTCAGGAAATAATTGCGCTGTATGATCTTCCATAATACCGTACATGTAAAACAGCTAGTTTTTCTCTCCCAGAAATGTCATCAAGCATCTGTTTGGCCAGACACGAGCCAGACAACAGTCCCGCTCTTAAAAGGAACAAGAATCAAGCGGCGGATGGATCGATGGAACGCTCGCGAAACCAAATGCGGCTTATGTTTATCTCCAGCCCGAAGACACTCCAAACTTTCTGTCATGTTTTAGCGCGGTGGAATACTTGGAAATGAAGAAAGAAAACAGAGAATTTCTTAGAAGTTTATATAAAAACTTGAGACTTTCGCTTGTGCCAGCATGTTTTCAGGTTTCAAATTACCGTTTTGACATATGCAAATTCTGTGCACTTTTACCACTTTTCCCAAGGGACCGACAACTACAACAAACTTTATAGGGTTTAATTTTTATTTTCTGCCTACCAAACGTTCCCTACCGTCTTTAATTTCGATTATAATTTTTCGTTCCATTCAAGATTTATTTTAATAATAAGTAAACATGAAGTGCAGAAATAATTTTACACACATGAATTTTGCGTGACTACTGCATTTGGGACTCCGGGCCAAAATAACATAACCAATTAATGATTCACAAGCTGCAAATTGTAGAATTAGCTGTTCAGGTGTTCAATTTTTATGACGATGTCTCGCGTGAATACAATCGACGACAAAGACACCGTTGTCGTATGCATAAGGATCAAATTCGAAGGAATTGGCGAATCGTGTCCTTCGTGGCCATCGTTTGACAATTTCAATGATAATTTCGAAAACAACTTGCAGCTACCAATTACCAAAGGTCACTAAACAGTCTAAATCAGCGATGCCACAATGTTTGCGAAGAAATGGAGTTAATTGGCTTGATTGGCATGGTGATCCGCCCCACGGCACAATAAGTTGACTTGAGTTTCAATGGTTTTGCAGAAGTCTTACTTGAATCCTTTCAATTTGCCGACTTTAATGATATGCTAAGTCAAGTGCGTTCACTTTTTACTTGCCCAGTGTAAAGAGGCCCAATTGTCGAAACAATCGCGCGATTGGCTGTCAAAAAGTGTGTAGCGTTTCCTGAAAAATGTTGTGCTTCGGTGAATATGAGTTGCATGCTTTAAACTTTCACTCGACGTTCGATGCCCGTCGACAAACATATGTTTTTATCGTCGATTAAATGTTCTTGTTTTAATTTTTTAAATGTAACAATTAGCGATCAATTTACTTGAAGAGTTTAGATTTTTAGATCATAAAACATTTACGTTTTGATTTTCGCTGTCGGCAACTGAGTGTTTTCTTTTAATCGTTCGGCCGTTCATTTCACTGCGAGTCGCTGGAAGTATTTCTTTTCTTTAGCCGTTCATCCGTTCACCGGCAGCTGTTCATAATGTTTATTCAGCCGTTCATCATCCGTTCACTAGCCGTGCGTGCATGCCGTGTGAACGGCATCCATTAGTATCGTTTTCCTGTGAGAGGTCACATTTAATTAATTGAAAATTCTTGGTTTAAATCAGTGTGCCAGCATTAAAGAAATACATGTGTATGGTTGGTTTAATGTATCATCTTTGTGCATGCACAGCCTGTGCAGCCTGGCATGCTTCTTGAACTGCCCTTCCAAGATATTGTGAAATTTCATGTCCTGCGAAACATAAGTTGGCAAGAAAGTGTTGTATCGTGTTTAAGTTTAGTACAGCTATGAAACTGTTACAACTGAATTCTATTAACTTCTTATTTGCACCCACCTTCCATAACATTGCTGACAATGAATCTGGCTGAGGACATTGTGGGCTGCAGGAGTCTAACCTCCAGGTCAGGCATGCCCAACATGTTTCTTTGTTTTCCACAAGCTATTAAGAGCAAAAATATAACATTTTACAATGGGGACTACTTTCATGTAATAAATTTTTCATTCATTTCTTCTTTGTTTTGTCTATACATCTATTTCTTCTTTCCAAAATCATCATCATTATTATTGCGGACACAAATAGTTCCAACACACCTCCTCAAATTGCAATAAATTTCAGCATCATGTACACTTTATACCTTGCTGGTCAAACTCTGACCCCATTAAAGCCACATGCACGTAGCAACTAAGCAATTTTTCCACAAGTTGTTTATTTGTCATCAGAGTTCTGCAGGTCAATAGGAAATGATGTCATAGTTACTTTTTTATTAAATACAAAACAGTTGTATTTTTTAACATCCAATGGTTACACATTCCTGTTATTCCTCCCCCTTCGAAGTTACAGTAACCTTTTTGTTCTGTCCATTTCTAACAATTACATTTGTATGAACTTTTACCCATTCACAAAATGTAAACATTACTTCTCTTAAAATTATCACTGACCTTAATTGCTCCGCAGACCTGTTTGTGAGTCGATATCTAATCAGGCATACTGGAACAGTGTCCCAGTGGCTCTGTAGACGCATCTGTTAATCAATATAAATTTTTATTAATATATATAGATAGCCCAAGCCTAACAGCGTCGCACTTTGAACAAGCTTAACTAAGGTGAAACTTAACTAAGGTGAAAGGTTGGAAGCACAAGAATTAAGATTGACGAAGAGGCTATTTTCAATTTTAGCAATTCTCAAAAACAGTATTACGCGACCGTCTGCACAGTACATTTTTTATAGACCGTACAAAAGTTCACAAAAACAACTTTTCTCTGTCTAGAATAAATAGTACCACTAGTTTCCGAATAAAATACAGTTTATGTTTGTCAAAAATTGCCCGAGAAACTGATTTGAAAATCAAAAATTGCAAAAATACACAAACATATTTGCATAAGGCGATGCGAGTGAAGATAGAACTGTACTATAAAATCAAGTCTTGTTTTGTTTACATAAAATCGCTTTTCAATCTATCTAATGAATGAACAAACACATAAAAATGGACAACACAATCTTCTTTCGAAAAAATTTATTCAAATCTCCATTAGTTTACGTTTAAAAGCAAAACGCGTACCATGTAATTATAGCTCATCGAGTTCAAGCTTTCTTCGATGAAATTCAAGAGATAGGCATGTTTTAAAATCAATTCGCCAAAACTAACAATAACACTAATAACAAGTCACTCACAGATTGATATCAACATAAATTCTCATCGAAAACTGTAATCTGTTTTACCTTTTAAGTTCCTCGCTTGCTTGGAAATTCAAATCTCCGCTTCTGGTTCTGAAATCATCTCCCGCATTGATAAAAATGTAATACATGAAGTTCCTCGAAGCAAGATTTTATCCCTGAAAGCTCGTCTTTTTCCACTAAAGCGGCTTCTGAGTATACCTTCATTAGTATCCCTGTCTTGAGTAGCAAACCGCGAAAAAAAGCAGGAAAATAACGAGTTTAATTCTCCGCTAGGCACAAGATCCCGGATGTTGTTCCAACACGGCGGGCGGCCGGCGGGCGGACGGACGGACACGCGCCCGCGAAACATTCCGCTAGCCATGACCATGAAAAATCACGGCGTAGGTTCTATGAGTATGGAGCTGCGCAGCCAGGCCTTCGGCCTGGCAAGTGCTACGCTAAAAACAATTCATTCATAAAGTGCTTTCATTCCTGTTGGATGTTGGCCCAATTTTTTGATCAAGGACTGCACTTTGTATATACATGTTAACATTTATGTGTTTTTTAGCTTTAATTCAAGCATTACACTAAGCTTATGATATAGCCCATATAAATCTTGTATAACTATTTTATAGCTTTTTATATAGCTTCTATAAAGAAGAAACCCCCGGACAAAAGTCAACAAAAATTTGTTAACAACTTTTGTCCCTTTCTTCGTACTGATTCCGAAATCTCGTTTAATGCGCATGCGCATTAACGAGATAAAAAGATTTAAAAACCATTTTTGATATTAATTGTTACAAAATCGACCGATGTTTTTGATCAGAAAAAAGTTTAGTTCAATCCGTAATGTTTTGTCTTGTATCACTCTCTCGTCTTTTGGGGTATGGATTCACCTTCAGACATCCTTGAAGTCGACGTGTCCTTAACTGTTCTCGTCGCTCTATGGTGCTCTTTTGGTCTTCAATCTGGTTTTGAAGGTTCCTTCTAGTAGATTCATCTTTGAGGAGTTTTTTAAATTCTTCCATTGCATTGATGTAATTAGTTATCACTTTTTCTTTTGCCGTAATATCTATATCCACCAGTTGGCTTAACTCTTCGGAGCTGTTAAAGGTGAATGCTTCTTGACCGCCCATGAAAGCTTCGATCATACAAATTTTATCTTGTATTCTCTCGCAAGCAGATGCATAACGTTTAGTTAATTCTTCCATATGCGGCATTTTTAAAGCAGATGTCTTATCCACTATAGTTGGTCTTCGAAAAATAAATGTTTATGAGTGAAAACAAGTGCGAATCACGATTATATTAGCCGACGATTTTGGTTACGGGCCAATTTCTTATTGGTTGCTGAAAATGGGAGTAGCTAAATCATGGGTCGTGGGTAAAAAGTCGTGGGTCGTGGGTGTAAGAAAGCAAAAAATTAAATAAGAAAATTAAATCAGTGAAGAAATAAATACAAGCAATTTTAAACATTAAAGCACCTATAGAGAGACAAACAAATTATTGTATTCCGCGATGAGAGACGATCCGGATGCCAATTGAGCACGACGATATTTTTAGATAGTAAAAAAAAAACAGGAAAGAAAAAAGTCAACGCAGTGGCCTTTGATTCTCGGCATTGGAATTTGAGACATGATGAGGCCTGTGAGTCTGTGACCAGTTTTAACACTCCGCATACCCCGCATTTTCAGATCAGCTGCACCTTCGGAAAGTGGCAGTCACTAAATGTCTTAACATAAATTATTAAACACGTAAGACCTTTAGGTCCAGCATTAATGGGGTTAAGGAAAAAAAATAAGATCACCATTTCCCACGGTTATGGTGCATCTGCGGTCAGCTCCTATAAACATTCCACCATGCAGCTTGTGAGTTCTGGCTTTTCATTTCACAGCTACGAATTTGCAACTCGGTTGCGATAAACTGTTGTTGTAAAGGTCGCTTCGAGAGCAGCAATATATTTGTTTCTATCGAAACAGGACTAAAAGAAAAAATACGCAGATGTCATTCGGGGAATATCTGGTGGAGAAGAGCCAAGTCCCAAGTGGCTTCATGCCTTTCAAGAACAAGACGAGGATGAAGCCTTCAAAATGGCAAGGGTTCCTGGAAAATAGAGATCGAGATTAACGATCAAGGATCGGGGATCAAGGTCAATGATGAAGGATCTGGGATCCGGGACCAGGGATCAAGGAAAATTTTCACAATAAAAAATAAAATAAAAAGTAAAATAATGAATACCCGTATTTACTCGTGTATAAGTCGACCTTTTATTACCAAAATTCAGCCCAAAAAAATCGCCCTCGACTTACACACAAGTCTTACACAAATACCTGACCAAGCAATCCAAGAATTTAGCATAACAATTGCCTGAAGTGCATTAGGAAAACCGAGTTTTCGAAACCAGTTCTAATTGTACTCGAATTTCGTCAGTTTTCGGCGGATTTTTTTTGCACGGATCTTACAACCTTACAACATCCGTGTCGCCTTACAACCTTACAACATCCGTGTCGCTCACAAACCCATTACTACTTTATGACAGCTTCTCACAAACGTTAAAGACAAGGACGAACCTAACGACAGACAAGGAGCAGTATACAAGATCAAATGCTGCGACTGCCAGGCCTCTTACATCGGTGAGACTGGCAGGAATCTGAACATACGACTGACTGAACACAAACGGGCGACAAAAAAATGGTGACATCAACAATCACATTGCTGAACACCATTTACGCATGAATCACAGAATTGACTGGGACTCTGCCGAATGCGTTACCTACAGTACGGACTACTACAAACGGCTCACTCTAGAAAGTTGGTTTACTAACTTAGAACAGACACCACTGAAGAGATGCCAACAGCTACCTGCGGCTTACAAACGACTTGTCAACAAAACAGACAAACAATAGACTGAACTCACTGACAAATTTGACTAACAATACAACTACAGAAATTACACTAACAATACACGGATCGAAACGCACCTATCACTGACTTGAGTCTCTACAGCCAATAACATCACGGCTAAACTGACCAATGACAGTTATAACCAGACGTATATAACATCAACTGACCATTCACAATTCACACGACTCTGAAGATGACTTACGCTCAGGTTGTGGAAACGTCAGTCATTGTCAACAACAACAGTTCTTTTCAGAACGGGACGTTCCATTTTTAAACCGACCCCCCCCCCCCCCCTATGGATGAGCGGATTCCTACCAGTCGAGTTTGGACAAATGACTGATTCCTACCAGTCGGGTATGGACAAATAACGATTCCTACCAGTCGAGTATGGACAAATAACGATTCCTACCAGTCAAGTATGGACAAATAACGATTCCTCCGGACAAATAACTGATTGCTACCAGTCGAGTGTGGAAAGGAACAGAGATTCCTACCAGTCGATTATTCATGGATGAGAGGAGCAGATTCCTACCAGTCGTTCATATCAGCTGCTGAGTTCCTTCTCCTGCTGGCTGAGTCAATCATAAATTCTTTTCTCAGAGGCTGCATTTTGGGTGCCAAGGAAAATTACACGCATGCGTCATAGCTGTCAAAGTAAACCGCGCGCGCTGCAATCTCGTTCCCAGAGCTCGCGAACGTTTTTGGTCAGCGGGACGACACGCCTTTGTTGCTGACCGAAAGGATCGCAGCCCCTGGAAATGAGATCGCGCGTTCCATGTGAATGTATACCTCTATTTACTTGAAATAATAATAAGAAAATGTTTGAAACAGATTTGAAAAAATTTCTTTTAATGGGATCTATCCTCTCTTTACAGAAAATTACCTGGTTAAATGGGTACAAGGGCGAGTTTTCATGCATTTGCGTCAATCTTTCCAAACAGTGCGTTTTTGTTACCCAGAACAAATAACTCAATTATTTTCAACTAGGGACACATTCATGTTTAATCCGCAGCAAGCCAAAAGACAAGGAATGAGATTGCTGTTCCAGGCGTTAAGATTGTGGTGCGTGCAAGAAAAATTGGGCGCAATGGAAAAAACGAGGGGAGACTGGGGAGAGAGAGGCGAACGCCTCTCTCCCAGTTTTTCCTCGCGCCGACCCTATAACGCCACGTGCCGCTTTTCGCCGCTCCCCACAATCTAAACGCCTGGAAGAGGCGGAGAATGAGATTATCACCAGTCTGCACCAGTTCTTTCAAAGATGCATGATTTCTACCGGAAGCAGGATTCTTCCTTCCGGTTTTTGATTATCCCAGAGCGCAAGAGCGTGTCGTCCGCTGAATTATAATACTCGCGTGCTCTGGAAACAAGATTGTTACGGAGCACGATGATGATTGCGCAGACCGCTGACCAAGGGCTCGATGTCGATACCCGATCCGATATGAAATTTCGTGTTTTCAGAAAAATATCGATGTTGTGACGCGATATGGGTGTTGTTTTGATATATTTCGATATTGCCTACTCGACCACTTGGATAAGAAGTTGGATGTACATTTTTATACTGTATAATGTATTCCAAGCATATTTGTAAGCGACCATGCACCCTCAGGATCAAGACTGGTCGCTTATGGGAGACGATCGCTTTAATCCCGGGCTTTAATACGAGGAAAAGTCACCCCTGCCAAACCAGGTCTCTTGGGACGATAAACTCAAAAGTTCGGGTTTATTCTGGTCATGGTCAGCGACAAAGTCCCTCCTAGATTTTTCCACGACGTGTCATGCACAGATATACAACTGTTTCGAAAAAGGTTGTCGGAAAAAAGGAGAAAAGTGCACGCGATAATCCAAAAATTAATTTGGGATATGATCACTGAATGTTAATAAGTCAAATTGAACATCAAATCCGCGATGCCTCGTCCGTACAGCGACGATCTCAGATGGTTGACCATATGGATAAAGGAGTTTTTAGGATAAAGCGTTGATGACCACCCACAATATCTTTCGGGATTGTCGCGTGCACTTTTACGCTTTTTTTCCGACATTTCTCAAAACAGCTGTATGTAACAAGTCAGTCATCTTAAGAAAAACTTAAAACAAAAAACTTAACTTTATTTTGTTTAATGAGAATCTCAGCGTGTATTGAAAATTAGGCCAGAACAGATAATAGAAAGTGCAAACGTAAGATACAGTAATATTCAGCTGATTATGAATTGAGGTTCCATATATATATTTTTCATTGTCATGGCGTGAAGCGACTGCGTGTGGCCTTCTGAGTTTTACTTTGTACTTTTAACCACTGTATAAATCACTGAATAACTTGAAAATGTGTAGGGAGTATTCGTAGAAAAATACTTAAGTATTTGATTACTCCAAGAACTTGAAGATGTCAACATATTTACAGTCTTCATTGTGTTTCATCAATGTTAGTCCGCTATCCTAGTCGTCTAGAGTCCTCATCCAGTTCGTAATTTCATTTTGCAACGTCATTTTCGTCGTCACTGTCACCGCTAGAGGCGTCAGAAAAGTCCTCTTTGTGTTCATTTTCCATTTTTCCAAGGTCATTTTCATCGTCGTCATTTTCCTCCGGCAAATCAGCACTCTCGGCATTGTCGTAGAAGTCATCCCCATAATCCAATTTAGTGCACTTAGCGCGTGGACTTTGTCCGGCATTCTCGTTGTCAGTGTCACTTCTTGAGGCGTCGGAAGAGTTCTCCCCATGTTCATCCTCCATTTTTCTTACGTCATTTTCGTCGTCGTTATCTTCCTCCAGGAAATCGGCCTTCTCATTTTCTGGAACAATGCCTGTAAACTGCTTTGCTCTAGTTGCGTTGTATTAACTTCCTCACTCATTCCACCCACCATTTCAACATTGTTGACCTCCTTTTCCTTTGCCATGGTTTCCAAACCTTTGCGGAGAGCCTCCTGACGCTTTTTTACCTCTGTGAGTGCAGCTTGCATGTCGTCTTCTAGGGCTTTATCTTTCTCTTTTTGTCCCTCGCGGTGTTTGACGCATTCTTTAAACTTCTAAGCTTTTCGTCAAGCCTCAGAAGACTATTATGGGTACTAAGCATGCTTATTGTGCCTTGGTGGACTGTGTCCACCTTTTGCTTTCTTTTGGACGTGTCAGATGCCGACTGCTGGCGCATCAAACGCTGAGCGTGACTGGAGAGTAGAGCGGTTTTCTTTAGGGTCCACTCGGTTGCGATAACGCCACCAATAGCCCCCTTCGACCATTTTTGGAAGCCTGATTTTCCGCAAAGTTCTTCTGCCTTTCGGTTCCAAAACAACCTGTAGAGGCTTTCATAGTCCTTCACTCCGTTAATTTCAGCTCTTGTGTAGAGCTTGATCCCTTTTTTCGCGGCATTGGGGTAGCTTTCCAATTCGGGCTTCCCAACAAATTGTCCCATGATCAAACCGCCTGTTTAGAAGAAAAAAACAAATCCACGTCACACAAAACCTTTATTAGTGCGGTTCGCGTCACTGAGTGTTTTAATATTGGAAAAACAATGTCTATGTTACTGATGTAGGCCAAGTGCAAGCAAGTGCAAACGTCCAACTTTTCATACTTGGGTCGAACCGAATAATTCACTTCGGCAATTGATTCAAACATGAGTAAAAACAATCATCGGTTGAACAATAACTGATCAGGCCAGAAAAATAAGTCTAATAAGATAGTCAATTCTCTATCACCTCTGTAGCAACAGTCCTAACCAAATTTTGGATACAACTCACTGACAACTCAGTTCATTTAGAACGATTTGACTTAATATATTATATTTTGATCAATTTTCTTTTAATCTGTGACCCGTTTTTATATTTATTACGTGATGGGCTCATTGCCAATCAGGGATGTTTATAATACGCCATTTATATAGTTCATGCATTGCATTCGGCACAAGAAAAGTTCGACGTTTGAACTGGGCCTTAGAGCTCGACTCCTAAATATAAATGGCGGGGTCCGGGGTCGGGATGAATGAACAAAGAACGTGTACAGCAGACGTGATGTCGCATGATTATTCTTTATGATGTTCCAACACGTTCTTGGCTTCGACACAGGATTATTCAGAAATGTACTAAACCTGGAGAGGTTTTCAGAGGCTATGAAACGTACTATGAAAGAAAAATGTTCCATGGATTGGCCACATTCTATCTACTAACATCAATAAGTTGCCACGTATCCAGCGTGGTGACCCGATGGTGTAGTGGATATCACGCCCGACTAGTGTACGGGGAGACGTGCTTTTTCTTTCATTAATATAGTACGTCGAACGTGTACAGCAGACGTGATGTCGCATGATTATTCTTTATGATGTTCCAACACGTTCTTGGCTGCGACACAGGATTATTCATAAATAAAAATTGTACTAAACAAATCAAATGAAATAAATAGAAAAGTAAACAAAGAAAACTCAAATGAAATACCGTATGTTTCTTGTGAGGACGGTAAAACCATTTTGCTTGGCATTTATTTCTCTTGTGTTTTTCTACCCTTGTCACATCACTTTGCTTTTCAAGAGAAGGTTGTGTCAAAGGCTGTTTTCAATCAGTTTTACTTTGAAGCTCGTACAAGCGTTCTTTGTGAAACACTAATTGTGTATTTATTTCATTTGTTATTATTTGCTTAATTATTGTTTTAATAGTAATTTATTCATTTATTTATTGTCGACGCTTCCTAATCTTGTCGGCTAGGCGAAACGAATCAAGAAAAGTGTCCGTACCAAATCTGCGCCATCTTGAAACGTCACAATAGTATCCAGCATTCCCAGCTCGTGGAAATCAGGCATCATCCTGGGGAGCTGGGGTTGTGAATAATCTATTTGTCTTGATTTAGTTTCCGATATTTCCCCGATTTTGGAATCGTACGGCTCAATATTTCAATGCCTACTACTACTGGTATGTTGAATGTTCTATCTTGATTTTGCTGTGGTTCTCTGCCTGATTTGGGAAGCTTTCACCTAAATACCGACGTCGTTCTTCGGTACGGTGCAATTCGCTGTATGTGTTGTAGCAAGAATTCACTGACCGGCTGCGCCTGGCGAATGCAGATTAACTTTACAGTGCTCGAAATTGCGCCTGCATTGGGCGAATTTGCGACTAAAGACTTCGCAGTTTTGTGACTTAATTTGTCTAGCTAATAAAGGAATTATATTCAACAGTCTTGTGTCTTACTTGCAACTGGTAGTTGTAATTTTATCCGAAAAATCCTACGAAATTCATGTTGAATTTGACGTGACTTAATCGTCCATTTCATGCTCCATTAACGCCCGGCATAGTTAATCGAACGAAATCGAACTCACCGAAAAGAAAAAAAATCAATCAAACTCAATCGAACGTTCCATTTTTGAACTCGTGATTAGTGTAAAACAGGCGTTGAAAATTGGAAGCTCGAGTTACCTCCGCCCGGAGTGTAGCGCACGTGTTTTTCGTAAACGAAGAAATGCCGCAGAATGGATTCAGTTGCGCTGTGGATTGTAAGCTTCAAATGCGTAGTAAAAGGCTACCAGAAATGCCGCTTTGACGTCAACGATGGCGAAGTTTTCAAAGTTTTAAAGAAAATAGGCGAGAAAGGCCGTGCATTCCAAATTGCAAATGAACTGGTTGCTTCCCTGTGGCCTGTAAATGCTTCGATAACTTGAATACTTCGGAATACACCCGCGGGAATAATGATAGCTTTGCTCTGTTCTGTTCTCTTAACTGCTGTGGACAGTTTAAAAATGGGATTTCTGTTATTGAATAAATTGTAAAAAGGCACAAGAAAAACCTGCTTTGATGGGCTTGCTTTGGGCTTGCTTTGTATAGGTTTACCAGAGCCAATCGAACGCAATCCACACTAAATCCATTTAATTGTGTTCGATTGAGTTCGGTTTCCGAACTCAGTCGAACACAATCATATGGATTGAGTTCGAATGAGTTCGATTTGTTCGATTGAATTCGATTTGTTCGGAAATCAAAGTCACTGAAAGTCCGGTGTTCGATTTCGTTCTATTTTCGAACGTTCGATTTACTATGCCGGGATTAACGCGGTGTCCAAGAAGTTTATCACGGGAGCACTTTTTCAGGCTTTCTCAGAAATTTCTCATCTCCGGTTCCGGTATTAGTACATGTACTGAGGAGTATGATTTCGGAATCGGAGAAATAACCGAAATGAAATCAAGACAAATATACTATTTATATGTCGGAAAAATCTGAGACCTTTCGGAGTACACAGCATGGCAGGATTTTGCCCAATCCCACGGCGATAGCGTGACTTTGTTTGATGTCGGCCCGATGTTTTTGCCTGCGTGACATATTTCGCGACATAGCCCTTTTAAACAGTGGCTGAATTAATTTATGAAACTAAGGTACTAGGTCGAGACGAGGTGCCACGGGATAAGGAGGTGCACTATAATATTTATTTAGTTTTTCAGCCCGCGCCCCGCATTTTCGGAATAGCCAAATAGCAACATGTCTTTCGTTCGGGCGTCACGAAAACTAAGATCCTAATAAGCCCCGGTCAAACGGTGCATGATAGTCATCGACTATCATCGGCTGTGATGCAACTTAATTGTTGTTGGTTTAACAAGAAGGCCATTTTTGGTATTCCTCGCAGAGAAGCAATTATGTGGGACTTATTGTGTTTTTCAAAAAAGACATAGAAAACCCCACCAACGTTTTCTAGTTCTAAGGTCTTATTTTTTGAGACAATCTTTTTTGTTCTTTTATATTAACCAGTTTATGGCTTATCTTCTAACAACAATTCCTTACCTTTTACTGAAGCCATTTGCTATAAAGAGTGTTGTGATCTCTCATGGTGATATCTGAATCTAGCCTTGCTTCTAACTACCTCGTTGGGGAATGCAGCGTGTTTGAAAATGTAAATACGAATCAGAACTGAACTTCTGAAAATGATGGGATTGCAACCGACCAGGATCAAACGCCGTACTAAGTTGAATATACTTTAGATTGTTTTGATCTCAGCAAACGGATTTCTCTAACACAATGTCCACACACGCGGCACAAGAGAAATGAGAAGCGATATAATCCCATGAGAGACTATCTACCGCCTATCTGTTAATGTATCTGTAGGCAGTAGATAGATTCGTGTGTTTCCTGTCAATTAGTGAACAATAGAAGCGTTTACTTTGCCCCTATTGCTTTTCTTTCAAAAATCAAATTGGTAGATCAAGCATACATGTAATTGAGTGGATTGTTCTTGTAAAGAGTCCATTTCTCATGAATAAAAAGATAATGCGCCTCGTCAATCAATCAATCAATCAACAACTAGTTCAGTGTCAGTGGATCACTTGTAGCGTCCTTGGAGGGTTGTGTGCGTGCAAATCCCACTTACTTTGCAAAGGAAAGGAATCCATCTGGAGTCTTTAGCAAATCCCATTACGGTAAGTCATATTTAAAATTTGTTGGTTAAATGGTTAGGTGATAGGTCTGGCAAAATTTTCGCACTTAACTCAGATTTAACTTTGTGAACGGAAAATTAACTCGATAATTTGGAAGACGACACCACACTGAGCTGACACTGACTTTTTTTGTGAAAGACCCTGATTACATGTGACCGGTACAAACTCAAACTGGTATGACTTCAGATTGGTCTCCAATATTACAAATGCTTGTTCTGTTTTAATAAAGCCGGTCTGAAAAATCATCTTATTGCTCATTGTCGTTTCGCTGCAAATCAGAGTCGTTTCGCAGTGGATTAAAAAACGAGAAATATTTGATATACTCACTAAAAATATTAGTTTAGCCCATTTTCTGTCGTGTTCATTCAAGATATTAGTATTTTGGCGAAACGATTTGAGGTAACTTAACATTTGTAGCAAATCTATTTGTAGCGAAACGATTTGTAGCAAAACGCCCTGACATCGTTTCATTTAAGGGAACCATTTCAACTCGAACAGAATGAGCCAGACCTATCCGAGATTATTTTTTCAGACCGACTTATGTAAACAGAACGGGTATAGAATGGTCTATCGAAAATGATGTGTCTCAGAAAATATCAGCCCAGACTCGAACTCTCGGCGTTTAAAATTTGAGTCTCGTAATCTAGTAGAATTAATTGGACCATCTCAAAGTCTCGAATTTTATAAACCTCGTATTAAAATTGTACCCGATACTTGCCAATTAAATGAGCAAGAGCAAGGGAATGATTTATTTCTGTTAGCAGCAAAAAATAGTTATGAGATCATTTGAAAATCTTGTCAAGTGAGATATAAATTGATTCAGAAGTTTCGGGGTTTGCGCGGGAGCGGCGAAGCCGCAAAAGCGAGCAGGGTGGCGAGCTTTCATTTTTCTCTTTTAAAAAAAATTGTTCCCGGAAATATTATCGAAAGCATGAAGCGCCCAAAGCCTTCGAATACCTCGTGTACTGGGTTTCTATGTTGTTAAAATGTCGTTGCGTTTATATGGATAAGCCGAGCTGAAAAAATATGTCAGAAACGAAACAGCCCGCTTATTCTTTCAAATACGCATGCGTTTCCGATAAAGAAGGACGAGGATTACGTTATTCCGACCTTTTCTTGGATTTTCTAGATCAAGAATAACACATTGCAGTTGTAGTAGTATTAAAAAATACAAGACTATTTTAACAGTCACGGCAAAGAAAAACACGAGCTATATTTTAGAAGGCGATACGATTGTTCGGAAAATTTCACACCTGAAAGATCGCATAAACAATTCGACATCCATATAAACGTCTACCGAGCTAGACGCTTACGTCGCTTACCAGGCTGGGCGGCTGTTAATATGGAAAATTTCAGCCCGGTCATAGCCTACATGGTAGGCTCCAAAAGGGGAGGGAAAGGGAAAGAGCGCGAAGCCGAAACGAGTGTGCAGCACGAGGGAGTTGGGTAGGGGAGAGCCCACAACCATGCTATTGTTTTGGCCATAAGACAACAGTTCGTTTTGTCTGTTTGTCTGTTTCGACCGAAAGAATCCGTGGCGCGAACTGAGCTCTCCGATTTCTCTACTGCAAAAATACTGCACGCGAAAAATATTTCATGGCCGTTGTAAAATTAAAAGGAGGTCGTCCTAAGAAACTTTAAGAAGAAGAACAAATGCAACGAAGTGTTTGAACTCACAAATTTAGTTTCCAGCTGATGCGCCGTTAGCGATCGAAACGGCAATAAGGGAAGACCAGCCCGGACTTTAACACTAGACTGTTTATTTGCACTATTGAAGAAGTAGTCAACTGAAAAATGGAAACGTTTACAAATTACTATAAATTTCTCTATACATTTCGGTCACGCAGTGATTAAACACACTTACATTTTGTGTTTCTTTTTCCGTGTCTTTAGTCCGTTGAGTTGCGGGTCTTAACTTCTGTAACTTTCGTCGAAATGTACCTCGCGGCTTCGTTAAATTATAATTTTGCGTTACTTGAGTTGCATGTTTTATATATTTATGAATATATTAAATGACACCTTTTTTCCCGCTCCGCGGTAGTGAGGCGATAGTTTGAATACACATTCCGAAAGGCGCGTGAAATGCAGATCACTCCGCCCCAGTACGGAAATTAGATATGTTTAACTATTTCTAATTGAGTAACGACTATAATAGATGTTACAGCATTCAGTTGTAAGAAATGTCAGAAAATAGCACAATGTCTATCACTTCTGTGTTCTAGCACGATTTAGGAAAGTTCTGCATTCAGTTCCTGTTTTGTTGCAATAAGACACAATTTATGGATTGGTCTGTCGTATTCTCCATCTTGAGTCTTTATCCTTGCTTTCCTCACTAGTCCATCATTTCCTGGATAGGTGACAATGACACGCGCCAGCTTCCACTTTGACCTTTTGTGACTCGGGTCTAACTCCAAAACTAGATCATCAACTTGAACATTTTCTCTTGTGCGGAACCACTTGTTTCTGGGAAACAGATTTGGTGCAAAGTATCGCATCCAGCACTTCCAGAATTCATTGACTCGGTCTTGCGTGCTTCTCAGAAGATGCCTCGGGTTGATCCTTTCTTCAGGTTCAGGTTGAGGAGGTGGAAGATGATGACCAATGAGAATATCATTGGGTGAGATAGGCGGGCTTTCCCAGATGTTGTTGGAACTTAGATAAAGCGGACGGCCGTTGATTACATAGGTTGTTTCCGCGAGAAATGTTCTCCATTGCTCTTCGGTGAAAGGTCGATCCTTGCACGTAGCATTGAGGCTCTGTCTAACAGACTTGATGAGGGTTTCCACGACTCCGTTCTGATGACTTGCGTGAGGGATGTTCCATTGCCATTTGAAGTCACATGAGAAGTCTTCACAAAGAACACTTTGAATTTTGGGCATGTTCCAGTTCAGCATAATTTCGTTTAGGTAACTTTGCGCACCAACAAACGTTGGGGTGGCCGCGCAGGCTCGCGAAACGGCGAAAAGCCATCAAGAAGGCATCGGACGTTTTGTCGGTGACCAGCTCCAGGTGAACTGCCCTTGTCGTCATGCAGGTGAAAATAACTACTTGAGCTTCTTTCAGTGTCTTCCGATTGAGTTTAATATGCACGGGTCCAAACATGTCAATGGCGGTGTTGGAGAAAGGGGGGAAACCTGCTGCCACTCGTAGAGACGGGATCTGCCCCATAAGCTGGTCAAGAGGTTTCTTGCGAAGTTTTCTGCAAGTGATACACTTTGCGGTGAGAGCTTTGGCCATGCTACGGACTCCTACCATCCAATACTTTCTTCTGACCTCATGGATTAAGCTTTTGTATCCACAGTGACTACGCTTGTTGTGTAGGTGACGCAGTAGTAACTTGACAAGAGGATGATCACGTGGCAGGATTACTGGGTTTCTCAATTCTTGTGGTAGTGTTGTGGCATCTTCCAGTCTTCCGTGAGCTCGGAGTAGACCGTTTTCGTCCATCTTTGGAATCAACTTCTTGTCGATAACGGAAGGATCTAAGTCACGTTGACACCACTTGAAGAGAAAATTCTCAGATTCTTTCAATTCTTCGACGGTGATAGGGCCTGTATTTCTATTCTTCTTTCTTGCGTTCTCAGGGAAACGGCGTACGTAAGCAAGAGTTCTCCTTAATTTTGGAAATGTTGAACAGGTCTTCAGCAACTGTTGAAGAATAGGGTTACATGTGTCTTCTTTCTTGATTTGTTCTGGGATGGCATTGACTGCTGATGTACATGTGGCTGCTGTGTGTTCCACGGACACATTAGCTTTCTCAGTTGTCTTCATTTCCTTTAAGACTTCACTTTGAATGCTTTGGTCATCGAGTTGAAAACTGGGCCATTTGGTTTCGGGCAATTGCAGGAACGTGGGTCCATCTAGCCAACCTGTAAGTTGCGATGGCTCGGTTCCTCTGGTAAGAGTGTCAGCTGGATTACTCTTTGATCTTATGTAGCGGAAGTCTTCCACGCCGACAGTTTCTTGTATTTCGGCTACTCTTGCTGAAACAAAGGGTTTAAATTTTCGTGGTGGGGTTCTTATCCAAGACAATACTGTTGAAGAATCCACCCAGAAGACTTTCTTGCACTCTTGGATGTTCACAAATTGCAATGATGTTTTGCAAGTATCGTACATTCTTGCGAGTGTTACACAACCCATGAGTTCCAATCTTGGGATCGTCTTCTTCTTTATTGGAGCAACGAAGGACTTGATAAGGATAGGCACGCACTTGAAACTACCATTCGTTAGCTCACATCGGAGGAAAATGACTGCACCATAGGCTTTTTCGCCTCCGTCACAGAATCCATGGACTTGTGGTACACCAACTGCATGACTTGGTTTCAGTTTTCGATCGAATTCAAATGCCAAGAGGTGATTCATGGTTAGTGCATTCTCCACCCACTGGTTCTGGATGCTCACTGGTAGGATCTCATCCCAGTTGTAGCCTGAAGTCCACAATTCTTGTAGATCAATTCTGAACTTGATCGTTACGGGCAACACGAGACCGATAGGGTCCCATAATTGACCAACAAGACCTAGGCAACGTCTCTTTGTCAGGACACCAAGCTGATCAAGGTCGTTCTTTTTCAGGGTAAACTTGTCTGTCTGTTTATCCCATCTTAGGCCAAGTAGATCTGTGAACTTGTGATCGCTAGATTGGTCGATTTCTGCTTCATTTGAATGCCAGGTTTTGATCTGGAAGTGTCCTTTTCCGAGAATAGTGTCAATGTCTTTGGTGAGTTGTTTTGCTGTTGTTGCACTTGCGCTAGATCCGCCGACATCGTCCACATACACATGGTCTTAAAGTTCTTTCGCCGCTTCCGGGAACTCTGTTTGAGATAACTTTGCGAGCGTGTTGATGGCGTTAGTTGCAATGTCGGGCAGGTTTATCTCCAAAGTTCAGCCTAAGCCATTGGTACACAGTTGGTGGATCTCTTGGCTTACTCCTCCACAGGAACCTGTGATAGACTTTATCGTCTAGGTGCACCAATATTTGGTTAAACATTTTGCGCACGTCCCCAGTGTAAGCCACCTCGTCCCATCGCCATGCTGCCAATACATCAAGGAGACTATTGATGAAGTTAGGTCCTTTCTCGAGACAGTCGTTGAGGGACAAACCATCGTGACTTTTTGATGACGAGTCAAAGACGAGTCGAACTTGCGTAGTTCTCTCTGGTGTAAACACGGCTTGCAAAGGAAGGTACCATTCAGGCTTTTCATGGTCAACTTGTTCAGGTGGAACTTTAGTCACAAAGTCCTGATCCAATAGCTTTTGGACTTCCTCGTCAACGACTTTGAAACAACCTTTTTTCACGAACAATTTTTCAGCAGACAGCAGCCGCTTCAGAGCTATGTCGTAATTGCTTTGTTTGGGAGGTCCACTTTCCTTCCAGGGCATCTTGACTTGGATTCTACCGTCAACTAACGCAGTCGAGGCTGCTAAAGACTTCACAAACTTGCTTTCACGGATCAAGTTATCGCTGCATGCACACAGTTCAGTTGGTTTGACACCAAGGAGGTCTTGCTGAAGGAGCTTCTTAATATCCTCCACAACGCTGACTGTTCCGACTTCTACTGACTGAATTTCTGATATGCTTGAGTTGTTTGACTCGAACTGTCCCAGGACATACCATCCAAAGCAGTTACGTTTTGCAATGGGTTCTCCTGGTTCTCCAGACATTGTGTGGATATCAATGAAGGCTTCTACGAGGTCTGTGCCAATGAGGAGATCAATGGCTCCGCCCGAAAGATGCAATTTATCAGAAATGTTTTTCAGATGAGTGTATTGTCCAACTGAACCTTTAGAAATCCTTTTTGCGTTGCTGCAAGGCTTTGCTACAGTGTACACTTGAATGGACTTCGTAATATCTTCATCTGTAGGCGAGGCAATCGTGATATCGATTATTTGGGAAGGTTCACTCTTCTTCCTTCCTCCAGCCAGATTCATAGTAAGTTGAGTTGCTGATCCATTTAAGCCAAGTCGTTTAGCTGCAGGTTTGGAGAGCAGACTGGTGTTAGACCCAGAGTCTAACATTGCAAGAATCCCAACAAAGTTCCCATGTCTGTCCATTGCTTTAACCTTTTGAACTGGGCACAGTCCAGTGACGGGTTTTAACTTCCTTTCTTGACTCACAGCGTTACCTTGGACGTTGCCACTAGCCGGAGCCATAGTTGAGGGGCCTTGGACTTGACTTTGGAATGGAGGTGCTTTAGGATTTAAGCTTGTGTTTGTTTCGCCAGTAGTCTTTTCATTGTGTAAAGACCGATGGTGATTTTTTCTGCATTTGTCGCAGGTTGAACCGTCTGGCTTCTTGCAATCGCTTGTGTGATGCGTTCTAAGACACTTGCGACATCGCCAATGTTGCTTAACGATCTCCCACCTTTGGTTGACGGATGCATTATGGTACGTTGGACAGGCAGCGAGATGATGTTTGGTTTTGCAGCCAAGTGGACATGTGTCATCATCAGCTTCTTCACCACTCGCGGCGTTATTGTCTGACTTTTTGGATCCCTTGTCTCGGCGACTTAGTTCATTCTGTCTTTCCTCAGGGTTGGTACTACTTTTGCCTCGAGAACGAATCCTGGCTTCCTGATGTAACCAGGTGATGAGGTTGCTAACGGTTTCTTCTTTTCCCTCGCGATTCATCTCTCTACCAAAGTCTGAGTTGTCGTTTGGATCAAGCTTAGACAGAAGCTGAGACATGAAGAATGGTGCTTCAGAGGACTCTAGCACAGGGCACCCATTCGCTTCCATATCGTTTACATAGCAAGATATTGTTGTGGCAAATTGTGTGAAGGACTTGGAATCTCGTTTGACTGACTTGAGATTGTTTATGTCAGACAGCAATTGATCCATCAATTTTCGCCTGTCTGCGAACTCGGTGTCTAAGATGCTCCACGCACTGTCGATGGTTTTACAGGTTTTAACTTGGTCGGTCCACCACGAACCTTTGGGCATCGCGTTTCTGAAGCGTTGTAACTGCTCGTCTTTATCTTGTCCATACTTCTCCATCCAATGGTTGAATTCTTTTTTCCACGTAGAATAAGATCTGCGAGCTCCATCCCATGTTGGTACTGGTAATCTTTGTAGACCACTTGCGTTTGGTTTTGATCCTAAGGTGTCAGCCATTTTTGTTACTGCTGATGACATTGATGTCATTGATGATGATAAAGCTTCTAAGGTTTCAGAGTTCTTAAATGTTTCTGCTGAATTTTGATCCTTTTGATACGCGGCAAACTTGAGAGCAATTTGAAGAAAATCAGCTTTGGCTTTGTCTCCAAACTTCCTGGCCGTCAAACACGGTTCTTCGTCTGCGCCAATGGCTTCTTCGACCGATCTGTCGAAAATAGTTTCCTGCTGTTTTTTGATGAGCCTATATTTTGTCTCTACTTGGTTGAAGGCTGCTTCGAGTGTTTTCAGTTCAGGTTTCACCGAGAGAATTATTTCAAATTCTTCGATCAATTCGTAGAGAATGTTTACGGCATTTTCCATTTTCCCAACGAGAGTTTTGACATCTACTTTAGGCGGCATTTTGAACGGAATTCAGTTCATCGCTTGACGTAATCCTGGTGAAGATTTCGGCGTAATCGTGATGAAGATTTCGGCGTAATCTTGATGTAGATTCGGTGTAATCGTGATGACGATTTCGGCGTAATCTTGATGTAGATTCGACGTATGTTGAAGGAACGACTCCACTTGCGATGCAAAGTTTGACGGTTGGACGGTTGTCAATACCACGCGACTCGGCCAATCTTCGATGACAAAATTTGACTGATGCGCCGTTAGCGATCGAAACGGCAATAAGGGAAGACCAGCCCGGACTTTAACACTAGACTGTTTATTTGCACTATTGAAGAAGTAGTCAACTGAAAAATAGAAACGTTTACAATGACATACTGCAAATGAGTTGAGCTTCTGCAAATAATTTCAAACTGTCCCCCGAAGACCGTCCGGAAGAATCATTTGTTTGGCGTTGTAATACAGTAACAGATTCTCCTAATCGCTCTCATCTGGCCCCAGTTGTTCAAAAGGTGGATAGCGCTATCCATCGGATAAATCACTCTCCACTGGATAACACAATTTGTTTTTGCTAATACCTTTAAACTGGATAGCGACTTATCCAATGGATAGCGCTATCCAGCTTTTGAACAACCTGGTGGTTTATAAAACACACAACCGAAAGATAAAATGTTTCTGTGATCCGTCTTTGATTTTAAAAATTGCAAAACATTTTGGATCCGAGCAAGAAAAACATTGCAAGAGACATCTTTCAGTCCAAAGGAGAAGATGCTAAATTAAATTACAAGAACATTTTTTGCAAGCAATTCTTCTATTAAACGCAAAACAAGTCATGCAGTATTAATTTGCAGCCCGGTTCAAACGTCGAACTTCACATGTGCCGAATCTAATACCTATTTAGGTCGACCTAAACTATTAAGTTCGACTGTTGCTTCAGACGGTCGAAATGTGCCGAACCCAATTCGTGGCGAAAAGAAATATCATCCTTAAAATAGGGAAATAAACCGAAGGAAAATTCACTAAGCATGGAAATTCTTGTTTTGATTTTAGTGTGCTTTGTGTTCTGTTATGGCAAGGAGACCGTGATCGTGATATTCAGGATATTTGGACAAAATAAAGTAACGCCATAAATTTTAAAATACATTACGATTTCTTTATGCATATAAAGAAAAGCAACTTTTTAGAAGGCCGATTTAAGCTGTCCAGTTTCAGTCTAAAAATCTACAACGTGAATGCTGGAAACCGTCGTTACGCTTCTGTGAGTTCTGTCTGCAAAGGCGCGAAAACCCACTAAATAACCAATCAGAAGTGCGGTTATATTGAAAAATACGTTAACATAATTTATGCATTAGGTTCGGCACATGTGAAGGGAATCGAAGTTGATCTCAGCTTTTGCTGTTCTATTCGACAAGCTCAGTCGAATAGAACGGCAGAGTCGACCCAAATACAAAAGTGCCGTTCTTAATTGATTCATACGTCGAACTTAACATGAACCGAACCTAATTAATATTAGGTTCGGCACATGTAAAGTTCGACGTTAGAACAGGGCCAACTTTTGTATTTCGCTCCGCTCGCCTAAAAACGCCAAAAATTAGCGCCAGTCCCGCTGGCTAATTTCAGTTGATCAAGCTTCTCCGTAAGGTCACATGCGGATAAATTCAATGATTTCATTTCCTCTATTTGATGATTTGACGCTTGTTAAGAGCGAGTTATCATTTCCGGTCAATTTGAAAAGCAATTCCACATGAGTGAAATCAATTTATTTAAACCAATCAGAACGACCGATCGCGCACTTGACTGACACATAATTATTTCTAGATTCTGGATATAAAAAAACAGTAGCGAACCTCAAAACTATTGTATCTTTACTTCTACTACTAAAAGAAATTATTCTGAACTCGAAAATCCAAGAAAAGAGCCAAAGTAATCAAATATGCCCGTTATATCATGAAATGTACGGTTTCATTCTGAAGTGTTCATATGGGAAATTTCACCGCTTTCCTGTGTGATTATGAACGCATCGAAATTTTACAAAGGAAATAGGAGCCAGCTCGATCAAAGACTAGAGCGGCTACGGCTTTGAAATCTGGAAATGCTAACTTTCAGTTATTGAAAATACTACCCTCAGACCAGTGAGTGACAGAGCGGCAAATCCAAAACCTGATTAACACTTTACCACACTTGGTTCTAGACCTGATATTTTGTTATATCTCAGAAGATGAGCGAATTCGTATCCCAACGCTCGTGTGTAATAAATTGTATCACATGATTCACAGCAGCGCTGTGTGGAACAAGGTGGACTTTGACTGCCCGACATGGGTTAGCCTGTGAACAGGCTTTTTTGGGGGGAATTGGGTTAGGTTAAAATCGGCCGGTTGACCGGGTGGCTCGGTTATTAGTACCAAGATCTCGCCCTACTCCTATTTCCTTTGTAGAAATTTCGATGTGATGGAGAAAGCGGGCCAGCCCGGTTGCCGAGATCTCAGTTTCTACAACCGGGCTGGAATTTTTCCATTTGAACACTTGAAATTCAGCCCATGCAGTTACCGGGATAAAAAAAATTGATTAATCAGTGCATTTCCGTGACATATTTGATTATTTCAATCGGTTCTTTTCTTGGATTTTCTAGTTCAGAATAATTCCTTTTAGTAGTACAGGTAAAGATAAAGGAGGTTTGTGGAAGCGATAAAAACGAAAAATTATCGCCAGGCTTGTTCGCTAAATTTCACGCCTGAATGAAATTTACCATATGATTATGAACAGATTGCAAAATTCATCCCGCAAACCAAGCCAACCTGGTTACCAGGCTCATATGAAGAGGCCCTTAGAGTGGAGCGATGTTTGCCATATTATTAGCCGATGCAGGAATCTTGAGGTTTTGGTTTTATTAAACCTACTCTGGAATGTTTCCCTTTAAAAATGCCTGCTTCTAATAATCTTAGTCTGCAAGACTGTCCAGTAATTACTCATATCAGGAAAGTTATAAAATATCTGCATTGTATTTGCTGCGGCGGCACTTGAGATATAACCTGGTTAATTTTTTCAGTAACCCGGTTAAATTTTCAGATAAATATATCTCGGTAGAGAAAAAGGTAAAATGAATTACAGTGCGGCTACTGTTACCGGGATCACCCAGACAAAGTTAACCAATCACAAAACAGAACGAGAACAATAGATTCCAACATTTTGTACTTTAGCCAATGAAATGTCGAGTACAGAACAATGAAATTTCAACTTGTTCCTTCGCCATGAAAACAGATCAATACAAGTTTTGGCTGAACAGCGTTGGATTTTCAGTTAACTTCGATTCCATCCCATTTGAACTTGACTTGTTTTAACAGCGCGATTTGGAAAGTTTATGTCAGCGATTCAAATGAAAGAGAAACTCCAAACTGTGTGAAAATATGGAATGCGACGGCTGTACAGTGTGTCTACACAAATAAAAGTGCTGGTGGTGGATTTTAAATAATTTGTTCGCTCGTAACAGATTCAAATTTTCTCTACGGTGTCAACGACGGGGTTGGAAAAGTAACACATTTGACGCCAGTGAAGAAAGAATTCTTAACTGCATAAGTATCAGTGAAAGCAACAGTCATATAGTTCAGGCAAATTAAAGAGCCTACGGATTTGAAAACAACAAAACCATTGCTTGTTCGCCTCCGTGGTTAATTGTAAAGTTTTATGTGCTTTGAGTTCATCATGTTGGGTTCCGGCAGTCGGATTAAGCTGAAATAAAATTAAGTAAAAGAGAACTTCAAAACTGCATAAAAAGAGTGTCGGGATACAGAAATGGTGCGTTCTTCAACATATATTTCACTACCATAAAATCCATCGATATTACGGCGGTTCAAAAAAGTAAATCCAACTCCCTCGAGATGAATTCATGAGAAAAAATTCAACCGCCGGACTAGAATTTTTTTTCACAGAGTTCGAGGTTTGGTTAATAATTATTTCTATTCTTCGGCATATACAACTATAGACTTTTAATACTTTCAACCAAAATGATATTTTCAACATTGGGAGATTAAAGAAACCCATCTAGTGCTCAAACCGCAAAGAAAATTTGCAACTGAAAAAATTCTGAGGACAATTCAATAACAAGAATTGAAATAAAGGAGCCGCTCTTTTTCAAACGGTTAGAAAATAAATGCTTATACATGCTACCCTGGCAGTGTGCCTTGTAACATTTGCAAACAGCCAGTGGTTGTTGTTATTTTTTCCGAGAATTCAAATCCGCCACGCAATTTGCCCAAACATACGGCTGTCGCGTTCACTGCTGCTTTCATACAGTTTGAAATCAGTTCTCGCTCACTTGCATGACACTTGACATTCATTCATGTAGCATGTCAAACTACTCAAAAGTCAACGCTAGCGAAATCTTTATTCAATAATAAGCTTCACGAGTGAACAAGTTGAAATTTCATTGTTCTGTACCCAACATTTTATTGGCTCAAGTTAAAAATGTTGGAATCTATTGTCCCTGTTCTGCTTTGTGATTGTCTGGGTTACCCGGTAACAGTAGCCACAGAGTTTATTTTGTGAGCGGTCACATTTAACATGAGGACATAAAGTTTATTTCATCGCCACAACTTGATAACCTGTTGCTGTTGGCTTGTTCCTCAGTATTCCTGGCAGAGATCAATGACAATTTACATTTCCAACGACATTCAATGGTGCCATTCTTTTCTTTTTGCGACTAGCTTATGCTGTTCATCTCTATTCCAATGTTGTGAAATTATTAAAGTGTCCATCATAACGAATTCGCGCTGAGGTGTTCTTACGATGCCACGTCTTGGGTTTGACAATCACGAATGATTCAACCCTGAGCTAATGCAAGCCCGGCGAATCCTTGAAAGTTCGGATTGTCTTGAATTATAAAATGTTCTTTTGATATTCTAATAGAGAATTCTACTAAAATAAACACCACGCTTACAAAATAGGTGGTTTAGAATTAACCTAACTCTGTTAAAAAAACCATTGTTTTAAGAGCAATTAACATGGAAACCGCAAACCCGGTTAAATGTCGGCTAAATCCCAAAATATTTCGGCCGCATTAAGAATTTTGATAACCCAGTTAATTGAAAATAAACCGTTTAACTCAGAACAGTTCAACAGAAAACGAAAAACATCCTCACAAACAAAGTTAATACAAAGCCAGATGTCCTCTTAATCGCGTTCGTATAAAAAGTGGATGGCAGGCTATTTTGAGACCTGAATTGTTACTAAAAAACTGAAATGGATTTGGTTAGGGTTGGATGAAAGAAATTTCGAAGTGCGAACTTGTCCAAACTTCCAGCATGTTTTAACTGAATGTAACGGTTCTAAAAAGGTGACTTTTACAGAACAGAGACCACAAGCCCCTGTTTAAATAAAAAAGGCCATTTTTGCAATCTGGCAGGCATTTTGAAACGCAATACAGTGTGGACCGCGCCCAGGAGAGAGAGAGAGAGAGAGGGGGGGGGGCGGTGGTGGTAAAGTTCACATAGAGATAACATGGGATCGTGTTATATGCCGCTTTTATGTATCCTATAATTTTTTTATCGGTAAATTTCTTCTCTGATACTCAGGTTACAGTATGTTAAACGAAGAGGAAATCATCATGCTCACCCGCCAGTCGGTTGCCAGCAAAGCTGCCGCAAAAAATGTATTGGAAAATTTTAGGCCCTTTGTGGCAAATCTCAGCGCGGACCAAACAAACGTTCTCTTAGGTAAAAGAGGAGAAGACAGTTTGGCCAGGTCAATGCTGCCAGATGAATTCGAGCGATACATACCCCTAAGAAGTAGGGGTGACGGCAACTGCTTGTTTAACAGCACGTCCATCGTCTTACAAGGGGATGAAAAGCTTGCAAGTCTATTGAGGCTGTTAGTCGCATGTGAATTGCTGGTGCACAAAGAATTTTACGCCCATCATCCGCAACTGGAGGAAATGACAAGATCCGAACAAAGCTATTCCTTAAACAGTTTAATATGGGTACTTTTAAGTGACGGGACGACATCTGACGTGTACGACGGGAATCTAGAAAATGTACCTGTGGCCATCACCATTCTTGCCCAAAAAGTCTCTGCGCCTGGTTTTTATGCCACCCCATACCACGTGATGGCCTTGTCCTCTGTGATTGGGAGGCCAGTTTACTATGTGTATCCAGACATGAAATCCAATGTGCGTTTAAGAAACTGCATTCACAGAACATTCTACCCACGTGAGATGTTTCTTTTGAAGGACGACGTGTCACCAATGCCACCTGCCATTCACATTATGTGGACGACAATTAGCCCGTGCAACAAAAACGTGTGGAAACCAGACCACTTTGTCCCACTTATTCCATTAGACAACAAATCATCTGGTGGAAGAAAGGGTAGAGTAAAAAAACAAACGGGTAATAGGTTTCAGTCAACAACGCAAAACAAAAGCTCCGAATCAATGGACAAGAAGAATGACAAAAAGGCTGTGAAGATTGATAAGGAGGCTGCGAAGACTGATAAGGGGGCTGAGAAGACTGACAAGGAGGCTGAGAAGATTGATAAGAAGGCTGAGAAGATTGATAAGGAGGCTGAGAAGACTGATAAGGAGGCTGAGAAGACTGATAAGTAGGCTGAGAAGATTGATAACGAGGTTGAGAAGATTGATAAGAAGGCTGAGAAGACAGATAAGAAGGCTGAGAAGACTGACAAGGAGGCTGAGAAGATTGATAAGGAGGTTGAGAAGATTGATAAGAAGGCTGAGAAGACTGATAAGGAGGCTGAGAAGATTGATAAGAAGGTTGAGAAGATTGATAAGGAGGCTGAGAAGACAGATAAGAAGGCTGAGAAGACTGACAAGGAGGCTGAGAAGATTGATAAGGAGGTTGAGAAGATTGATAAGAAGGCTGAGAAGACTGATAAGGAGGCTGAAAAGATTGATAAGGAGGCTGAGAAGATTGATAAGGAGGTTGAGAAGATTGATAAGAAGGTTGAGAAGATTGATAAGAAGGCTGAGAAGATTGATAAGAAGGCTGAGAAGACTGACAAGGAGGCTGAGAAGATTAACAAGGAGGCTGAGAAGATTGATAAGGATGCTGAGAAGATTGATAAGGATGCTGAGAAGATTGATAAGGATGCTGAGAAGACTGATAAGACGGCTGAGAAGATTGATAAGGAGGTTGAGAAGATTGATAAGAAGGCTGAGAAGATAGATAAGAAGGCTGAGAAGACTGACAAGGAGGCTGAGAAGATTGATAAGGAGGCTGAGAAGATTGATAGCGGAGCACTCGCCGAGCCAAAGGCTCGGCTGCGCAGCCCCATACTCATAGAACCGTCCCGTCATTTTTCATGGTCATGGCTAGCGGAATGTTTCGCGGGCGCGTCGGTCCGTGTGCACGTCTGTCCACCCGTTACGTCATCATCGATGATGACGTACATGAAGAGAGAGAAACTGGGAACGAGGCTTTGTTTTTCGCGCGCTTCCCCGCGGCTACAAACAGGGCAGTTCGCAAAAATCACGGAAAAAGACAAACAAGATACGCCAATTCCTGAAGCAAAGAAAACGAACCCTAAAACTCGCTAACGTTCTGAATATGACAGCGAACAACCTTTGCCGAAGAGGAAAAACACTGGATATCGGACAAACAAACATAAACAGAAAAGCAAGTAACTGTCTAAATGTGATTTGCAAAAATTGCTAAATTAGTTAAGCCTATGTAAGCTTAAGCTTAATTTTACCAGAAGAATTTTCACCAAGTTTTTACATTCAGAGCTAAATTTTCATCTTTGAATATCCGTGGTTTTGGCAATGAAGCCAAACAACGCTCTGTTTTTGATTTTGCGAAAAATTCCCGTTCTGATTTTGTTTGTTTACAAGAAACTTTAGCGACAAGTCAAAATGCGATAAATTCTCTGACAGCTAAATGGCGCGGTCAAAGTTTCTGGTCGCCCACTCTTGGTAAACAAGGCGGCGTTGCCATTCTTGTAGCTGAAAATACTGATTTCAAATGTTTACAATGGAAAAAGAGATTCTTCTGGTAGAAATGTTAGTGTTTTAACTGAACTCGACATCACCAAAATTAATTTTGCACCCACGAATCCAAGTGAACGAAAATGCTTTTATGATACAATTCATGAATATTTTTTCAGAACTCTTTTAAAATTTTTGCTGGCGATTTTAACTGCATTGAAAATGTTTCTGATAAGTTTGGAGGAAATCTTACAATTTCCACGGATTTGAAAGATCTGCACAAGTGTTCATCGTTTATTGATATCTGGCGCAAAAAAAAACACGGCCGACTGAAAAATACAAAGCACATGGTGTAACGCGGATAAAACTATCGGTACACGTTTGGATAATTTTTTTATTGCTCAGGACTTGTATGATTCCTTTCTAAAATGTGAAATTTTGCCTTGTGTTTTTTCCGATCATGATTCTGTTGATTTATCCGCAATTTGCATAATGCATTTTCCCGTGGACCAGGACTTTGGAGGCTAAATTTAGAATTTAATATTTACGATATGATCTCAGAAATTATTAGGAAACATGTATTGTACCGGAAAGCATTTAATTCCATTCAAGCTTGGTGGGATTTTCTTAAAGAATCTATAACATTAGTTGCTATAGATTTTGGTCGAAGTAAACAACGCATATTTAATCGCGGTAAGGCCACGCAACTATAATTTCTTTGATCGAAGCGAAACGGGCTCTTATTAAAGGAGATAACTTAGCCAAAACCACCATAGAAACGCTCGAAAGAGAAGTTCGAGCCGTTAATTTATCCCAAATGAAAGGAAACCAAATTCGTAGCAGAGTCAAATGGCTTGAAGAAGGTGAAAAACCTAGCAAATTCTTTTTTTACGCTCGAAGCAACACGGCTCAGAAAAATACTGTTCATTGTATTTATAACTCCGCCGGTGTTAAAGTCTTTTAACAAGACTCCGGCTCATTTCGATTTTTACCGTAATTTGTGGTTGCAAGAACCTGTTAATTTAACAGTCCAAACCGAATTTTTGAACAAACTTGAAAACAGATTAGAGGGAAATTTTATCCTGCGAAGAATGAGTTTTATCTTTGGCTAAAATTACCCACGCAATGCGTGGACTTTCTTCAGGGAAACCCCCCGGTTCAGACGGATTACCTCAAGAATTTTACGCTAAATTCTGGGATCTTTTTGGCCTTATTTAGTTTGGAAAATAATTCTTTCAGTGATTCAATGCAAGGAGGCGTGACTAGGTTACTTTACAAGAAAGATGATAGGAAAACCTAAAAAAATTGGTCACCCCGCCATTTCGCTACTCGATGCTGATTACAAAATTTGTTCAAAAGCTCTTACAAACAGATAAAATAACAATAAAAATAATAAAATAACAACTTTATTTCAGTGTCAAGAAGTGTAGCAGTCTCCCACTAAATAAGGACACTATCCTAATAATCCTACAGATTTTCAAAAGTGTTACCCTCGATTATTCAAGAAGATCAAACTTGTTCCGTCCCAGGTAGAACGATTTTCGAGAATTTATTTATTTCTCTTGCGTGACACTCACTGTCAAGCAAACATGAAAATTATAGCTAATCGTTTTTTGACCAAAGAAATTCCACTCAAGTCGGGGGTGAGGCAGGGAGATCCCCAGTCTCCACTTTTGTACGCTTTATGCGCAGATATTTTGGCTACCAGTGTAAGAAAGGATGATACTATTGAAGGTTTTCTCCTTCCAGAAGCCTGAGGAAAGCGTTTTAAAATTCGCCAATATGCGGATGACTCCACATGTTTTGTGAAGTACATTTCTTTCTTTAGACAAATTGTTTACCTCACTTCACAAATACGAGACAGGTAAAGGGACTAAATTAAATGCCATGAGGTTACATATATTAACTTTACAACTGTGGTGTAATTAATTTTTTTTAATAACTCTGCTGTGTTTTTTTTTTCCTTTTCCTTTGCTTGTATATATGTTTGTTATGAATAAAGATTAAAAAATTAAAAAAAAAAAAAAAAAATATGTGAAAGAAACATCTTACATTTATTTACTATTTTCATTGCCCTCGTATCTGTACAATATGTTCAACTGTAATAAAACATGAATTATTTAAAAAAAAAAAAAAATGCCATGAGGTTAGGAGCTTGGTGCTCACATCCGGACAAATCCTTATGGCCTGACGTTGGTGTCAAGAATGCGAATCTTGGGTGTCTGGTCTAGCAATGGTAATGCAAATTTGAAACCGGATAACTGGTTACCATGCCTTTCCAAGCTAGATTAAAATTTGAACCTGTGGAAGGGTTGTGGGGTGTTTTCACTCCCACCCTATCGGCACTACTCAATACTAGGTTTTTAGTTAATGTTAAGACTATTTTCTTTTACCTATGGACTTCTGCTTACGATGAGAATGACATGCGAGCGCGCTTTTTCATTAAGACCATACTTATGGTATATGGGTTTTTCGAAATAAGGCAACTTTCCACAATGGCACCGAGAACTCTCGGGCCACTGTAAGGGACATAAGGAATGACATCACAACACAGTTGCAAATTGATTTCTCCCGAATGACCGAACAGAAATTTTCTGCTTTGTGGTGTCATCCGAATATTTGTGAAGCTTGTGACTCATAATTGAGCTACTGGCAACTCATCATTTCCAAATCAGTTTTTTCGGGTAATTTTCCAGACACAACAGATGTATTTTATTCGGAAATTAGTCATGCTAGTTATTCTAGACCGAGAAAATGTTGTTTTGTGAGCTATTGTGTAATTTGTGCAGTCTAAATGTACTGTGCAGACGGTCGCGTTATACACTTACTGTTTTTGAGAATTGCTAAAATTGAAAAATAGTCTGGTCGTCAATCTTAATTCTAATTTTTCTTGTGCTTCTGACCTTTCACCTAAGTTAAGCTTGTCATCATCGTTTCTGTTCAGAGAGCTCCGCTGTTAGGCTAAGCCTATCTATATATATTAAGGATGCTGAGAAGACTGATAAGACGGCTGAGAAGATTGATAAGGAGGTTGAGAAGATTGATAAGAAGGCTGAGAAGACTGACAAGGAGGCTGAGAAGATTAACAAGGAGGCTGAGAAGATTGATAAGAAGGCTGAGAAGACTAATAAGAAGGCTGAGAAGATTGATCAGGAGGTTGAGAAGATTGATAAGAAGGCTAAGAAGGCTGACAAGACTGATAAGAAGGCTGACAAGACTGATAAGAAGGCTGACAAGACTGATACGAAGGCTGAGAAGATTGATAAAGAGGCTGAGACGATTGATAAGGAGGCTGCGAAGATTGATAAGGGGGCTGAGAAGACTGATAAGAAGGCTGAGAAGACTGATGAGAAGGCTGAGAAGATTGATAAGAAGGCTGAGACGATTGATAAGGAGACTGCGAAGATTGATAAGGGGGCTGAGAAGACTGATAAAAAGGCCGAGAAGACTAAAAAGAAAGCTGAGAAGACTGATGAGAAGGCTGAGAAGATTGATAAGGAGGCTGAGAAGATTGATAAGAAGGCTGAGAAGATTGATAAGGAGGCTGGGAAGATTGATAAGAAGGCTGAGAAGATTGATAAGGAGGCTGGGAAGATTGATAAGAAGGCTGAGAAGTGATAAGGAGGCTGGGAAGATTGATAAGAAGGTTGAGAAGATTGATAAAAAGGCTGAGGAGACTGATAATAAGGCTGAGAAAATTGATACGAAGGCTGGAAAGACTGATAAGGAGGCTGAGAAGATTGATAAGGAGGCTGAGAAGACTGATAAGAAGGCTGAGAAGAAGGCTGAGAAGACTGAGAAGAAGGCTAAGAAGATTGAAAAGAAGGCTGATTTACAATGTCGCCCGACTTCGCTGGCAAGTGAACTTTGGCAACTGAAACTCAAAACTGGTCAGTGTTCCACACCAAAGAGTAATAATAAGAAAAGGAAAAAGCGTTTCTCATTCTTGGATACCACACATCACCGTGGAAAAAAAAATTAAGATCGCCGAGAAGGAGGTTGATGATGAGGCTACGAAGGCCGATGAGGCTATGGACAAGAACCAACCAAATGCGTCCAATCTAGGAACATTTTCTGCATTTTCTGAACATTTTCTGCACACATTCTCTGCACATTGTCTGCACTCGTCTTCTAACACAAAACCCAATCGCAAGTATCTTTCTAAAAAAAAAAATGTCAACCACTCTGGCGTTTGTTTTGCATGCGTATTTTGGTGATAATAAAAACCGATCCGAAAAGGACCTGACTGAAGGAAAAACTAAATCAAATAGAGTACCGTCAATCAGGGAATTTTTTTCTAAAGGAAAATCCAATGAACGTTCGTCCGAGAACCCTTCCCTAACTTTGGCAACATCGCAGAATTGGTACAAGAAACAAGGAGAACTTTCAAGGGCAAATACAGCAAGATCTATGAAAAGACAAAGTTGCGAAACTGGAGAAATGACAATCAACAACGAAGCGTTTTCGTTTGTCTTAGGCTCGAAAAGTAAGGAATCATTGTCTGATAGCATCGGTCACTTGAAGAAATTGATCCTTGGAGCTAACGGCAAAGAAAAAGCGCGCTTTTCTGGAGTGCTAGAAGTTGCTCACTCTTTACGAGACTCCTTTCCATTGATGAAAACGCAGAAAGCTGGACAGTTGTACAAAATGAAAGAAGAGGAATCTGACGAAATCAACAAGGATAACGAAACCAAAACCGTACGCACTACGTCATCGGAAATTTACAACATTCTGTCCAAACATCTGAACATAATGCATCTGTATATCAACGGCACTGGTTTTATCATGGAAAGTAAAAACGAAGGACATTTTCGACAGTTTTTTGAACAGATGATCCACCTACTTCAAACTAAAGATTTTAACACGTCTCTAAACAGACATATTGAGGACGAAATTGGAAAGAATTATAAAACTCTGCTGAGTTACATGGACATGGAAAGAGACAAAAGTGCCATGAAGTATATATTGACAAAAATCACCAGTGTAGAGTTTGCAAGCAAACTACAAAACACCTCGAACAAGGATTCCACCAGGCGCAGTCGCGATATCATACCCAGTCACCTGCGAAGATTTTCGCAGTTGAGAGATGATATCCGGAAAGAACTGCAAAAAAGAAATTTAACGAAAAGAAAGGAAAGATATTTAATGAAAAGAACTCTAGAGGCGGAAAAAATGAGGCAAATGCGGGTAAGGAACAGTGAAAGAACGGGACAAAAGCTAAAAGTGGATGAGTTTCCAGACCTCGCAGCAGTTATAGAGTACGAATTCAGGGAAGGTGACCACAGAGAGCGTGGAGGTGGTAGACTTGAAAGTCACTCCAAGTTAAGGAAGGAGCTTCTGTATAAGGCAGCCGATAACAAAACCAAAATGAAGGATGCCAGAGAGGCTATTCTTGTGTTGGCCCCAGAGGACTTTACAATCTCGCTATCGACATGCTTTAATTACACGCAAAACTTCAGAAAGGGCACACTTGAAGCAAGACGTCATCACGAAGGCCGAGGAGTGAATGCTTGCGTTTCCCTGCATAAGGCTCCGGATACAGCCCCAATCAGAGATAGTCATTAATATTCACCAGACATCGGCAAATGTTAATTACGTCATGGACAAAGCTTCAAAAGAAGGAAACAACTACTGCGTGGAATCCCGGGATGCGAAACAGGTGATACGAGCAAATGTAGGACATGGAGGACGTACGTGGCATAACAGAGAATCCAGACCACACTTTCGACACATCAAGAACCAACGCCGTGACCCGGATGACCCATCTGTTTGTCGAGTCAATAGAAACGAAAAGAACGGTCACATTAACCAAACAGCCTAAACTTCAAGAGCTCTTTCTTTCACCGTCGCCGAGATCACACGTGGTGATACACGCGAAAAGAACTGGAAGAGCAGTTACGATGCTAAATCTATCGCACTACGAGCCGGAAACAGTTTTTTGTTCATTTAATGAATTACTGTATATAATGACACTCCCCGCACTCGATTCATGCTTCCGAAACCCAGAAACCGGAAACATTAAAGAAATACTTATACATCTATTGTGGACAACGGAGTAGAGAAACCTAGAAGTCCACTTGTAAAAATGCTTCTTGTTCGTTTGAGGCGGCTGATAGGCTTTAAGGCAGTGGTTCACATGTCTTTCGCTGAATATCATAGCAAGAGAAACCCTGTCGAGCGAGTTCACGCTGTACACACCAAGGAACTTGAGAAACACGGGCCATTTAAGGTTCCTAGCCTTAACATAGACAGCGAACTGCATGTTAAGAAAATGGAGGAAATGCGCGAGGAGGTGGAAGATGTACTTAAGCAGGCAAAATTTGGTGGACAGTACACGATGGTCAAAAAAGGTGTTGGAGATGAAAGTAACTTTGTGTTCAATGATATGACAAACCTTCATGCTTTCTTGTCAATGAACGAAGATCATAAGGCGAAATGTGACATGCAGTACGAACTGAATAAAGGTGCAAACATCTTGAAAGACTTGGCTCAAGTCTGGAATGTTGACACGACCATGACAGGAAGCTATTTGGATGACTATGAGATTTTAAACAACAGTTATTCCTCAAGTCATCGAACAGCCTGGACAGACAAATATACAACTGTCGTATTTGATGAAGATTCAGAAACCGAATTCGAATGGAAGCAGCCTCTTCTGGACTATGTTCGCTGGTATCTTACAGGAGGTGAGCAACATAACATGACTTTTGAAGAACGAAGTCAGCTACCCAAAGGAACGTGGGATGACATTGTAGAGCTGTTCTTACCCTCCAAGGTTCTAGATTTAATCTACCTGGTTCATCCACACATCAGCGAGACATTGTACAAAGATTTGGCTCTGCTGACTTGGTGTTCCAAAGAAGTAAAGCACTATTTACACAACAAAAACGAGGCCTTAAAAGATTTGGAAAGTTCTTTGCATTTAGCACGGTGGCGAAACCACGACCTTTTTGCCAAATCCAAATCTGCACTGGAAGAGATGTGTAGAAGGCATAATTTAGGAAACGAGGATTCCAAAAGTAGGCTAGTGGAAAAGTTATGCCACAAGCTAAATTTGGAAGAACCTGCCGAAATCCAGGACTTCGACGGAGACTTGAGAGCCATACCAACGGAACTCAAGGAGATTTCTAAACTGCTGGTGTTCAAGTTAAAACAATTTCTACACTTCTACAACCTTCGATGGTCGGGAAATAAAGACCAACTGGCACTTAGAGTTCTGGCGCTTCGAACTGGAACTACCCATGTCTTATTTCAAAGAGAGCGGGACGGTGTATGCAGATGATTGAGGTGGCTGAACAATTAATTTCGGCACAAAATGAAATCAAGATCTTAAACAACGAGTTTGTCATTAGACAGAGAGCTTTTTCCACCCCAGCAGGAAACAGTCTATCGTCTTCGAGGCCCAGAGAAGCAGCCGGTCAACCTTCTAACAAGAAAAACGTCAAAGTGATGGTCCCAGAATGCGTAACTCTTTCCTGTTTGGAAGATATGTTTCAGGATATAAAACGTGAAATAACACTACTGAACAAAGATTCAGCCAAGAAATATGACCTGTACAATCTCAGTACTCTCAGAAGCAAGAACAGCAAAGTCATGGTTAAATGGACCAAAGAAGATAACATTAAAGGTTGGAAACCAGGATGGTATGCAGCCATCATCAGGAATTATAGAAAAGATTTGGATGTGATTGAGGTTGAGTATGTCAGCGAACCAGGAAAAGTGTACTTAGTCAAAGTCAAAGAGAGCGTGGAAAATGGAACTTTACGCGTCCATGCTACCACTTGTGATGTACCAGATCTGTATGATCAAGTGACCGAAATTGGGGCATTCCTCTCTATCAGATGGACCAAGGAAGAAGTTAAGGGAAGTGGCGGAAGGCGGCCTGGTACCAGGCAGAAGTCCAGGCCTTTGACCCTGACATAGACGAAATAACCATTATATACAATAGAGAGCCAACGGTTATTTATTCGGAATGTGTTACGCGATTAATATCCGAGGGAAAAGTAAGGAGAAGAAAGTAATTATGTTGTTGATAGACAAATATTGAGAAAATTACTCTCCTGTTTGGATGTGAGAGGAAGCCAGCATTTCTATACTCTTCTTCAAAGGGGCTATGACACGCTTTTTAGCATCTTTTCGAAAAGCTGAAAATGTTGGAAGCAATTGAATCCCAAATATAATGGTCTAGTTTTATTATTAAATAGTATCTTACAGCACTGGAACTGTTTCCCGTCGTCTGTTGCTACGGATGGCAAGGATGAAAATGGATTGAAACTTGAAAAAATTAGGCCAATTTTTGTTCAAATTCTGGTGCGATGTCGTGAAAATTCGCCAAAATATTTATTATGGTTTGCTCTCGCTGATAAAATTCATTCGATATCTTCCTTTTAGATTTGCAGGAGCATTTTGCGAATGGGTAAAGGCACTAGTTTAGCACTGAATTGACCAAACACAGCAAAATCCTCGTGACGTAGCCCCTTTAAGAGGAAATGATTGCTCTCCTGTTTTGGCAGCGCACGCGGGCAAGATGAGGCGAATCCTGCGATCTGATTGGCTACCCGAGCGGGCAAGATGGGCCCATTTTGCTCGTTTGGGATTTTTGGGATTTTTGGGGATTTTTTTTCTTTGTCCCGCAAGAAAAAATTTTGTTTTGGCCATAAAATAAATTATTTATTGACCAAGCTTGTTCGGTCAAGATGGCCTAATATTGACCTCGTTTTTTTTTTTTTGGCGTTTTTATGGACCTTGAGTCCTCGACTTCGTTTTGGTCCATAAAAACGCAAAAAAAAAAAGAACTCGGCCCATATCCCACCATCTTGACCTCACGCTAACGCATATTGTACCAGTATGCCATGGACTTGAGCCGTTAGATCCTTGCAAATGCTCTGCCACTGAACAATGAAGACATTTAAATCTTGCCGGAGTGTGATCTTGATAGACAATAAACAAGTATGATTTGGATCTGTTAGGTTATTGTTGGCTGAGACTATTATCCAACCAATGTTAGCATATATTTTCATACATTTTTAGGAATTTGATTATCATAATATCCGCTAGCAAAATTAACCAGGTTGTCACTAAGCAACGAACATCTGCTGGAATGTACAATTACATTCTGGCAAGTTTTCGCATAACCATTCGATGAGAGGGCCTCTGTACACTGTATCCTGATCGTTCTGAATCTGCAAACTTTGTTGGAGTTAATCCAGAAAATCGAATGTTTTGAGTTTACTTTTGAAAGTGGCAACCAGGTTTTCCTTTGTTGCGTTTTTCAATACTGATGCGTCCGATATGATGATTGACGGCAGTGAAAAACGAAATCGTTGGTTGAATCTCAAATGTCTGACTCCGCATGTTATTGGAAAGCGCAGTAAGTTCACTTTTTATAAGTAATCTAGTTTAATTAATATGTTATCCGAATTATCCTGGCTTATTGCTGGCACGAACTTATAATGGAGCCGTTTGGTTCCATTTGATTACGAACAATGTTCACTTAAATTAATTTACTAGTTATATTAAAATATTTACATGCTAACATCATTCATTTTTGTTTCATTGTTTTTAAGATATAAACAGAGGTCACGTCCACTCTATAGGTTACAACCCAATTTGTCCAGTCAATGTTATGATTGGCATAAAAAAGTCATTTCAAGAAAGTTTGGAAGCAAACAAATTCAACGGCAGTAATAGCGTAAAAAAAAAGAAAGCCTGATCACAGGTTATTTTTTATGAATCAGACTGACAGCCAAGGTAGATTACTACCAGTCAGAGGAATATTCAGTTCAAACCGAATTGAAGCAGAGGCAGATTCCTACGGGCCTGTAGAAAAAATCCGCGGAGATTCCCACCAGTCAAATAATCGGAACGCTGGATACTCTCATTCAAAGCAGATTCCTACGAGCATGTAGAAGTATCGGAGCAGATTCCTACCAGTCAAATAATCGGAACATGCAAAACAGATTCCTACGGGCATGTAGAAATATCAGAGCAGATTCCTACCAGTAAAATAATCGGAACATGCGAAACTTTCGTTCAAAGCAGATTCCTACGGGCATGTAGAAATATCGGAGCAGATTCCTACCAGTCAAATAATCGGAACACGCCAAACTATCACTCAAAGCAGATTCCTACGGGCATGTAGAAATATCGGAGCAGATTCCTACCAGTAAAATAATCAGAACATGCGAAACTTTCACTCAAAGCAGATTCCTACGGGCATGTAGAAATATCGGAGCAGATTGGGCCATTCCATTTAATATCCGCACCCCCCCCCCCCCTATTGAGGGGTAATTATGAATTTTACCCCTTAGGAAAAAAAAGATCAAAGTGCCGACACATTTCCCCCTTCAGAAAAGGAAAGATGTTGTTGATTGATTAAAGGTTCCGACAAAGTTACCCCTTCAGAAATGACTCTTGAACCCCTCCCCTCCCCCTAGGATTTCCCTACCCTTCAATAGGGGGGGTGCAGACATTAAATGGAATGGCCCATTCCTACCAGTCAAATAATCTGAACACGCCAAACTATCACTCAAAGCAGATTCCTACGGGCATGTAGAAATATTGGAGCAGATTCCTACCAGTCAAATAATCTGAACACGCCAAACTAGCACTCAAAGCATATTCCTACGGGCATGTAGAAATATCGGAGCAGATTCCTACCAGTCAGGTGAACAGGTTGCAAAAATACTCATCCATGGGGGGGGGGGGGGGGGGTCGGAAGAAAAATGGAATGTCCCAACTACACTCACCCGGACGATCACAAACAACAGACAAAAAAAGTATGAAGAAATAAATGTTAAATGGTTTAAACTAAAACCTACTACAGATGATTTCTATTGTGTCTTTTGATCTGTGGAGCAGCCATTTTTCTTAGAGCTTCGCTGCTGTTTACGGTGCTGAACCAGGCCTGGTGCTGAACTTTCGTTTTCATCGAACGATTACTGTAGCTTAGTGACCTGGCAAACTTCGGAAAGCACGTGGAGTTATGTTAGTTTCCAGTACTCCTGAAATGCGTAGTTTGGTTACCAAGTTTTCCAAGATGGCGGTGTTTTCATCGAGCGATCCTTCGAAGTTCTTTGGCGTTCCTTTGGTCTTATCTAAATCTCCTTTCAAACTCATCATTGAGATCAAGGTTAGTTAAATGCAATGCGATATACTCCCAAATATCATAAAATACTTCTCTAGTAAATCGAAGAGATCGTATATGCTTAAGTTGTGAAGATATATACAAGTCCTGATTAACTCAGTCTGTAAACTTCACAGCGTACGATTACCGGTACATTTTCCTCAGCTTTTTTTTAATTCACCGTGTTTTCAATACATTCTTAGGAAGAAAAGATTGATGTTTTGAGAAATTTCCTTGGTCTAAATTTTACTTCTTTAACCAGAAATGGTGAAAAATCCGATTTTTTACCTTGAAAAGGGGGGGTCGACTTATACACGAGTTCGACTTATACACGAGTAAATACGGTAAATAAAATCTTTCATTTCTCTTTCTTTCATTACATTACGCTTTCTAACATAGGCTTTTATTTATTCGTGATTCCTTTGCTCTAAAATTCGAAAACTGTTTTTTGTTAGGGTTTTGAGAATCGAACATACAGCTGTAGACCATGAAAGAGCGAAAACCGAAAACGTCAAGGATCGACTATTTCTGTATAAAATAAAAACGGGCAATATTGACTAACAAAAATCAAAGTTTGCTTCAAAAGCAGCGACGGAATGCTCATTCTTAGGGAGAAACATTCTCATTTCATCTCGCTCTCGTTTTGGCTGTTTTCTGACAATGAATTAATCATGCAAACAGGCTTTATATTATCTGACCCGTTAACAATTTCCACTGTGTTCTTGAAATGTATACAACTGCCGCTAAAAGATTTTGCGCTGGTTTAAGAATTTTTTAGAGGACACGCATGCGCAAGACTCGTTGTTTGAAGAAAAGTATCATTACTTCACACATTTCATCTTTAAATATTACAGCGTCAGCTTGCATTTTGAAACGTTTGTCTGTATTTAAGTCGAAAGATTCTGCTTAATAAGTAAATCGAGTAATGTCCAGGCGAACATATGCAAACGACGTTTCGGGAGATGAGGCAAGCAGCTCGCCAGACTGGCTGCAAAGGTTTCAGGAATAAGACGAAACTGATGCTTTAACGTTGATTACTTTTATTCATTCCTTCATTTAATTTTCTTCTATTTTTTTTCTTTTTTACACCCACGACCCACGACGTTTTACCCACGACCCACTACCCACGACCATTAGCTACTCCCGCTGAAAATCACCTGTTTATTACCTTTGTTCGCGGTGGTGTGTACAAAGGTAATAAAAAACATCCACCAATCAGCGCCTTCACATGCGTGTCTCAGAGATTTTGAATATCACTCAACGGTATCTACAAATTAAATTTGTCGTAATAGCCTTTCCACTTAATCAGGGCTTTCTTTTTCTTGTAATCACAACGAATAACCTTTTCAATTGGAAACACGCTTTGTGTTGTCTTTTGAAGTTCCGGTTCGTAAAATGATCCAATTATTTTTTTCTCCTAACAGATCAACTAATTTATACGTTACCGGATTTGTGTTCAATATTTCGTCAATAACAAATATCTCTTCTGTCCAGTTCGGTGTAAATCCTTTGTCGAATATCTGCCGTTTATATTTTGATATTCTAACTCTGTCGCCGACTTTAAATTTTGCTGGGGCATGTTTAGAATAAAGTAAATCCTCATATAAATTAGCAAAAACCTTGGGCTCATTGCTAATTAAACTTGCCAGTGTGGGAGTCATGGCAATACTAGAATGGAAACTGTGATTATATTGATCCACCAAGTTGTCAAGTTTGTCAAAATAAATTGTGTTATTGTTCACCGAAAAAAGCTTCCAGAGTTTCTGTTTAATTGTCTTGTTCCAGCATTCGACAACCGATGATTTCTCTTCATTTTCCATGGCATACAAAGATATACCATTCGTCTTTAGCAAATCTTGAACAATGCGGTTCCAAAATTCACTTCCCTTATCCACCCAAAGCATTTTCGGTCTTAGCTTCATTTTAAATATATCTTTAAAAGCATCAGCCACTGACTGTCCTCGCTTGTCTTTCAGTGGTCATATCCAACCATATTTTGAGAAGACATCAATCACCATCAGGAGGTATTTTTAAAGCCTTTGTTCCACTTCGAAACCTTATTCATCTCGACTAAATCAGCTGCCCAGATGTTGTCAATTCCATATGCAATTACTCGTCGCTTTGGAAAGCGCTGCCGGATTGGTTTATGAAATTCATCGCTTAGGCTTCGGGTCCAATCCATACTCGAAACCTTCTGCCGTTTTTTGGCGCTCCTAATCCAAGCTTCTGTTTTGTGTTAATAATATTTCTAGTGAAAGAGTGCCCCCACTGTCTTTCATTCCACAGAATCGCATCCAACGCAGCAACCATTTTCTGTCGGCTTTGTTTTTACACTCGCGTGGTTGAGCTGTCTTTGTGCAAATTGAATAATCAACATCATGCTGCATAGCAACTGCATCTGTTTTTCCTGTGGGCTGTTCGTAAATCTCTAAAATTTGCCCAGTGTTTGTATCGAATTTAACTTGCTTTTCGAGTGGGTTATAAGGTCCAGTATAAAGATGCCCTGGAAGAGTAAAACCTTTTTTAGGCCTTGGAAGCTTGCCAATTAAGGCACGAGCGTCAATGCCACAGCCAGCGGTCCCACGACTGGATAAGGGATCTAATTTCTTTGAAAGGTCTTTAGTGAATGCATCCAAACCTTGATTGAGATATTTACTCACAGTATTTTTAATCTTTTGTTTGGTAAAATCTGATTTAACCGCTTTACTTAATCCAATACGGCCAAGATTATATGATCCTTTAACACTTCCTTTCAAAGCCATTTCGCCGAGTGAATGGCTATCGGCTATATCGAAAAAACCACCCCCGTTGTAGCCCGCCCCTTCGACGGGAATTCTAAGATATTTTATCCACTTCAACAGATCAATATTACTCAGCAGTTTGTTCGCAAATTGGGGCCTCATAATATTGCCCCCACTAGTGGAATGCTGTTGAATGGACTGTTTGGCCCTAACAAGCCAGATTGATTGGAAAAACGTCATCTTTTCCAACTTCTTTTATCACTGTTGCTTTTTCAATAAAATCGTTCATCTCTTCATGTGTCCAAACCCCAGCAGGGAAGGTGATATCAGAAAATGTTATCCCACCGTCAGAGCTGAACCTGATCAAGTGACCAAGATTTTCACTGTGAGGCTTGGGGGTAAATCTTTTGTTTTTATACAAAATGGCGGGGCGCAATAAAGGCCCAATGTAATTGAAGGGCTCCAGGCAAGATGGTCCTACAGTGAGTCCATTTTGGCAACTTTTCACCGGCATTATTCTAGTGGCTTTTAAACTTTGCCAGCCATCATCACTCATAAACAACCTTTAATTTCTGAAGAAAATCTTACAAATATATCACGTTTTTTTTGGTGTCGGAAATAAAAGATGTATATATATATTGACCTGGTTGAAATCCTTTCTGTCATACAAGTTCACATGATCCAGTTATAATTTTGGCAAGCAAGTCCATTTTAGCCAAAAAAGCAAGATTTCATTGAAAAATTTCCCCATAGTCACTAGGGACGTTCTTTGCCAGAGCTCTTCAAATGTTACTCCTATTTTGCCAATAATTTGTTTACTGAATAAAAATCAATTGAACATGCCAGATTCTCATCCCGAGACCTAAACATTCAACATTGACATTATCTTACATTATCAGAATCATGCTGCAATAGAGTGAACTCGGAATACCTTCAGCGCATTTCTGCAGAATGACATCTGCCGCTTGATTAACATCCCCCATGGCTGCCTCTAGTGCGCCTTCTAACTCAATTGTGAGCACATTCGGAAACATCTGTTTCAGTTTTTCGATGCACTCTGTAAACAATATTTACAAATAGGATTACGCTGTGATTGATGTCGTTATTGTACCAAGGGCCTTATTCTTAGCTTTTTTCAAAAAATCGCCTGTGGGTAGGGGATGACAATGTTTTCTTGAAATACATGCATGCTTAACCATCATAACTTGAAAGGAAAAGCAACCAATTAAGAACAAATTCTAGAGAATATCATTATAATTCACTGACATACCTCTATTTTTTGTGATGGAGCCTGGCTGCTGATTTCTATTAAAGCTGTTAAAATAAACAATTAAAGTAATTCACTTCGGTTTCAAGACATTCAAACTCATCTCTAAAGGCAGTTTCAAAATATATGAAATGTATAAATCTGACTCATATAAATTTGCACTGCAACAATTAAAAAAAAGGTGTATGGTTCAAACACAAACTTTCAAAACTTAGAGATATGCACCTCTGATATGCATGAAAGTATTCATTAGATTCATTTATTACCTTTCTTTTGGTTCTTTTTGGCTGCATCCACCGGCGCAAACAGATTGATGGTCTTTTATGTTTGTCATGCAAATAAGTTCATTGCAATTTATGCAATGAACTTTGGGGCATGTTTCCAGACTGCTTTCTGGTACCACATCCTAATAAAAAAAGTGAAAGACAATGATATACATTTGTTGTTTATTGTAAAGCTGTACTTCAAATGCAAGAACAGACTTTTTTCATAAACATTTATTACCAAGGGTGGATTAACCAGGATTTCTGAGATTCCTTATACATGATTAGACAGAGAATTTTTATAAGATTTTTGATAAGATTTGATAAGGTAGCAAAGAGGATGAATCATCTTTATCCCTTTCCTTCTGCTCTATTCAACCATTTTACATTCATGAGCAATAATGAGAACAATTTAAAGGAAGAGTAACAACCATGTGATCTTAAACCGTAATATTACTATAAAGTCAAGTTTGACACCTGAAACCAATTGGCATGATCTGTGTTTGGATAGCTATTAAAGTATCAAATAATTTTTTTGAATTGCTTCAGGATAAAGGATACACATATAAATAAAATATATCTTAAAAATGACGAGGGTGCACTTCATATCTTTTAGGGGTCATAAAATTGGTAGCACACTTGTCTTGTTTAAGTATTGGTAAAAATCCATTTGACCCACGCCCATCAAACAAGCACCCCTGTCATTTTAAAGGGGCATTGTCACGCATATTCACCAAATAGTTGACAATGTACCTTTGCTCAAACAGAAAATTGCTTTTGGAACTCTTGGAAGAAGATAATATCAAGGGAATTTTTCAGGGAAGACCAAACCATAATCACTTTTTCTGTGATTTTTACACGACAGTTAGGAGCAACTTGAAAAAACTGGCCAACAGCAGCCAAAGATACTAGTTTCTACCATGCACTGGTGGGGTATTTGTTAATAAAACTGGGCCATTATTTGTCGATTTTCACTGAAACAAATGTTTTTTTATCTTTTCAAAGTGATGCTAAAAATAGGTGACATAGCCCCTTCAATTTGGGAGTCTCCCCCCCACCCCCCTGGTTTTGGTTAGCATTCTATTTCATGCCGCGTGTAGTGGTTGTATCGAAAAACTCTCACCTTTGAATTGTCTTCCATTTGTGTGTTATGACCTGACATCGCAATATCCCTCTGTAAGGGCCGCAGATAGGCTTTTGCCTGGCCCAAAACACTTTTTAAAAAGGCCACTGAAAATCCAGTAGATGGCATAGGAATTAGTATGAATTCCTTCGAGGGGCCATCGCCGGTTCGAAGGATTTCATATCCACCGCCTTCTTGTAATGCAGGGAAGGCATCCAATACAGCTTTGTGGACTTGGGCTGCATTGTCCTCTTGCGGAAAACTGATTTTTTTTCACCGAGCCCGTTTAAAGTTAGCTCAATCCTCTCCTCGGTAGAGGGTGGATGCTGTTGTCCTGCATTCACGAGGCATACGAATGCTCGCGACCAAGTTAATTGCTTTCCCTTTCCTTTGATACTACGAGGAACTTGTCTCCGTCGGCTACTAGGGAGAGTCGCATGATTTCTACTTGCTGGAGGTGGCTGGTAACCAAAAATGCGGTTGTGCTCTTCCCTGGCAGTATTAACATGTGTTGAAGGAGTCAGATTTGGGGCACTCAGTCGCGTTACAGTCAATGTTGTCGTAGTAGTCGCGGCGATATTAGTTGATGAAGAATTTGTAATCCGTTCAGCAGTTTCAATGAGGCGCTGAGCGCATTCTCTGAGAACGTTTGAATCCATTAAAAACTTACATTTAAGATGTGCTACCATAACGGATATCAAGAGACTCGGCGAGAGACTATCGACTGTCAGCTTATAGAAACATGGGTTTTATCTATCACGTGATCAAGTAGGACAAGGAACGCCTGGCGAAAAGTGTTCGCAAGTCGTCATGGAGTGTTGCGTGACATCATGCGGCTTTACAAATATGAAGCGAGAGAAGTAGCGGATTTAAAAGTCGGCACGAGCCTACAAACCTATTTCATAAGCAATCTTCCAAAGAGTAGTGTACTAGTGTGTTTTTAAAAGTGGTAATGCATAAAGTAGCGGGTTTAAAAGTCGGCACGAGCCTACAAACCTATTTCATAAGTAATCTTCCAAAGAGTAGTGTACTAGTGTGTTTTTAAAAGTAGTAATGCACAAAGTAGCGGGTTTAAAAGTTGACACGAGCCTGTAAACTTGTTTCATAAGTTACTTTACAAAGAACGACGTGTTTTTAAAAGTAGTAATGCATAAGAAGATTATATTTAGAAAGTCAAAATGCAGAAGTTACACATATCTAATTTTGACCCTAAAAACGCGCCATATCAAAGGGAAGTGATGTGCTTGGTCAAAAAAATCCTCTTGTATTCCAAAAACAATATGATGATGGGCACAACAGGAAATCAAGCCTACAAAGCAAATACAAGTCAGGTTAACTTCAATTCTTCTTCAATGATACTGTCAGTGTGGGGAGTGTTTAATTCTATTTTAAAATGCGAGTTCCTTTAATGCTAAGGACAAGCTAAAAAGGAAGAGGCTGCTAACTTAAAAAAATGTGTATCTTACAGATGCTATAAAAAAAACATTTACTTCAGTGGTTTCACGACAAGAATAGAAAGCTGGAAGATGGTTATGACTATGTGGTAATGGTAATCACACTGCTACATACATAGATTTAAAGTTAAATACAAGTTGATATTACTTGCCTATTAAATCGTATTTCCATTACAACCAAACACAGGAACAGCAGTTTTTTTCTCCATACAGAGCGGTTCTTATCAAACAAAAACTTGGTACACATGTTTTTAATTAATGGAGAAAAATGTTGGGTGTTGTGACATGGATTACCTGTATGCAAATAATATTGCAATATTGTAATCAGCACCCTAAAATGTCAATACTTGTGTGACTGGCATGACTCTCGGAACTGTCCTGCCTCATATTTAACATTGGTGTTCCATGTTCTAGGCCTCTCGCAAGCCAGCAAAGCGTGCTAAAAAAACTGCGGAAGGAACTATTTCAGACAGCAGCTCAACAGTGTCTATTTCAACATCAAGTACACCAAGTGATGAAGGTTTGTACTGCAAATCATTGATGAACTATCGCTGACATCAAATCATATCGTAGTGGATGACAAAGATATTTTTGCTTCCTACATTTTGCGTCCAAGACACAATGTTTCTCACACAGCTAAACTACAAAGATTGTTGTCCGCAATGTTTCCTAGTTTAGCCCGAGGCCCTAACTTGAACTGGAAAGTAAATAGTACAAGTATTGCTCATAGAATAGTAATTGTTGGGTAATAATATTCATTTCTTCAACCATTTGTCTTTTTCTTTCTATTCTAGACGATGACGAGGATGAAGCAAGCAGTGACATTAAAGATATATCTGCTCGATCTGCAGAAGTTGTCATAGTAAAAGCCTTCGGTCTAATTTCAGTCCACTTCCTGACTGTCAGGAAACACTTAATGCAATTGGGAAAGGCATTGAATGTCAAATGCAGAAGCTTGGGGAAGTATCAGCTCTTCATACCACTCGCGAAAGCCCTTGTGACTGGTGGCCATGTTGCCATTAAGGCACTGAAATTAATTACAGGAATCTAAAAAGAAATCAGGTTAAAGTTGTCACTGACATCAATTCACTTATTTCGACCAAAACTGAGGACTCTCCTGAATCAGAAACTGAAAATAACAGCCAGGTACATGCATGCAGCTAAGTGAACATTGTTTCCTCTATGTACAAAATATGCTGTGTTGATACTTCACAGAAGTCACCAGCCTTTGTTATGTTAATATTTTTATGCAGGTACTCTTGCTCTTAATTCCACTGCAAGTGAAAGGCACTTTGTTGAGACATTGATAATAATTGTTACTGTGTGTACAGTAATAGTACACAGTTAGTACACAGTAATATTGTGTTTGTTCATCACATGTCACTAAGATTTGAGTGATGAGAAAATAGTTAAGCTTTACTGTGAAATCATACTGTTCAGGTGTATTTGTATGAATTACCAGTAATAATATTGTGAGAAAATAGTGAAGCTTTACTGTACAATCATACTGTTCATGTGTATTTTTATGATTTAATAATATTGCAATATTTAATAAAACGTTGACATAATTCAGGTATATTTAAGACTTTTTGATTGGCTAATGATAAGAGAAGCAATTTCAGTTTACTACACAAGTTATCTCAAGGCTGGAATGTATTGCAGTCCAATGTTACAAACACCATTGCCTAAGGTTGGAACAAGCTTCATTCCAACATTGAAAATTCTTCCTCCCATTTTGGAATATATTATTATCCAATATTGGAAGGCTTTGTCCAGTGTGGGAATATATTATTATCCAATGTTGGAAAGATTTTGTCCAGTGTTGGTGTGTTCTATTTTCCAGTGTTGGAATATATTATTGTCCAGTGTTGGAGTGTTCTATTTTCCAATGTTGGAATATATTATTATCCAGTGTTGGAATATATTATTATCCAATGTTGGAGTGTTCTATTGTCCAGTGTTGGAATATATTATTATCCAATGTTGGAAAGATTTTGTCCAATGTTGGAGTGTTTTATTTTCCAGTGTTGGAATATATTATTATCCGATGTTGGAAAAGTGCATTCCAATGTTGGTTAATTTGGATGATATACCAATATTGGAAGATATAACCATTTACCAATGTTGGACTACTAATTTGGTTTACCAATAACAAACCAGACATTTCAGTATTAAACCAATTAACTACCAACATTGGAATATGATTTTTTTTCCTGTGACTACCGTTTTGTAGATGTGAAGCCAGCCTTGAAAGGCCTGATTTCTCAGGTGAAACTGCAGTGCATCATCCATGACAGATATATGCCAGGTATGTTCAATAGGTAATAACTCGCCATGCTCAGTATAGCGGGTGATCTGAGGATACCCTATATAATAGGTAATTCTTAACTTTCTTACCTCGCCTTAATACTTCCCAAACCATGAATTATTTCTATTACATTGGGTTATTCCAGAAAGAATCCACACTCCCCCCACCGACGGATGGCAAGATTGTTTGACCCCTCCCCTCCGCCCAGATTTCCTGGCTTGCTAGACCCCACCTCCTGCCTGGATTTCCAACCCAGAGACCCCTTCTGCCCAGATTTCCAATAAAGTTTTGGAAGCCCTAAATTTACAGGTAATGAAAAAAATACATGTAATCAGATTCAGGACATTCTGCTTTTATAATGTAAAAACTGTGGTGATGAGTGCTATAAATTGGTGAAACATTTTAAAAATAGATATTGCGTGAAGCATCACAAAAAAAACTGTGATTTCAAGACCAAATAGGAATGAAATTTTTCTATAAAGCTAGTTCCTTAAATAACTGCTTTGATTTTGCCATGTATTAGTTTTTTCCAGGCTTCAGTTTCTTCGAAGTGTTGTCGCAAATACACTTCGTTTCATGCAAATTTCGTATGAAATGTAATTCGATCGCATGCTGTTTTCTCATGACCATGAATCCAAAATATTTGTTCTAAAGGTCAAAACGTTTTAATGAAACTCCTTGAATAAAAGAGTTAAACGCTTATCAGAATTCAGTAAGTTTGTGCTTCCGAAGGCTTGGCGATTTATTTATCCTAATTGCAGTGCGGAGTGCTACCGTCTGCAAATTATATTACAAACATCACAAAATAAATTCAGCCCAAGGAAAGTTTTTTAAGGAAAGTATCAAGCTAAACCATAAATTGTGCAGTTCCATAAATGATCTGTACCCATCCCATGAAAGGTCACTGGAAATTCCGAGGGGAGGGGGCAGGGGGGTCTCAAAAGCCAGAATTTTAAGGCTAAACTAGAAATTCCAGGAGGGTGAGGGAATACAAACCCAATAAACGCTCATGTTCACATGGTTTTGGACATGTGTTGTACCAATAACATGTGCATGCCCCTACTTTTTTCTCATTTTCTTACAAAATTACCTGTGAAAAATTCACGTTTGGGCCCACCATCTATTGCGGGTTCCCCAACAAAGGTAACTGGAACCATTTTTTCTTCCTGGCATACAAGCTTTTAGCTTTTAAAAATATCGTGTATAAATAAATGTTTCCTATCCTATCCTACGCCTTATTGACACTCAGTTTGTCAATTGAGTAGTTATAGGGTTGGGGGTTCCGGACCAATTTCAATGAAATTGGTCTGTAACCAACCCAACCCATATAACTACTTGCCGTATATTGGCTTATAGCTCTTGTAAAGCCAGTTTTAATGTATTTAGAACTACTTACCATATTCTGGCTTCGAGTTCTTGTCAAGCCAGTTTTAATGTATATCGAACTACTTGCCATATTTTGGCTTATAGCTTTTGGCATAATTAATCTGTGTATACTATTTGAATATGTTTCATTTTATAGTTTATGTGTTTTTTGTTTTAATATGACAGGATTTTCCAGCGAGTGTATTATTTTTATTATTTTTGCATATATCACAAAACCATTCTTTATTTAACATATAATGAGTTTTGGATTTTTTAATAGCTTCTTTTTTGGCTTCTTGGGTTAAGTGTATAGGCGGACGGCCTCTACCTCTCTTTATTATATTTTCTTTTTCCATTTATATATAATATTATAGATATTCTTTTAAATATTTGCGTTCAAATGCGGTCAGAAATATTGATATTTTTGGCTACAAAAAGTGAATACAGAGAAAATCTGAGATCTAGTCTACTTGTAAATAGCAACATCTCTTTAAACAGCATTACGTCGCTTTAGATATTTGATATCATCAACTTTTGTTGCTTTTAATACATTACAATCTTCATCATAAGCATCGTTTTCTATCTCATCACAGATAATCTGCAATAATTGTTTCAATGTTATATCTGCATCCATTTCATGTATTTTTTTATTGTAAAGTTTCAACAGTTTTTTCTTGTGTTGTAACATGTTCAATCTCTCTTCATTATCGCGTATTTTGTCATGAAGATATTCAATTTCTTCTTCGCAATCATAGATTCGATTTTCAATTTTTCTAAGATGTCTACTAATATCTCTCATTATAATGACATTAGATATTTTTGACATCTTTCAATGATATCCAACTGTTGAAGTTGTCATTATATCCTTTCCATTTAACTAAAGCTTGTTTCTTTTTGTAATCTCTTCGTATTACTTTATCAATACGGAAAACATCCTGCTTAGCTTTTAATAGTTCCGGTTCATAAAAACTCCCTTTGATTGCTTCACCATTGAGATCTTTTATTTGATATGTTATTGGATTTGTATTTAATGCTTCATTAATAATAAATATCTCTTCTGTCCAATTGGGAGTGTAGCCTTTATCAAATGTCTTTCTTTTAAATTTAGAAATACGGACCTTATCACCAACCTTGAATTTATGTTTAGTTGATAATGGCTCTACATTACCGTATAGATTAAAATAAACAGTTCCTTCATTTTTCTTTTTACTAGCTTGTAAAGGGGTCATCTTTGTGCTTGAATGTTTTCTATTATTATATGCATTAACCAATTTAGGTAAGATATCTAGATATTTTGTATTACCTTGAATTGTGAATTGTTTCCACATATAAGATTTAATTGTTCGATTCCATCTTTCAACAACAGATGATTTCTCTTCATTCTGAGTTGAGTAAATCTGAATTCCATTTTTCTCTAATAGGTCTTTCAAATGTTGGTTATAGAATTCTGTCCCCTTGTCAACCCATAGATATTGTGGTTGTCTGCCTTCTTTGAATATTGTTTTAAATGCTTCAGTAACAGATTCACCTTTCTTATTTTTTAATGGTATGATCCAACCATATTTGCTGAAGACATCAAGAACCATAAGAAGATATCGATAACCTTTATTCCATTTACTAAATTGTTGCATTTCAACTAGATCACTTGCCCATATTTCATCAATATGGTTGACTATCACACGCCGCCGAGTAAATTTGCGTTTTATAGGTGCATGCAACTCATTTGCTAATTCTTGTTGCCAGTTTTCTTCACCCGACGGCTTTTTGCGTTTTTTGAAACTCCTAAACCTAATTTCTGTTTTGTATCAATAGTAGTTCTTGCTAACCAATGACCCCACTGCCGATCATCATATGGAATAGCATCTAAAGCTTTGACCATTTTCCTATCAGCATTTTTTTTGCATTTTAATTGATCATTTTTTGGTTTATTCCCACAAATACTATAATCAACATCATGTTGCATCGCAACTGCATCTGTTTTACCAGTTGGTTGCTGGTAGATCTCTAGTATTTTACCCGTATTTGGATCATATGATAATTGTTTATTCAGTGGGTTCCCAGGTCCGGTATAATTATGCCCGGGTAATACAAAGCCTTTCTTCGGTGTCACCTTTAATATGGCTTTATGAATATCAATAGAACCCCCATGCAAGGGATCAAGTTATTTACTGATATCAGATGTTAAACAATCCAAAGCTTGATCAATATATTTATCAGCCATACCTTTTATTTTTTGTTTAGCAAAACTTGATTTAATAACTTTCGAAGCACCCATACGACCTAGATTAAATAAACCTTTTACAGCGCCCTTTAAAGCTATTTCTCCTAAACTATGACTATCCGCTATATCAAAAAGGCCCCCATCTTGTGAGGGCATTATTAGTTTCCCTGATTTCTTACGAATTTGGTCTTTGTAATACCACATTCTGCACATTTACATCGCAATATAAATCGACCGTTTTTGGTTTTTACATATAGTTCACTACCAGGTACACATTCTGTTTGTTTTTTTTGTTTAACACAATATGATTTAACCATTTATATATATAAATTAGATATTTTTGAAATGATTATGAATCTACGGTTTATATTTTGATCTGTAAAATCGAATTTAGTATTGTGAATTGTATTTAAAATAGTTTGACCCTTTTGTCTTTCATGTAGACAGTACAGACACCAATAGCCACATAAGACTGAATCTCGTTCTTGTATTTCATCACCAGAATATATTATTTGTTTACCGCTAGTTGTTAGGTACTTTTGAATTTCACTTGGCATAATTAAACCAAAAGAGTCGAAATATTCTGTATATTTATCGATATTCCTATAACATATCCAATGAGTTCCGGGACCTAGTTTGCTATCAAGATTGATTATTCCACATTCCTTTTTTAATATCTTGGCTGGCAAATGATCTCTGCTGAATATACCTCTGAAATATTTTATTTTCAGTTTAGCAATCCAATTAATCAAATCTATATTTGATAGTGGTTTATTAATGAAACTTAGAGAATTGCTCCTATTAGTGGAATTGAATTGAATGGACTGTTTTTGCCTAATAGCAGTCCCTGGCCTTTTTTGTTTTTTCGTTTGGCTTTTTTTTTGGCTCCAGCACCAATTGGATTACCAATTTGATCCCATGTTCCAAAAAAAGGTGGCGGTCTTGAATATGGGTTTATTAATCCACCTTTTGGTATATAAACCGGAGTACCTCCCTGAGGATGTTTATCGACTTGCAATCCTTTACCAGTCAAAGCATTCAATAACAAAGGTACTCCTATTGAAGCTAGAAGAGTACCTAAAAATCCACCTTGCTGTGTTTGTGTTGGTTTGATAACAACCTGTCCTCCTGTTTGAAGAGCTTCTAATATTTGCTTTTTCTGTGCGGCAGTCAGCAAATCCTTGTATTGTATAAGTTGATTAATTTTATTTTGAGGAATAAGAAAACCTCCAGTTTGTCCTTTACCAAACATTTTATCAACTCCAAGACTTGCTAAGCCAGATAGTGCACCTGTTGCTAAAGCTGGAAATGCTTTTGTGGCTGCTTTTGTTGCAAGAGGTAGTAGTTTGGGTCCCAATGAAATCAAAGATGACCATAAACTACCTCCGTATTTAACAGCTTTTCTAATTTGCGTCTTGTGATTTCAATATCAACACCAACGCCCTTATTCATCGCCCTCTGGATTTTTTTTAACTGAGTTTTAGTTAGCATCAGCTCATCTGAACCACTTAGCTCATTATGAGCTAATCGTATTGTTATTGCGGAATTATTTTTATAAGCTCTTGCTAATTTTTGTCTTTGTCCGTCCGATAGACTAACACCATGAGAATAATACGTTGTCATTCTTGTATATAATATACGTTATATAAATTTCTGTTTATAAAACGTATGAAATTAAAGTATGAAAAATTAAAATTAAAATTAAAATTAAATTAAAAATTAAAATTAAAGTATGAAAAAACGTATGAAAAAAAGTATGAAATTAATATCCATTAATATCCATTAATAATGGATTAATATCCACATTTAACATTCTCAATTCAGGGATTAATATCCACATTTTGTATTTAAGCTCGCAGTAACAATTTCCCATCCTTCTGTTGCAATTCTACTTCTTGTTCAAAAAGTGTGAGAGCATATATACTGTATGCTGTTGTAGTTGTCCCAGACAGTTCATATTTGAAATTGATCTTTGTAGTTCCGTCTTTAATATCCATTTTTTGTTTAGTTAGGTCAAAGTATAGGAATGGAAATAAAGTGCTGAAGTTTTTTCTGTTAAGTAATGTACCACCTTGAAAATCATTATTAGCATGAACATATTTCAAAACATCTCTGTACACACGTGTCATGTCTGTAGATGGAGTATAATGTATTTCTGGATATTCATTCCCATTACCTATCTCTAGATGGCAATTCATAAGTGTTCGAGGATCAGTCGATACACTAAATGTATTATATAAAAATGGATTTTCTGTTTGAGCATCTATGTTTGCATCATTAATGATAAACACAAAAACATGACAAGGTTTGGATATTCCACTAGTTATTTTGAAATTACCGGATCTCTGTTGTGAAGAATTGCTTCTTTCAATGTTTTCTCTTAGATATGTCCATTTATGTGCTTTCAAATATTGACTCATATACAAGGATTGACCTTCTGAATTGAAAGTTATTCTTGGTACAAATAATTGCATTCTTGTAATAATAACTCTGCAATTATCTGAGGCCTGCCAAATTAGATTGTTATCGCTCTCAATCTCCAAATTCAATTCAACACGTGTATTTGGTAATAGCTCATCCTCAAGGGACTCAAAAAATGAATACCTATTCAAAGGAATTTCGGTATTTACTGTAGCCGAGATACCTAAAAGGGCCTTTCTAGCTGCAAAACCCTCGTTATATGCAGGCTGTGCTGGTCTCTCCTCTGCATTCCTATTGGCATCAAGATAAAAAAATTCATTTGTTGCTGTGGAATTAGCATATGCATGGGAATACTCTAATAGATTTTTTAAATTGACACAATGGTTAGCATCGTTACAATCATATACCTTTCTACCATTCAATTTAATATCCAAATTTTTGACGAATGAAGATGAACCGTTTACAATACCATTCTGATCAGCGGCTCCAAGATTTCCTCCATCGGCAGTCTTATTAACTTTAAAGTCAATTGAAATTCGAGCATTATACCAATCAAAAGGAGTTACTTCACCAGTGTTATCAGCTACATACCGATAGCCATCTTTTTTCTGTCTAGCATTATTGGCTACAGTTGTATTCAAAGCTGTTTCTAAGTCAAATACCACATCTTCGTATCTTTCGACGTATTTTGGGTTTCTAAAACTCATTATATTATTAGTTTAGATAAATTTACGACTACGAAGTTTTCCTCCAGCCAATAACTGATTAACACGTTCATTTATCTCATCATCTGTTAATTGTTTTTGTTTTTTGGTTTTTTGTGTTGGTTGGGGTATGAAGGGTGACTGAGTATTATTATCTTTCTTGCTAAGAAGTTGCAATATTTTGTCACCGGCCTTTTTTGCAGCATAATCACCCGTTTTAGTAGCAGCATTCTCAATAGCTTTTTCAGCACCTTTTTGCAGTCCAGTTTTAACGGTTTTTTTGACCGTGTCACTAAATAATTTGCTACCAATTGTTTTCAAAACATCTAATATACCCTCGCCATAAATGTGTTTTCTTACATATCGATCTAATTCAGGATCATACCGTCTCTTGTATTCACTCTGTTTCATATATTATTATATTAGATTAAATACTGTTCATAAACTATTCAAACAGGTCTTGATCTGATTATCAATGTAACAAACCAATCAATTCCATTCAAATTTACTGGTCGTTCTAGAGCATCGGTAACATAAAAACGCATTTGACTGATGTGATTAGAGGCCATCGGACAAAATAACAGTCTTCTTGGCTCATATGAAAATGGATAAGAACGGGTTAAATTATCTGTTGGAATTACAGTTATAGTATTGGTTGATATACCATCAACAATAGAATCTGTTATACCGTCTGTATTTATATGAAGAACATCGATACTATTCGTTATATTAGGTAATTTTGTGCCATATTCGGTCTGCGTAACAAGTTTTTCGTCGAATCCAATTAATTCACCAAAATTGGTGCCTCTAAGATCCAACTGATAATTATTGTCTATTTCGATGACCACTTTATATGATGAAAGTACGAATAATATATTGATATTGTATTCATCATCGGTTTTGTGATTTTTTTCATCCATATGTGCATGTAAAAGATCATTTATATCTGTATAAGAATACATACCATCGGCGAAAGTTACTGTTTCCCAAGAAGTACCATTATCGGGGCTATATTTTATTTCCGTATTATTGTATTCTGGTTTGATATTATGCCAAGAATATGTCATTGTTAAACGATCTACACCCATTTCATTTATCATATTAATAGGCAATTTCAATATTGGGTTGAATTTAATAACAAAGTCTTCAGCTTCACTTCTCCCTACCTTGACTCTATTGACAGAGGGAATATGAATTGCTCTATTTTGAACATGAGATGTTTCTTTAATATGTGCTGTCATATATATATTATTAGATTATATATTCTTTTATGAGGTCATTCATCTGTGGAGTATTTATTATTCCAAGTTTGTTTAATGTATGCGCAATTTGTACAAACTCGTTTTTAACACTATCATTTCCAGCTATTATTGACCCCCCAAGAAGCTCTAATCTACTCATAAGATCTTGTGGATTGTTATAATAAATGACTCCATGACCTATCTTTTTGTATTTATTGGAAGTTCTATGTATTGGTATCCCACTAAGTTGATTCAAGTCATTGAAGACTGTTTGTGACAAAGGACTATATGTTTTTTTACTATTGAATCTTTTTGTAAGCAGATCCAGTGTGTCAAAATCAACTTGTTTATCATATACCTTTTTCTTATTTTTACGGGCTACTAATCTAAGCTGACCAAATAGTTCAGGGATATCAATAGTTAAATTACCATATTTACCTCCTTGTGTTATTTTGTATGCATTTCTTTTTGGTTGAGTATATGTATTCTGTTTCAATAGTCCATACCCTTTTTTGATCGTCTTTTTGCCTTCACTAATAATTGCAATCCTATCTTTATATCTTCGTAGAAGACTAATATCTTTGTCAAGTTCTTTTATTTTCTCTTTGTTAAATTCTTTCAACCTAATAGTATGTGATAACTGTCCCTTCTTTCTGCCTAAATTCTTTGAAAGTATCCCTATTGACTTCTTATAACTATTAAAATCAAAGTTAGAATCATCATCTATAGAAGCTTTCATTACATCACTTGGAGGATATAACCCTAAACTAGTCAATTTTTTTATTTCACGTGAAGTGAAACCAGTATCAAGATCAGACTTAAGTAGGGGTCCCTCTATAGTTGGTTCAATGGGTTCCATCATAGTTGGGTTATAGTTAATTGGTAGTTCTGTTTTTTCTTGTATCTGTGTATCAGGTGAATACTGTAACATAAGTATATCTTCAAGTCCAGATTTTAGTGATTGTTGATTATTTTGTAACTGTTTAATCAGTTCATCCTGCTTTTTATCAATAGTTTCTTTGATATCTTTCTGAACATCAATTGTAGGTTGCAACTTTTCTGAGACATCTTCATACTCATTTTGTTTCGAATGTATACTGTCTTTGATAGTATTGCGAACAGATTTTGTTATTTCTCCTGATTTAATTCGAGGAATAGCGATTTTCTTATAACGCTCTATGTCCATTATAATATTACATTATATAAACTTATCCAAATTTATCTTAACTTATCTTTTAATCTAATGTAATATTATATATGGAAATACCTAACTATGATTTCAAAGAAGATGAAAATACAAATTTCAAACGGATTTATAATTATATGCCACAATCCAATTTTAGGATGCTTATTTGTGGAAACAGTGGATCTGGTAAAACTAACCTATTATATCATATGCTAATGAAACCATTGATTTATTACGACCAGATTCATTTGTATGGTAAAAATTTGGAACAAGAAAAATACAGGCATCTGATAGCTACCATGAATGACATAAGCCAACATGTTGGTTATGATATTATACATGTCAATAATGATGAAATTAAACCTGTAAATAGTCTGGAAAATGATTCACAGAAAATTGTTATTTTTGATGATTTTATATGTGACAAGAATCAAAAGCCATTGATTGATTATTTTATTCAAGGTAGACATAAAAATTGTAGTGTGATATATTTATCTCAATCATTTTATAAAACGCCCAAAGATATAAGATTGAATTGTTCACATTACTGTGTTTATGATTTTCCATCTACAAATGAAAGGAGTTTGATATCCAGAGAATTAAATATTGCAAAAGATCAATATCTTAAAGCTGTCAAGAAACCATACTCGTTTCTATATGTTGATAAACCAATGAAAACAGTAAAAAGAAACTTTTTTGGAAATATCTAATGTATTATTATAATGGGTATTTTCAATGCAAACTCTATCACTTTAACTGAATCCAAAGTATCTATATCAAACAAGAAAGGTATTGGTTTTAAATTAACAGCATCAGGTGATTATAATATGACCAATAAAAAACTTGTCAATGTTGGAAATCCAGTATTAAGTAGTGATGTAGCAAACAAAGGGTATGTGGACCAAATACATGCTGATTTCATTAATAGAGATGGTTCAGTTAGGATGCAATCAAATCTTCAACTTGGGGGATTTATTATAACTAACCATGGTATCGGTACCAATCAAACAGATCTTGTTAATAGAAGTTATATCGACACCGCACTAGCAGCCAAACCAAATATAAATAACACACTTCTTGTAGATGGGACAAATGATATGGCTGGTAATATTAACATGCAAATGAATAGAATCATAAATGTAGATGCACCTACAAGTTTAAATGATGCAAGCAATAAGAAGTATGTAGATGATGAATTAGTAAAAAAACTATCTCTAACAGGCGGAACTATGACCAATACAATCGATATGGGAAGTAATAAAATAATTAACGTAAGCACTCCTACAAATTCAAATGATGTTGCTAGTAAACAGTATGTTGATAATTCTGGTATTATGTCAATCCTAAATACAGCAACCGCAACCTATGTCGATAGTTACATATATCAATACGCAGAATGTATGTATTCATGTGAGCGAGCTCTTTCAACTGGAGTAACAATTGATGCTAGTAGAAATATTTCTGAACTTTTCGATAAATCATTGTCACAATTGAATGCTGCACAAAATTCAAGTTCCGCTCAACCAACACTGTCAACTACTAAAAATGCTAAACGATTTTACTTCGAATTCAATGGTAATCAACGAATATTAAGTAATATCGATTTAAATGTAGGGTCCGGTGCTCAAGACATCGCCCATATATTCATTCTCTATAAATTGAACTCAATTAGCAATGCATATTGGGTAAGTAATGGTTTATTTGGACACGACAATGGAGGTTTTGATAAATTTGTTTCTTTTGGGCATTCTGGTGATTTGGTTATATCAGGTGCTACTAATGATTATATTGTTGTAGGTTCTAATAATGTTGGTAATAAATCACCAATCGCTAGTTATCAAACAAAAGCAAATGCAGGCGAAATAAATAAATGGTGTTGTTTATCCATTCATTGGGATGTACCTGCAGGAAACAATGGATCTAGTGTTTGGTGTAATGGTAAAAAACTATGCAATTTTACTGCAAGAACATCATCGGGATCCAATAAAATGACATTTGGTGACCTAAATCCCAATGGTATTGCCGGATTAGATGGTGCTATTCAACTTTTTATTCTATATAAAGCATATACAATGAGCGATACAATTATAAAAGCACACCACAAAATGATCTGTCAGAGATATGGTGTAGATCATGATGCTATCAATTTTTTTTAAATAAAACAACCTCATAATTATAAAATGATATATTATATGATACAAGAGATAGTAAAATATATCGATCATTTTTTCGATAAAACAAAACAAGAACACCCCGAAATAATTTTCAAAATATTGAAATCAGCTTTAGTATATCAATATTTATACCAGAAACACTTCAAAAAGAAAATATCAATAGAAGAGATACTTGAAATCAATAATGGTGAAATAGGTCTTATTGGCCCCCGGTAATGGTTGCATTACACAATTATTTGAAAGAATATTCCGTGATTATGAAATTTTACATGCACATAGCATTCTCCACGATGCTTTTGGTAGGTTCTATAATAATTATTCGTTGGATCAAGGATATACATATGTAATACCTAAACGCTTCACACCTAAATGTTTAAAAAAATCTGCTGTAGGTGGGCAACTTAGCGGTTTGATTTACTGTTTCCATAAGAAATTGAAAATTTAAATCACAGCTTCAAATATCTAATATACTAATATATATATGGGTATTTTCAATGCACAACCTCATTATAATATTAAAGGCGATACAGGACCTTGTGGGCCCGAAGGCAAACAAGGTAAAAGGGGGCTTTGTGGACCTAGAGGTATAGGATATAAATTAACTGATGATGGTAATTATGATATGAATAACAAGAAAATAACGAATTTAAAAACACCAGAATCAAATGCAGATGCTGTAACAAAATTGTATACCGATACAGCACTAGCAACAAAAAGTGATATATCTAATACATACTTGAAAGATGACAGAATAGTTTTGACTGACCATTTAGATAGTAATTATCATGCGTTGTTGAATGTTCAAACAGCAGGAGATCAGGATGCAATAAATTTATATTATGCAAAGACGCAGTTTTTGAACATTGTAGGTAGCGATTTTAATGCCAAGAATAAGAAAATAACGAATTTAAAAACACCGGTATCAAATACAGATGCTGTAACAAAATTGTATACCGATACAGAACTAGCAACAACAAGTGATAAAACCAATACATACTTGAAAGATGACAGAATAGTTTTGTCTGACCATTTGGATTGTAATTATCATGCGTTATTGAATGTGCAAACAGCAGGAGATAATGATGCTATTAATTTATATTATGCAAAGACGCAGTTTTTGAACATTGTAGGTAGTGATTTCGATGCTAAGAATAAGAAAATAATAAATATTGTTACAGATATCAATAATGATACGGCAGCTGTTAATATGTTGGCAATGAAGAATTATCATAATAATACCCCACACTCACACGAAGTAACGAAAGATATTAATTTGAAGGAGACATATAATGTTACACAATCAAAACAACAGTCTTTCAGTTATTTAACACAACATTACAATAATTTAGTCTCATATAATGACTGTAAAGATATATTTTTATCTAGACGAGAAGTGAGCCCCATGGGTGCTGATATAAATATCAATAATTTCAGGATATTCAATCTATCAAAATTACCTAAATTCGATCATGAAGTACCTAGCAAAGAATATGTTGATTTAGAAATAACTAAGCTTGATAATAAAAAATACGATAAAACCCTTATAGATTCAACTATGAGCAATTTCACAGGCCTTGCCCAGACATTAAGCGGGACGAAAGCTGATATTACATATGTTGATCAACAGGACCAAAAAACTATCCAAGATTTGAAACTATATGTCGATCAATCACATATTTCAGACTCGAATACCGAAAAAGATGTTTTCAGGTATATTATGGAAGACGTCAATGAATCGAGTTCTGAAGAAAGAGTCATTGTGACAGGCCTCACAAGTTATAGCTCATCGCCTCATAAATACAATAAAAAAGCTTATGATATGAAACTGATAAAAAAGAATGACAATCAATATATATCTCGGATTTCATTTAACATGTATCAAATACCAATAAATTATTACACCTTTTGTATAGAGTTCTTCGTACCTGATATAAGTAAATTTCAATCATTGAATTGTGTCTCATCTGTTGTAAATATAAATAAACAAACAACCAAAAAATTCTCAAATTACACTAGATCAATAATCAATTTTAGAAAAGGAGTACAGACAACTCCAGTATATTTAGATGTTGATATGCATTTATCAGGTGATAGCAGTTCACCCAGTCAGTTGCCTTGTTACATGATTGTTTATGGCATAATAGGTACACATTCAAACGTTTCTCCGACAGTATTTGATTCGTTGTATTTCATTGAGAACAATAAAATGACGATGCAAACTGATTTAGATATGAATAATCATAAAATTGTTAATTCCGAAATCACACAACTTCAAACCACAAACACACAGTTGGAAACAACTATCACACAACTGCAAACAACAATCAATCAATTTCAACTTATAATTAATCAAAATCGACTGATAATTTATAATCTTGATACAAAGTATTGCGGGGGACAATTGATGACGATGGCCTATTTACTGATAATGATGATAATAGAATATCAAGCGAACTTAATAATACATCAGTGACCAAAATAAGATTGTTCAACAAAGGGCGACCCAAACAACAAACTGGTACTCTAACCTTCTCCCAAAATAAACAAAATCCCAATTATGGGTTCCAAATGACCATGCGCTCCACGCCAGAAATATTAGAAGTAATGACACGTAATACAAATATAAGATCTCTACGATATATAAAGATTATAACCGTAGAGAATAATTCGGTATCCTCTATGGTCAATGCAGATTTTGTAATTTATTACAGAACATCATAATTATCCACACTACATATATATGACAGATAAGCGTAAAAAAAGCATTTTCGAATTCAATCACATAGACAAAACATTAAGCGAAGATAAAATTAAAGAAATTAAATCATTATATAACTATTACCATAAACGCTTCTGGTGTTATAAAAAAGCCTTCAAATATTTCAAAAGATTGAATCTCGCCATAAATTTAACTGCTGCGTCTTTAGTAGTGTCAGGGATGATTGCTGGAACAATTACTTTGAACCCTATTATTTTAGGATGCATAACGGGTGGTGGAATGCTTATCAAAACATACATTGAAATAAAGAATTATAAACGCAAAATCGAGATGTCTCGGTTTGCGTATACAACATATCAAAAAATATTGGTGGACTTACGGTCCTGTTTAAGAGGTTCTGAATTCAACCGTCAGGAATTTCTTACTGAAATGAAACTAATTGACGAATTCATAATCGATTGTTGATAAATTTGATAAAATATATTTCAAAACATTCAAGGATGCCTCTTCTGTATAATATGAGCAATATCATTCTCTATTAAATCATAAACCTGTTTCCAATATTGATCATAGAAGCGTAATGTCTTCTTTGATTTGGATAATGGTATAATTTCATACGGTAATTGTAAAATTTGAAATATTTGTCTCAAAATATATTTGATATTTATCACACGTTTACGACCATTATTAACCTGTTCCAATACTAAATCCATAAAAGCAAATATTTGAAGGATTTGATCTCTTTTGTCATTAGTAATTTGTATTCTATTCTGTTCCGTTATACGATTGACAACATTCAAAATATGATATTTTCTTATATAAAAACTCTTTCTCGTAATTTTATATTTGTTCTCATTCACGTCTATATATGGATTTACCAAATCATAACTAATAACACTACCACAAGAAAGACAAATATTCTTTCCACCATCATTAATAACATTTTTATTTTCACAACATGCTTCATCGACAGATTTAATTTCAACTAATTGCCGATTACAAAAATCACAAACATCAATGCCAATCGCTACTAACTCATCATGAATATATAAATCACAATTCATTCTATATACTATTACAACATATTATATTTTACATCTAAACGCATTCATCTTGATAGTCCCATTTCAATGTCCAATCGAAGCTTGTGAACGTAATGGATAGGGTGTTGCTTTGTTTAAAAATAACCTCCTCCTCTTTAGTTTGAATACTTGTTTCTGCACTGTTTTCTCTGTATTGATATTGGTCTTGCGTTCAATCTCAGTTGACAACAAACGTCGAGACTGTTCATTTCTAACAGCGGTTCTACACTGACGAATTGTTTCTTCAATCAGCTCTAACTCGTTATCACAGTCCTCCAAATTTTGAGTGTTAAGAGTGTCAAAAAAATCTTGCAAATTCATCTCAATGGTAGTTTTTAAATGTTCCATGGTATACGCCTTGGCATCATTGATATTGTTACAAATGTTCTGATAACGCTGGTCCAATTGCTTCAAAGAGTAAGGCATCTTCTTTGGACTTAACTGACACTCCAAAGTTTCACAAATTAATAACTTTTCACTGAATCATTTCACGATTGTGAAGTTGAAATGTGAAGCTTCTGATTGGTTGAAAATCAAATGATTGACATATGACGCAAACAAGTTCTTCCTGTTTATAAATGGAATATTCGAGAACAATACTTATCTTGAATTTTCCCACGCAGTCGGATTTATATTGCCTCAATTTAAACGCACTTATTATCTACACTTAAAAGAATGTCTATAGTAATAATATAAATGAAATCAGAAAAATATAACCTTATAAATATGAACAAGAGTGATCTTGAGAAACTTACTAAATCAGAACTCATAAAATTGCTTTTAAAGCAACAGAATAAAAAGCCTAATGTAATCATCGTAGATGATACCAAATCAATGCAAACACGCAGGAGGCCTATCCCAACGCCTCGAAAAAGCATCAAACAGATGGTTACTGAGTATGAAGACAATATAATTGCCCCACCTATAGAATTCAGAGACAAACCAACACCTGCTCCCAGAAGGAAAAAACCAGTTCCATTACCAAGGACGAAAATAGAGCAAACAGACAAAGCTCTCAAAGGATATACAAAATCTTTTGAAATTGCGATAAAAAATGACAAAGACCCACTCGCACAATTGCAAAATACGAGAAAAGCTATAGCATATCACATAATAAAGATGCTACCGGTTATGAAAGGGCTGAAATTTGTTGAAACCCTGAAGGTAGTATTCATAAAAATAGCAGACAGTGAAACAACGACGAAGACGGCATATTTCAACAGTCAAGCTGAAACTATTATAAACAATGTACAAATTACCGAATTACTACAATTATCAAAACAACAGATCTTGAATAAAATTGCAATATGGATTTCCGAAGGATCTGGTTGGACTATCCAATCAGTTGCAAACCATTATCTGAATATTATCAAATATCGACCAATGCAAGGTTCTTCATATATTCAGCTCCCTCAAGAACTTAGAAACAGTGGAAAGGGATTGATAAACATGAAAAATGAAGACAATAAATGCTTCATGTGGTGTCACATTAGACATTCAAATCCACAAGACAAACACCCACAGAGAATTAAAAAAGTTGACCGACCATATATTGAAAAATTAGATTATTCCGGGATTGAATTTCCAGTGACAACCAAACAGTATAATAAAATAGAAAAACAAAATGAAATTAATATCAATGTTTTCGGTTATGAAGACAAACAAACATACCCCATATATGTATCGAAAGAAAAATACGAAGACCGTATGAATCTACTTCTAATAACAGAAAAGGAAAAAAAGCATTATGTCTTAATCAAAGATTTTAACAAGTTGATGTATAGTCAGACAAAACACAAAGAAAGAAAACATTTCTGTATATATTGTCTACAATGCTTCAGTTCGGAAAGAATACTTAACAACCATAAAGACAACTGTATAACCATCAATGGTGCGCAAGCTATAAAAATGCCAGATAAGGACAATAATATACTAAGATTCAACAATTTTCATAAACAATTACCTGTACCATTTGTTATTTATGCCGATTTTGAGGCCATAACAGAAAAGATAGCTGGTTGTCAACCAACTGATGATAAATCATATACAGAGGCTTATCAAAAGCATACTGACTGCGGTTATGGATATAAGGTGGTTTGTTGCTATGATGATAAATATACCAAACAAATACAAATTTACAGAGGTGAAAAAGCTGTATACCAATTCATGGAAGCTATGTTGGAAGAAGTGAAATACTGTAAAAATATTATGAAAAAGGAATTTAACCAACCATTGACAATGACCAAAGACAATGAAGATGAATTTCAAAAAGCAAAAGAATGTCATATTTGTGACAAAAAATATACAGACAAAGATACGCGAGTAAGAGATCACTGCCATATCACAGGCAAATACAGAGGCTCTGCTCATCAAGATTGTAACCTGAAACTAAAAATAAAACCAGAAGAAATCAAAATACCTGTTATATTTCACAATCTCCGTGGGTATGACAGTCATTTTATAATGCAAGAAATTGGTGAAATAGTAAAGAAACATACATATACAAACAAAAAAGGTGAGAAATGCCAAATGAATATTAATGCTATACCCAATAACATGGAAAAGTATATGGCTTTCATGCTCGGTAATCATCTTACCTTTATTGACAGTTTCCAATTTATGAGCTCAAGTTTGGAAAAACTAATCAGTAATCTACCAAAAGAATCATTAAAATACACTTCTCAAAAATTCACTGGTGAGAAACTTAATTTAATGTCACAAAAAGGAGTGTATCCATATGACTATATGGACAGTTTTGACAAATTCAATGAAAAACTACCAACAAAAGAAGACTTTTATAGCATCCTAACTAATGAAAATATCTCCAATGAAGATTACAAACATGCGCAAAATGTATGGAAAACATTCAATCTTCAAAATATGGGTGACTACCATAATTTATATCTGGAATCTGACATCCTTTTGCTAACTGATGTCTTTGAAAATTTTAGAAAGACCTGTTTAGAATACTACAAATTAGATCCATGTCATTATTTTACATCTCCAGGATTATCTTGGGATGCTATGCTTAAAATGACTGATATCAAATTGGAACTTATGACTGATATTGATATGTTTCAATTCATTGAAAAGGGTATGCGTGGTGGCATTAGTTATATAGCTAACCGATATGGACAAGCAAACAATAAATACATGAAAACATATAATGAGAAGGCGCCCTCAAAATATATCATGTATCTTGATGCTAATAATCTATATGGTTGGGCTATGTCACAATACCTACCAAATGGTGGTTTTAGATGGATGACAGATAAACAGATTAACAAAATAAATTTAGCTACATACGAGGAAAACAGTAAAAAAGGTTTAATATTAGAAGTTGATTTAGAATATCCCCAAGAATTGCATGATCTTCACAATGACTATCCACTAGGACCAGAAAAGATTAAAGTAACTGAGAATATGTTATCTGCATATTGTAAAAAAATAGCTACCAAATATAATATATCAACAGGTATAGTACAAAAACTAATTCCTACATTAAGAAACAAAGAAAAATATGTTCTACACTATAGAAACCTTCAATTATACCTAGATATTGGATTGAAAATAACCAAAGTCCATAGAGTATTAGAATTCAATCAATCACCCTGGCTAAAGCAATATATTGATTTCAATACCCAGAAAAGAACAAATGCCCAAAATGCTTTCGAAAAAGACTTCTTTAAACTTATGAACAATAGTGTATTCGGTAAAACAATGGAAAATATAAGAAAACAAGTAGATGTAAGATTAGTAACTGATGAAAAGAAACTATTGAAAATGGCTGCTAAACCAACTTATATATCATCAAAAATATTCAATGAAAATCTTGTAGCTGTGCATAAGATCAAAGAAACACTAACTCTCGACAGGCCGGCATATGTTGGTATGTGCATTCTAGATCTAAGTAAGACACTAATGTATGATTTTCATTACAACTATATAAAACAGAAGTATAATAACAAGGCCAAACTACTATTTACTGATACTGACTCCCTAACCTATGAAATTGAAACAGAAGATATATATCAAGATTTTTGGAATGACAAAGATAAATTCGATAATAGTGATTACCAAGAAAGCTCACCATATTTTGATAATACAAATAAAAAAATAATTGGTAAATTCAAAGATGAGGCCGCCGGAATTCCTATTTGTGAATTTGTAGGCCTACGATCAAAAATGTATAGTTACATAAAAGATAACAAAAAAGTAGGAAAGACTGCAAAAGGAATCAAAAAGAATATAATCAAAAATAATATCAAACATCAAGATTATAAAGAAACATTATTAGGAAATAAACAAATGCATCACACAATGAAAACCATTCGAAGCCAAAACCATAAATTAGGAAGTTATGAAATTAATAAAATATCACTCAGCTGTTTTGATGACAAAAGGTATATACAAGAAAACGGAATCAATAGTTACTCATATGGACACTATTCAATCAAAAATATATAGATTAATTATACATCAAAACTGACTTTACAATAACTCGAAGCCAGAATATAGTAAATAATTATATATACATCAAAACTTGCTTTACAGTAGATATAAGCCAGCATATGGCAAGTAGTTATATGGGTTGGGTTGGGTTGGTTACAGACCATCTTCTTTGAAGATGGTCCGGAACCCCCAACCCTATAACTACTCAATTGAAACCCACATGCACTTCTTAAATTGCAAACTTCATTTCTAATGGTTTCTAAATTAGCTTCTGATGACTCTTTCGAAGTATCTGTAGCATCATCCTCGTCACTTGGTATCCCCACTAAATTATCTGGATCTCCTATTTTGTCTACCCATGCATCTGCACAGGCATCAGCACAGGCATCAGCATGAGACTCAATTTCTCCCTGAGAGAAAAGACCATAACAGGTAGGACATTGGTTGTAGTTGATGATGAGCATCTGGTAGTAAATGTTGATGTTGACCTTTACGGTAGCTGATGATGATTGAGAACTTGACAAAGTTGATGACAGACCAGGAGCAGCTGATTTGGTATGAGGGACTGTCAAGGCTTGCATCGTCACTATCACTTAGCATTAGCATTCTCAAATTCTTCTTTCGCACACAGCCAGAAAAACAATTTTGGATATGGTTTTAGCCAGTCTGATTTACCGGTGTGCTGGTACCAGGTAAATAATGCACCATAGACATATCAGAATACAGAACTACATAATCCAGGAATTTGTTGAATTGTTTGAAGTGCCTGGCATGCTTCTCCACAGCTGTTGTGAGAAGTGTCAGCATCTGCATTTGTGTTCAGAAGGACAGGGATTGTCCTTCCTTTCACCTTTTTCAACTGGCCCTCATTACTATTTTCTGATACAAGGCCAACCTAACCTCTTAACCTTGTACTGCCATGCCTAAGATTTCCAAAATAGTTATTTGAAAGGAATTAATCTTTGACCTTGACATTACAATCTTATACTTGCAAATGTCCAATATCCAATTCACACCAACTAATAGAAAGTGATTTAATCAGCAGCAGAAAGATGGAACTTATTCCCACTCTGATGGTAGCTCTTGGCACAAACATTTTTGTAGGATCTATAAGAGATTGTCGAGAGTCAAGCGACATTACATTAAATTGTCAAAAGGGGGAAATAAACGATCTGCGCATTGAAAAAATACAGCCCTCTTGATTGTTGAAGATATTAAAGGGAACCTCCATTGTCAGAACAAATTGACGTTAAATTGTTGGAAATAAAGTCGAAATTTTATTTTCTTAAAAGATAGGTGCAAATGTAATTTTAGTGTAAAAATACCTTTGTTGAGCTCTTCGGGGTTTGCCTTTTGTCACTTGGCTTTTTAAACTTCAATCTTCTGTCCGTCTCTTTTTTCTTTTTGAAGTCATCAAATGACAACACCAATTGCTTTTTTACATCACCTTGTACTGCCACGCCTAAGATTTCCAAAATAAGGTAGTTATTTGAAAGAAAGTAATCTTTGACCTTGACATTTCAATCTTATACTTGCAAATGCATCCATCGAATATCCAATTCACACCAACTAATAGAAAGTGATTTAATAAGAAGCAGAAAGGTGGAACTTATTCCCTCTCTGATGGTAGCCCTTAACACAAAAAGTTTTATAGCATTGTCATTGAGATTGTCGAGAGTCAAGTGGCATTATATTAAATTGTCAGAAGGGGGAATAAATGATATGCGCATTGAAAAAATACAGCCCTCTTGATTGTTGAAGGTATTAACAGGCGAAATATTACATATTTGAATATTTGAAGTCGAGGTTCATCACCAACCACATGTGAACCCTCATCGTCTAACATGATTTGTGACTCGTGTTAATAGCTCACAGTTGTCTTCTTAGCAACGTGGCCTTTGAGTGGAAGTTAGGGTGAAGGTGACCTTGTTTTGATACAAACCCTCCTGCTTTTTATATGTAAATGATGCTGAACAAAAACTACAACTGGCTGAATGGTTGGCGACAGAGTTCAAATGTTCCATCGATGTACCAGCTTTTGGCATTAGACAGAACTTGTAGCTGTCAGTTGGTTGCAAAGATCAAGTGGCGGCGGTGATGTTTCTGATAAAAACAAAAACAGTCAAGATTAACTAGATTACCGACGAGATTATATTTTGTCGTGCATTTGTTCACATAACTACTTTTCACTTACATCCTATTTTCTTTTTATCACATTTTTCTTGCGCGGGTTGTAATTCACGTTTTCAAATGAAGAATGATCCTCCAGTTGTGAATGCAATTTAAGCAATTGCGAAAAGAAGCCTGAAAAGAAATTCAGGACTTCAACGGGGTTCGAACCCGTGACCTCGCGATACCGGTGCGATGCTCTACCAACTGAGCTATGAAGCCACTGACGTTGGGAGCAGGTCAATTGTAGGTTCATACGTTCCCGTGAAAGGAGTGAGTGTGAAATGATATCTATGAAAAATAAATCATATTATGAACTGCGGAATGAAATCAAATGAAGAATGATCCTCCAGTTGTGAACGCAATCTAAGCAATTGCGAAAAGAAGCCTGGTAAACCACGCTGACCTGACCACGCTGGTCAGGCTTCTTTTCGCAATTGCTTAAATTGCGTTCACAACTGCGAGGACCATTCTTCATTTGATTTCGTTTCCGCAGTTCATATGATTTATTTTTCATATAAATCATTTCACAATTCACGTTTAATTGAACAGACCTCGAAATTTCTCAAACAAACTTTAACAGATATTCTCATATTTTAAACAACTCTTTGAAACGTTGCCTCGTCTAAATCCACGAATTTCGATAAAAATAGCTGCCTTACATCACATCAACTAACCTCAATATCTCTGCCAAGCAGCCATCGGGAATATGGTCATCGTGCAACATGAATTGCACGCCAGATACACTGCCGGTGATAGTTTGCAGCTCTGGCTAGGTTTTCTGCTTTCAGCAAACTGGGACAAGGCACGCTGGTAAGTTCCTCCAGTAGGACTTGAGAGATTCGCCACTGCCTCCTTCAGACATGAGGTAATTTTTGCTGCTTGGCCGCCATGATTGTGTGGATGGATACCCAGGTGAAATTCGCTGTTGAACCTCTGGATCACGGTTGCCTTGCATGGATCGTTCTAAGAAAATAAAAAGTTACATTGTAAATGACAAATCAATAATCATTATTGTAACTTTCCTCTCACCACCTCAGGTACTTTTTTATATGAAGAAATGAACTAATTTGTATGGTCACCTTAGGTTCTACATAAAATGCAGCTTAATTAAGAAAAATAATTACCTTAGTTCGGAGAGTGCACTGCCAGTCTGTTGTATTGTCAAGGTGCCGCTTTACATTGTAAGAGTAGCCACGGTTGTCAGTCAATTTGTTCCTTCCCCATTTGGTGGAGTCTCGTACTATCTCAAAAGTCAACTGGAAGCTGCTGTTGTCTGCTGGTCCAGGATGCGGCTCAAGGATGGATGACTCTTCGAAGGAACGGGGTGACTCAAACTTGGAGGAATGTTCAATTGGACATGGAGGATCATATATGGTTGACATCTGTGACAAGTTGCTGGTGGTATGCTGCAGAGACTCTAGAAAGGTGCTGTGGAATGTTGGCAGTGGGAGGTGGGTTGGTTCAGTACAATCCACCATAGGAAAAAAGATGGCAGCTGTTCATTTTACCACAATACCTTGCGGACCTAACACAGCACATAAGGCACAAAGAAAGCCAAATCTATATAATATTTGTTCCAGTACTACGGACAATGTGTATACCAGGTTTGAAGATTTTGTAACTTTTCTTTACATTTTTATGAACATTGTTAAGAATTATGGGTAAATGTACCAGTCGCCATCTTTTTTACTACCGAGGATTGTCGCAGGTCCAATCGATTTCTTCTCCTCTTTGCACGGCAGCTCAGTATTGTTTGCGAGAAATACCGGTGTTGCAGGTCTATGACGCCAAAGCTGGCGCCCATCGCACTGGACACCCTCCTGTCGTGGCTGGACATACTCATGACATACAAGGCAGTTATCCATTTCAATTGACGTGAATAGCTTGACCCCGTATTTGGTATAACAAAAGGTGTAATGATTTTACTACTTGCTGAACTGCTCTTATACCCACCGGAGGATCAAATTCACAGATCTGTTAACTTGAAGTTTGTTTATTGGTTAATTCGTTACAATAGAGCCCATGTGAAAAACAGTTCGAGATAGTGTTTTAAGTTTTTTGTTATAATAGTCCCCTTGTAATAAAATAAACTTCATTCTTCTTGTGAATCAATGTTTTATCAGAGCGCCCGGTTGAGTTGCAGTGCTTATTGATATCTGTGCCGTTTTTGTCTTCCAAAGAACAAAATCGCACCGATTCAGTTCGATTGGTTCAATTAACTTCGGCAATCGAATCAAACTCACCATGCTTAATTGAATTTTGAAGTTTGGTCTATTGACTACTATGTACTATGGCTGTGCGGGATTGGGTCATTGTACACGTCACTTAGCTTCATAAACGTGGCAGATTGGGCCATGTTTTGAATGTGAAAACGTAACTTCAAAGGCAGTCATGAAGTTAATGGAAGTTGAACAGGTGAGGTATTTCGTATAAGTAGATGAAACAGTTGGTAGCGAACTTGTTATATTGATGTGGAGGTGAACTCGTTAAAGTGGGGGCAAACTAGTGTGAGGCGATGTTGCAATGGGGCAAAACCACCAGTTACCCTGGAAAGGATTTGCGAAGGTGTGAAAAGGGTTCGAAACCCTCTCAAACCCGGATTGGAAAGTGCCTCAAACCCCCAAATGTTTTCCCATGGAGGGTCATTACAGCATACAGGGCAACTTTATATATTGAGCAAGCTTATCGTGTAGCTTACTCACTAATTTTCGGGCGTAATCGACAAATATGACGCGCCATAGCAGACAAAAATACTTGATTGATTATATAGAAGACTTATTCCATATATATAAAACTTGTTTGGGATATATGTTATATGTTATCTCCTCATTAAGTAAGTCATTTCAAAACTCATAACTCTTGTTGCAATACATAAGTAAAGATCTGAGCCTAACTGAAGATTTTTATGGTAATAAATGAAATTTGCAAAGGTTGAGGAAGCTGCTGCACTTAGTAAATTATTAAATCATAAATCTGCAACTTTTCATCTGTTTCTTTTCCAATTGACACTTCTGCGGTGACATTTCTTGGCAGTCTCTCCGTAGTTTTCCATTTTTCATTCTCTCCTTGGGGACAGTCCTTTCTGGAATTTCATCATTCCTAATCCTGCGTTTTATTTTATGTCCGCTAGATGACATGCTGGTAAATTTAAATCCTTCTTTGAATGCTGATGCAAAGAACCACTGATCATCATCTGGCCCATATCCTTTGAACCTGGCAAGGTACATGGTTGCTCCAGCGTTCTTGTCAATTTTTCAACTTGACAATATGGGTCTTCACCTTCAACTTGAAGGGGATCATTCTTGGTGTCTTTACCATTACCTTTATATTCAAAAAAAAATATGAAATGGCACCCCAAATTTCTGAGCATTTCAGTACATCCGCCAGCGGTTGAACCACTTTTTGTACCACCTGGATCATGTTTGACAAAATGGCGGACGCGGAACAGTGTGCAATTCAGCTGGCAATTATCTGTTTTTTGAAGAAGAGGAAGCGAAGGGCTCGAATGGTTGAAGAAAGACGTTCATCATCTCGGTATGTATATAACGGGCAATGCAGATATTATTTTGGGCAACTTTTGCTTGCCTGCATCAATCAGCTGCCCCTGAGAACTATCTGGATGAACCCACGAGAAGCTACTTGGTTTGAAATGGTTACCGCTACGTTCAATGGCGAACAATGGTATCAGAACTTTCATGTCACCAAGATGACGTTTACTTCCTGTTGGATGAAATTCATGTAGACATTTCTCATCAATATACGACAATGTGCAAAGCTGTCCCACCTGAACGTCGTCTCGCTCACTCTGTATTACTTAGCATTGACTGCAGAGTACAGGACAGTGGCACATCTCTTTGGCGTTTCCACTTCTTTTGCATTGATATGCATTAAAATTGTATGCGGGGCGATAAATCGACGATTTTTCAGAGTTATAAAATTTCCACAAGGAGCTGACCTGTTAAAAGTGATGGATGCTTACGAGGAAAGGTGGGGAATGCCAATGTGTGAGGGTGCCATCAATGGCACACACATACCTATCCTGGCACCTCAAGAGAGTCATACTGATTATGTTAACCGAAAAAGTTATCACTATCATTATGCAAGCTGTCATAGACTGTAATTATACATTCAGATGTGGTCATTGGTTGGCCTGGAGGCGTGCATGATGCATGGGTATTGTCCAATTCAGCAATTTACAAGAAGGGCAATGAAAACAAACTCTTTCCAGGGATTCCCACAAAACGAATTGGTGACCAGGAAATATCCCCTTTTATTATTGGGAATCCTGCATACCTGCATACCTGCATACCCCTTCCATGGCTAATGAAACCTTACCCTGAGAACAGTGCAACACCCATTCTTGAATGCGTGTTTAATATTCTCTAAGTCGTACTAGAATGACTGTTGAAGACACTTGGTCAATGGCAGGGAAGATTTCCTTGTTTCTCAAAACGGGTGGATATGAGTCTTGCATCTCTTATTTCTGTATCCTTATTCCAACACATTGGGCTTAAAGTTAACATCTTAATGTTCATAATCATCCAACCACTTTGGCTTGCTTCGCAGCCTATCAGATGTTCTTCGTACGGGCACTTGGGACATCGACAATGGAGGCTCCCTGGATTTGGCTACTGCTGTCTGACAAGGAGCTGTTTCCAGAGTCGGCATATTCAATGCCGGAGCTGTTGCCTGGACTGGTGGAGCTGTTATGGGTGATGCTGGAGGTGCTAGCTGCACTAGTTCAGACTCAGGTGACTTGCGCAGAAACTTGCGGTTCCGATGATAAACTTGGCCGTCTTTGGTTTGGACTTTAAATGAACGAGGTGATTCATGTTTTTCCATGACTATGGCAGGATTCCATACATGCCCCTGCTGAATCGTCACGGGGTCGCCAACCTGAAGTGGGGGCAGGGTTCTGGTACCATGGTCATGGTATTTCTTTTGTCTTTGTTGTCGGGCTGACAGAGATTTCTGTATTTCTTGGGCAAGTTTGGGAAACAGCAAGGTTGTTGGTGTAGGCAGCTTGTCTTTAAGCATTCGGCTCATCAACAACTGCGCAGGTGAATACTCAAGGCCTGATATTGGCGTGTTGCGATTCTCCAACAGGGCCAGATGAACATCTCTTCCGTCTTCCGCTGCATTTCTCATCAGTTGCTTTATCGTTCCAACTGACCTCTCACTTTGTCCATTGGACGGAGCATGATGGGGACTAGACGTCTTGACTTCGAAACCCCACTCATCAGCAAACTGAGTAAACTCTCTACTTCCAAATGGCATATTATCTGCTATAACAGTGTCAGGTATGCCACGTCTTGCAAAACATGTTATCAGGTGCGAAATGACGCATGTTGCAGTCTTGGTGGCTAAGTGGCACACTTCAGGATATTTCGAATAGTAGTCCACGACCAAAAGATAATTCTTTCCTCTGAATGTAAAGATGTCCATCCCTAGCTTTGACCATGGACGCTGGGGAATTTCGTGAGGAATGAGTGCTTCCCGAGGGTTTGCAGGCTTGTACTTGGCACATGTGGAGCATCTTGATATGAATTCTTCAATAGAGCGAGCTCTGGCTTTACACTTCTCCATGCCCAGGTGGCTCTCGTGCAGTTTAGTCAACATTTCACTCTGCATGCTGGTAGGTATGACTAGTTTCTCCCCTCTGAATACTAGGCCTTCCACCACATGAAGCTCATCCCGGATAGGCCAATATTGCCTTGTACTGATGGGCGTGTCCCTTTTTAATCCCTTAGCAATGAGCACTTGTACCATCTGTAGAGTCTCGTCGACAGCTGTTGCTTGCTTCAAGAGATTCATTTTTTCGCCAGAAATTGGCAGACCTGAGACCAGGCTGTGGATCCTTAGTTCCATTTCTTTGTCCCGACAAGTTCAAGTTCAAGTTTCACTGGGAGGTACAGGAGAAGGGTGAGCACGAGACAGCATGTCAGCGATGCATACCTTGGTGCCTGGAACATAATGTAAGTTCAGTTTGTATCTCAGTAACCTCAGAAGCATGAGCTGAATTCTTGGCGAAGCATTTTGGAGTGGCTTTTGGATTATGGTTTCAAGTGGTTTGAGGTCATTTTCGACTTCAACCTCTCTTCCATAAATGTAGTGATGAAAGTGTTCAGCAGCAAATGGACCACCAATAGCTCTTTCTCGATTTGGAACCAACGTTGCTCAGTCTCAGTTAAGGCACGCGAGGCATAAGCTACTGGCCCTTTATCCTGAAGGAGACAGGCACCCAGCCCAGTAGTTTAGGGGGCGGCGGCTTGTATGGTCACCTTGTTTGGGTCATAGTAGCGCAGGACTGGTTCACTGCTGAGAACTTCCTTAATCTTATCGACAGCCTGCTGGTGCTCCGGCAACCACTGAAACTCTACATCTTTCTTAAGTAGCTGCCTGATAGGACACATAGTTGTAGACATATCTGGGATGAAATCTTTCAAAGAGGCAACGGTGCCCATGAACCTGCGAACATCTTCTTTACTAGCTGGTTGGGGTAATTCCACCATGGCTTTAACCTTGACTGGGTCAGGACGGATCCCATCTTCGCTGATGATAGTTCCGAAGTAGAACACTCTTTGTTTCTTGAATTGAACCTTCTTTGGGTTGAACTTCACGTTTTGCTCTCTTGCCCTTTTCACAGTAGTTGATCGTGCTCCTCTTCTGTCGCACCAGAGATGATCATGTTGTCTGCAATGACTTCTACCCCTTGCATATCTCCAAACACTTTGTACACTCTCTTCTGCAGCACCTCCGAAGCAGAACAGATACCGAAAGGCATACACAGGAAGCGGTATCTGCCAAAAGGGGTGTTGAAAACGCACATGTAAGAGCTTTCTTCACTCAAGGGTACTTGCCAGTAAGAGTCCTTCTGGTCCAGGACTGTGAAATACTTATTCCCTCCAAGGCGTGCAACAGTCGCTCCTTCACTGCAGGATTTTCAGTTGAGAACACTATTTTGTCTCTGATCATGTTGTCTGACTCGGTGAATTCGCACGATAAAGCGAGCATTCGAAGCTGGGTGAGGAATTCGTCGAAGGTTTGGCCCGCGGTCTTGGGATAATCCCACTCCTGACACCATGTAACATACAACAAGTCGAGGAAGCCATGTTTATTTCATACACAAGGTCTAGTCCTTGCCTGGTTACCCAAGCATGCCGTAACCCGGCCAGGTTACATATGTGACAGTTTTGACTCCGCATATAACTTAATTCATACATTTATACACCAGCAAAACGTAAACTTATACACCAATAGTATAAAATAGATGCACTGTGCTTAGGATTAAGACCTAAAATAACTATGCTAGCCGATCTATATCAACACTTTAAGTAAACAATAAATGCATGAAATTGTTGTGAGCTATAGCTAAGACTTTGATACATATTTTAGTAATAGAGTGAAACAAGCATAATTTTTGATATTTACCTTTTTAATTCGCAAGCCACGTCGAGCCATGACACAATGTTTGTCAAATTTTCCATTCTTTCTTCTCACATCATTATCCTTTAATGTTCTCTAGTACTGTGCAATGGCAGCTGCAAGGATGAAGGCCACATTGAAGTTGCATTATTTTGGATACTGGCCTTTATGTAATAAACTAGCATGTGTATCAGGCGTAATTGTGGAGGCTTGATAATAAAAATGTGTAATTCTAATTCATTTTCTACTACATATATTAAAACTGTTCAGGCTCGCTCAGCTTGTCAGTTAAAGCCAAAAACAGGCGACACAGGCACAAGTGCAAGCATAAGCGAAGGAACACAAGTCCTTTCCAAAGAACAACAAACGCAAGCACAGTAACGAAATATTCTCTAGCAAATATTAGGTTTTTGCTCATTTGACTGAGGGAATACAGGACTCGATTGGTTTATATCTCAATGACTGAAACCTAAAACAATTTGATTTTTGTATGAATTTTAAGAAAATGAAGGCAAGAAAAATATACATTTCTGAACTCGTTTTGTTCAAAACTGCCATTATAATAATTTAAAAAGCAGTGACAGCTTAAAGGTGCCCGGAAATGAGGGGAATTGTTGCAGGGACATGTCACAGTGACATGAAGCAGCGACAACATCACATGCAGTACACACTAAGGGACATTTAACAGGGACAAAATCATGTCCGAGCACACAAGGAGTCGTGTGGCAGGTACATGTCGCAGGGATATGTTACAGCAACACACCCCCTCGTGTGAACTGACGATATTATAATCATGCAACACCAAGTTAGAGGTAATTTCGTCCCCGTGACATGTCTCATGAAGTTCAACAACTTGAATTTTTCACATGTCGCGGGGACATTTAATTTATTCATAACCATTGTAATATACAACAAGCGTTACCGATTAATAAAACAGAAACAGAAAATCGAAGAAATAACCCCAACTTGGTGTTGCATGATTATAATACTATCAATTTACATGAGGGAACGTGCCACTGCAACATATCCCTTGGGCATGTTCCTGCCACGTTTCCTTGTGTGTGTAAGCATTGGAATCTTGTCCCTGCTGCATGTTTCCGCCACACATCCCTCAGTGTGTACTTCATGTGAGGTTATCTCTGCTTTGTCACTGCGACATGTCCTTGCATTAATACACCTGGAGAAAAATCTAAATTCTACCCCTAAAAAGTGTCCACGGCTGCTTAGGACATGATTGTGTAACTACAGAAACTGGGTTTTGTTGGCTAGGAGAGCTGACAGTGCCCACTCAGAAAACTTTGACTGTACCTGCACTACTCTGAAAGATGTTTATCGATGATGTACCTTCCATTTCTGCCTTGGCCCATTTTTTCCTACCAAACAGGCCCCGAACTTCAGTCATCAGTGTTTTTCCTATGGATTTGTTATGGACATCTTCGTAACTCAAAAAGAAGGAGAAAAAGTAATTAATCCTTTGCAGCCGAAATTAATTTTGCTTACAGCCAAATTCGTTGTATCACGATGCGCAAAATGCAAACTTCGAAGGATTTTAACAGATATTGCTTCAGTCTTGCAAGTGGGGGTATCTTCGAAGCAAACCAGTCGATTGAGTATCGACCGAGGAAGGGAAAGATGAGATGCCTCAGCGTTGAGAAGAGTTACATATAAATTTTGTACTTTTAGTTTTGACCTGTTGCCTGAACTCAACGATGTATAAGGATAAACACTTGCTACTTCTTTCTGATACAGATCTAAATTATTGCCTGTAGTCGTGTATGCTCATTTCGAAATTGTTCTCAAGTGTATTATCTGGAGCTAAGACAACAATATCATTAAATCAACAGCTCGAGATATCTTACTAATGAAAATATTGTGAGGCAGTACCCAGAAGTCTATGAGGATGAGCTGCTAGACTGGCTTGAATACCTCACTGGAAGAAGATTTTCAATTTCTGCCATTCATAGGTGCTTGAGAAAAATGGGTTGGACAAGAACAAAGGTAAAAGTTACAATAACAAGGTTACGGTACATATACACTTAAAATTTATTTTTAGGACATGCTATCCTGCAGAGAGCAGCTTGCACTTTAATCTTACATGGCAATATAATGGCTAAGCTTCCGAGCAAAATTCGTGTGTGCATCGCAAGAGAAACGAAAAGTTCTGTTTGGAAAATGGAAGGCATTCTAGAGATCATTAAACAAGAAGTCAAAGCAAGATAAATAAGCGAGGGAGTTAAAGTACAGGAAGAAAGAAAGCAAAACATGTTTCAACAACTCAGGCATCCCAAGCATCCAACCACGAGTTCATTCTTCATTGGCAAGCGAGATCAAATGAACAACACTTCACAAATGCACTGTGTATTCTGCGACGACCTGCATTATTCAGCATCTTGTACTAAAGTCGTTGATCCAAGGGATCGAAGAAACATCTTAATCGAAGCGAAATGTTGTTTCAAGTGCCTGTACCCCGATCATAACGTGAAAGATTGCACGAGTTCTAAGGGCTGTCGACATTGTGGAGGTCAGCATCATCAATCAATTTGTTTTGGAATGATTCCGCATGTACAACCACCACGACCACCACCGAACGAACTCGGGCAAATCAAGAAAGAAGAGCGTGGCGCTTCGGGAAGCACGATTACTGCAATTTCGAGTACCAAGGCCAAGGGGAGCATTTTGCTACAAACTGCTATCGCGATTGCCACAAACGAAGATGGTTCCCTATCATTACCAGTGAGAATTTTATTGGACAATGGCAGCCAGCGATCCTATGTAACTGATAATCTCAAGTCTAAGCTTTGTTTGAAACCAATGTCATCTGAGACTCTCCATTTAAATACATTTGGAGAAAATGTCTACCGCAAGCAGAGATGTCAAGTTGTTACCCTGCCCCTTCGCAACAAGCAGAACGAATACTTGGAGATCACAGCGCTTAATTTCCCTGTTCACCACTACTGAAACATGTAGACATTTACAAGGTTTAAAGCTAGCGGACAGCTCCGAAAGTCAATGTGGTATTGACATTCTTATCGGCTCGGATCACTATTGGGACATTGTCACCGGTGAAACAATTCGTGGGCATTCTGGGCCAACAGCCATAAACAGCAAGTTTGGCTGGATTCTCTCAGGTCCAACTAACGTTTCCTGCTCTCCAAACAAGTCCAATGCCGTCTCAAATCTAATTATTTCTGGCGGTCCATGTTTTACCGAAGCTAACGACAACGAAATTGTAGACATGTTGAAAACATTCTGGGAAACTGAGATTACTGGAATTCGAGATGACTCCAAGATCGAATGACAGGTACCCGGTACCGATATCTCCTTCAATGGTCCTCACTACGAGACTAAATTGCCCTGGAAGAAAGACTGCGCCGACCTCAAACAACTATGGTATGTGTGTGTCGAGACTGCGATCCCTGCATCATAAACTAAGGAACGAACCGAATTTACTGAGCGATTACGACAAGATTATTCAACAGCAATGCGAAGCCGGAATTGTTGAAAGGGTGCCGAAATCTAATTGCGCACACGAGCTGAGCGTAATGAGCGTTCATTACTCACCTCACCATGCAGTGGTTCGTCGAGATCGCGAAACAACAAAGGTACGCGTTGTTTATGATGGGTCTGCTAAATCATCGAAGGAGGAACGATCGCTTAATGACTGCCTTGAAGTTGGTGAGAATTACATTCTGCATATTTTCGATATGCCGGCCAAATTTCGTTGGAATGCTGTCGCTCTCACCGCAGACATCGAAAAGGCATTTCTAATGGTTGGCATCAAGCAAGAAGATTGTGACATGCTCCGTTTCCTATGGTACAATGATTGTCGCCGCTAAACCAGAAATCGCTGAGTATCATTTCAACCGGCTTGTTTTCGGTTTGCGACCTTTAATCTCTGTAAATGGAACTCTAATTCACATACCCTATTAAGAGCGATCGAGAGTCAGTTATGTCCAGGATTGCAGATAATTAGATGCATGGCAAATTTAATAAGCGTCACAAAGTGTCCTCTTGCTCTTCTACTCAACTTCAACAATAGACAATAAACGTCACGAAGTGTCCCCCTAAATTCTGCTCTTTAAGTAAAGATAAACACGTGCATTTACCCTAACACTAATGCTTACCTTAGATTTCAAAATAGATGGTAAACACAGACTTAACGGGACACTTCGTGTTGGATATCAAAATTTGTCATGCATCTAATTATCTGCAATCCTGGACATAAGTGTCGAGAGTTGTGAAAATCCACGCAGTGAAAGCAAATCGAACCAAGAACCGACAACAGAAGATGACGAGTCATACGCCAAATCTTCGACCACTCCTGGAAGCTCCGAAGCGAAGAACTAAAGGATTGTCAAAATTCTAGGATTGAACTGGGACACTGTTTCTGACGAATTTTTTGATCTCAAGGATCTGTACAAATTTGGCAGCTCACTTCAGTCGACAAAGCGTTCAATTCTTAAATTGACAGCAAAGATTTTCAACCCTATTGGATTTCTAACACCTTTCACCGTTGAAATGAAAATCTTATTTCAAGAACTTTGCCTGGATAAAATTGACTGGGATAGCGAATTAACAGGAACCTTGCTTCTCACTTGGAACACTTTACTTGAAGAATTAAAATGCCGCTACAATGTACGAATCCCGCGCTGTTATTTCCGGTCAAGTCCAATGGAAATAGAGCTTCATGGTTTCAGCGACGCCTCCAATCGTGCGTATGCCGCAGTTATTTACATGCATTCTATCTATCAAGATGGCCAAGTCGATGTTCGTTTGGTTGCTTCTAAGTCCAAAGTGGCACCTTTAAAGAAGTAGTCAATTCCCCGCTTGGAGTTATTGGGAGCGGCTCTTCTCGCACGACTGGTTTACAAATTCAATTCGGCTGGAAAACAATTGAAAACAATCAATTCGACTGACTTGATGACTACACTCTGTTGGATTAAAAACGAGCGAATGTGGAAACAGTATGTTCAGCATCGTGTGGAAGAAAGTCGAAATTCGACCTCCAAGGATGATTGGAGACATTGCCCGGGGGAATTGAATCCTGCGGATATACCTTCTCGTGGTTTGTCTGCTGAAGAACTTTCCACTAACACGACTTGGTGGAATGGCGCAGCATTCCTTTACCAACCAAAATCTGAATGGCCTGTAAACCAATCGACACAATTCGAAGATAAAGTCGTCCTTGAAGAAGCTGTAAAGAATCCACCAGTTCTCACGCATTCACTTGTGAATAATTCAGACGACACCCCAGAGAAGAGAATCGATCAGATAATCGACATAAAGCGCTTTCACAACTTAACAAATCTGCTACGTGTAACAGCCCTTGTTCTCAAGTTTGCAAAGAGGTTCAAGAATCCAGTACGAAACGAAAGTACAAAAGAAGAAACGAGTTTAAACGCCACTGATTTAAAGGAAGCATCTCTGGATCAAGTCAGTGCAAGCATCATCGTTCACCAAGAAAATTGAATTCCTCCAGCGTAAAGATCAAAGGTCGACCCCGCCAACGTATGTCACACAGTTCGGGTTATACCTACAAGAAGGCGTTATGAGATGTAAGGGGCGATTGAACAATTCACCGTTTCCCGCAAATTCGAGGAAACCTGTCCTATTACCTGCAAGCCATGAATTTGTTCAGCTACTGATAAGGCACTCACACGAATCTATCCAACACAGTGGAATACGAGATACTCTAACAATGCTAAGGGAACGTTTCTGGGTGCTCCGTGGACGAGAAGGCGTCAAGAAATTTATTCAAAAATGTGTAATTTGCCGCAAGTACGAGTGAAAGCCTTATAGCGCTCTGCCGCCTGATGAAAGAGTATCCGAAGATCCTCCGTTTACGCATGTTGGTCTCGACTTTGTTGGTCCACTTTTCATCAAAACCAAGAGTCCTGAAGTTGAAAGAAACGAATCGAAGGTTTACATTTGTTTGTTTACCTGTGTGTCGACACAATCTGTACACCTAGAACTATCTAGAAGCCTTAACGTTAAAGATTTCCTGCTTTCCTTCAGACGATTTGCTAGCCGAAGGGGACTACCCGCGACTCAAACAACGGATAATGCGAAAACATTCAAGTCTTCATGCAAGGAAATACGCAAGATAACACGATCAGACGAAGTATGGCGTTATCTAGTCAACCAAAGAACTTCCTGGAATTTCATCATTGAAAAGGCCTCGTGGTGGGGAGGATTTTGGGAGAGATTGGTTCGCAGTATTAAGAGACCTCTCAAGAAAGTCCTTGGCCGATCTACCCTAAATTTTGAAGAGCTCCGAACAGTGCTTGTGGAAATTGAATCAGTAATCAATTCAAGACCCATCACATACATGTACGACGACGAAGATTCAATATTGTATCCTTTGACACCTTCTGATCTTATTTATGGTCGCCGGATCAGCTCAACGCCAAACAGCGCACATTACGAAGTCATCAGCACCTACAAGTCATTAACGAGAAGAGCTCGCCATCACAAGAGTTTACTTCAGCAGTCAACTAAGCAATGGAGAAAACAGTACCTTACTAGTTTACGAGAGCAGTCGATTGTTGGAAACAAGGGAAACTGTGCTCGAGAGATATCAATCGGAGATATCGTGTTGCTGAAAAAGGATTCAACGACAAGATGTCATTGGAAACTTGCAAAGATAGAAGAGCTTATTTCTGGAACTGATGGAAGGGTTCGTGCCACTGTCGTCAAAACAACTAGCAGAGATAAGTTGTACAACATTTGATTCCCATTGAAGAGAAGGCGGTCAATGAAGTCGCGCATTCAATGCAACCTGCTGTTGTTCAACCAGTTAGTCCAACTGTTCAAGATAACACTGGGAGACCCCGACGTACTGCAGCAGTTGTTGGAGAAATCAATAGACAATTGAACCGCTCATGAACAATTGAACATTGACTTGTTTTCTTTCTCGTGAATTTTGAAAGTTTCTCCCGCTGGCAATAAACTTTGGGGAGTGTCAAATTCGTCTAACCACCCATGGTGGACAGTTTTGCAATCTGTGTAATGAGATACTTGTTTTGTTTGTACAGTTTTAGTTGTAAGTGATTGACACGTGAACCTTGTGATAAGTGGTATGTAAAATAGACTTTGATCAGTCCTTTTTCGAAGCGATACGTGCAAGATCGAGATTTACGAAGTTACGAGACGAAATATTGTGTATATAGGGACGAATAACAGGAATTAAACGAAACAATTGAATAACGAAACGTCACAGTTTGACAATGCTTAATAACTTTATGAAGCTAAACCGTACAGGCTTTCCACCTTTTTGAACAGTTCTCACCACAGTTGCGTTACTATAAATAAACTACTAACTGTTATTTTAGTATTTTAGGTGAGAATTCTGTCGAAGTACGCTTTTTCTATCCCATTCAGTCGTGTTGTGCATCGAAGAACGCGTGACGACTTAAAACGTGCAAGACAATCGTATTTTGTCTTTTCTTCAAAGAAAACGTAAACAAGTATGCCCTCGGGTACGCCACAAGGGGAATATATCACATATCCCCGAGGGACTGGTCAATAACATGCTTATTTTCCACCTTGTGAGGTTTTCTAAAACAATGAAACTATTAATTTTTCGGAGAGTAACATTCCGTTCAATTCAAATGCAAAAAAGCATGATTCTGCAAGGCCGCATTGGGATCACGGCACATTACGAAGCGAGACGGTAAACATGTTTTGCTTTTGCCAAATTTGCATTGAGCACGTTGCTTCATTATGAGTAGAAAGAGAGAGAGAGAGAAGAAAATGTATGAACAGTACTCGTGGTCTCGCCATGGCCCAACTGCCCGCCTTCGTCTTTCGAAGATCAATGGAGTGGTAGCGGTGTGTTTTCCAAGGGAAAGCGGCAGAAACATATTCAGGTTCAAGGGTAAAACGAGGTGTCATACATTATTGAAGACCCGAAACCTGAATTGAGGTACGATACCATCGAATAATGCTATTAACATTTTGCTTTTTGGTAGCGACCGGCAAGTTAATTAGGTAGGAATATGATTGATCAAGTTGTCGTTTTTTTAAACAAAAAATATTGACCGATGCTGGAGCGTTTCCTTGTTACGCCCTATTTTGTCTTCCCATTTGTGTTATTCTATTATGAGAGGAATAAGTCGAGGGGACTAAGGCGAGGGGAATATGTCGAGGGGAATATGTTGAGGGGAATATATAATCCTTTGTTTTGCCATTGTTATCAGCTATTGTTTTCAGCCCCGCCTCTCCCCTGTTACAATCAAAGCCGCACCCAGCTTTTCAGACACTGTAATGAACGGGGTTATGTGATATATTCCCCTGAAAAGAACAAAGAAAACCGAGCTAGGTGGAAAATAATTAGTATTATAAAAAAAATCTGATCGATAATAGAAGCAAGCGCTCTTTTAAATAAAATTCTCAATTCGCATTGCTCGCGCTATTAATATGATATCTGATCTCCATGGAGGAAAAGTTACAAAAACGGAATCGTCCACTCTGCTGATTATGGTGTACAATTTCCACCAAAATTCGATGTTGTAAATTCAGCATCCTACTTTTAAATTTCTTGTTATTTTTACTATTTAACATTCAAGATTATACATTTTGACATATCTCTATTCAACTTTGTACTTTTTATGATTCAACATTGTAGATTTTACAATTCAACATCGTACTTTTCATAATTGAACATTGTAGTTTCAAGAATTCAACACTGTACTTTGTGTAATTCATCTTTGTAGCTTTTGTAATCCAACATTGAACTTTGTGTTATTCAACTTTCTATTTTTGACAATTTAACATTGTACTTTATTACGTTACATTACGTTATTCAACATTCTTCGTTTCACAATATCCAACTACAATCCAATTGTCTGTGGGCTCTGAAAATGCAAAATTACCCCCAGTAGGGGAGACTCGAATATAACAATTCCGCTTCTCTCCCCCGACAGTAAACAAAGTCAGTTTGTCCCCTCCCCGACAAAAGAAATATTTTGCTGCTGAATCAAACATGGCAGCTGCAAAAGAACTCTTTCTTACAAAGTGCTTTACAAAACTTATTTAACTTAAATTTTACAAACAAATGGATGACCTTTCATATTTGCAAAATGCTGTTTACGACGTACTAAGAGTCTTGGAGAGATACGAGCATTCTAATGGTGAAAGAGATCTCCAGCTTATGATTACAAAGTTCAAGTTCATTTTATTCACACTTATTCAACTACAATATACCAACATTAAGGAAATTAAGATTAATTAAGAACAGAGCTAACTATACATTGAATTAAACATAACAAAAGAAGATTGTGAAGCAGCCAAAGGAGGGATTATCATTGTTAATTTGGAAATAGATGATTTTGTGGCATATTTTATTAATGAAGTAGATTTTATTAATGAAGCCTACAGATCGTTGTTGGAAATGGAAAGGTCCAATCAACATGGAGGCTATCAGGCATCGAAACAGGAGACAGAGCGTGGAAGACGCGGAAGGCCACGTTTTGATATAAGCAAAGAACAGCTGAGCTATTTTATTGACAATGGCTTTAAAATAAAAGATATAAGCTCAATGCTTGGAGTTAGTGTAAGAACCGTTGAAAGAAGAATTTCATCCTTTGGCCTTAGTATATCAGGTAAAAAATGGCTTAAGTTTTATACCTCTATATTCTTTTATTAATAACAATAGACCTGAAATTTCCTTGACATTTACTTGAGTTCATTTCGTAGATTTTTTTCTCAGCTGTAGCAGGGGTATTTTTTATTTTTTCCTTAACAAGGGGGAGGAGTTTAACTTTTCCATTTTTCATTTCTGGGTCCCCTTACTATTTGTACAGTCTCTCATTGCAGTGTGATTCTAACTTTTAGCTACCTACACAACAATGACTGACAGTAAGCTTGATGAAATGACATCACGTGCCTCAGAGGAACATCCTGGAATAGGAATACGTATGATTAAAGGTTATTTACAATCTCATGGATATTGTGTCCAACGAGAAAGAATTCAACAGTCATTGCTGCGAACAGACCCCATTGGCATTGTGCAAAGGTGGCAACAAACTGTTAAAAGACGCCATTATAATGTTAAATATCCTTTGTCACTATGGCACATTGATGGGAATCATAAACTGATCAGGTATGTTAGTGAAACTGGTTATTTAATCTAAAAGCATGAATGCACGTAAAAATAATAAACACTGAACATTCCCTTAAATCACACAGGTGGAGGATTGTTGTGCATGGTGGCATAGATGGGTATTCGAGAATTCCAGTGTACTTAAGGACATCCAATAACAACGAAGCAGCAACTGTGTTGTCTCTATTTCTAGAAGCTGTTAACGAGTATGGCCTTCCTTCTTGTCTCAGGTCAGATAAAGGAGGAGAGAATGTTGATGTATCCACTCATATGTTAAGCCATCCTCTTAGAGGGCCTGGAAGAGGAAGCATCATTACAGGTATAATAAAATGAATGAATTAACAGCAATAATTAAACCATCACATGATTAACTGCAAAATATCTAATGGTGTACATTTTGTCTGCAGGAAAAAGTACCCATAACCAACGGATAGAGAGATGTTTTTTCAGGTTGCCTTAGTCTCTTTTACGATCTCTTCTACTTTTTGGAAAGCGAACATGGTTTGGATCGTGATAATGATCACCATTTATGGTGCCTACACTTTGTGTTCCTCCCAATCATTAATAGGCACCTAACAACATGGAAAAACTCCTGGATCCAACATCCACTAAGAACACAAAAGAACAGGACTCCCATGCAACTCTGGATAAGAGGGCTACAAACAGCTTGGGGTCACATTCTACAGAAGATGAAGTTTTTGAGGTACTTACAAGTATTATTTAAACTGTTATTAGGTGGGTTATATACACAACAATTTTTTAGGATGATTTTTAAAATAGCAATTGCAACTTTTTTATGCAGCATGATGTGAGTTTTTTAATTACATCAATGACCTTTATATGATGAATACTTGTTAAAATTGCTTTGTGTATTATGCTCATTGACAATTTTGCACACAACAAAAACATTTTCCCGACTTCAAAACAAGGCATTTCAAATAAATTGGCAGTTGCAAGAAAATAGCAGTAAAGGAATTAATTTTAACAGCAATAATGGTCATTTCTGTTATAAATGCAATAAGTTAAAAATGGTGAATTTTTACAAATACGTTGGTTGTTACATTAAATTATCACAAAAAATTGTTGTGTAGCACCATGTGAAGTGGACAATAACTATATATTATTACCTTTCTTGGTAATGACACACAAAACTTCATTTTGCAAAATTTATCATAAATTAATAAGCAACAGATGTATAATTACAGGTATATTAATAGTGTTAGGATAACCTAGTTTATATTGTAGCCAACTTAAAATGTTAAGTTGCATTTTGAATGTTCGGATAATGGTTCAAGATAATTTTGAACAATCTGCATCATGGCCAATTAACCATACAAACATAGCTGGCCAACCACTAAATGTACACAACCAGCTACCTATACCGTACATTACAAACCTTGAGTGCTAATCATTTTTCATTTAATTAGAATGAACACAACAACTATGGCATTGACTGGGGTGGACCACTTCCCGAATTATTATCTGATTCAGTTGATTCAGTGACTGTTCCAGACTCAGCATGTCCTTTTAGCCAGGAGCCTGTGAATGCTTTGCCAAGAACAGATAATTTTACATACGCTGAAGGGATTCAAACATTTCAACAACTTATCAACATTGTGTAATAATACAATGGTAAAGTAATATAAACTTATATTATGAAATCATAATTTTATGTTAATAAATCAATCAGTTTTGTATTTTTACCAAACATAACTAACATAATTATTTTTTCTTGTAAATTGTAAAACTCGAACATGAACATAACACTCTATTAATTGTATGCAAAGTCTGTATCAATCAAATTAAATGTCTTGACCAAGTCTTACTTCATGTACTACAATATTGTAATTTGTGCAGTTGAGCTTGGGATGACTATATAACTTAAATGACAACAAAACAAGTGTTGTCATACAGTGTATCTTTTTTCATGTCTATATGCTATAAGATTAATATGTGGTAAAAGCTATAATACCTAACAACATAGAGATCTGCCCATTGAAAACAGCTAGAGTATTAAGTTCAAAACACCTGACATTCTAAGACAGACACATGTCTCAAAACATTGTTTAAAATTGGCAATTTTGCATTCCGGTTATATTAATGTTGTTTGTTTTATCAGCACTAACCACCACAGAACATTAGAATAATAATTAGATTTTTATAAAACTATAATTTTGGATTCTTTTCTGTGTATATAGTAGTTCTCTCCACTCTTAACCAGCTTCTTACCTGATCACTGCTTTATATTTTTAGTGTTTCCACCAATTAAGTAGTACATTATTTTATAAATTTGTTGAATGCAAAAGATCATCATCATTCCTCAAAGGTCAAAACAATGTTTTGGGACATGTTATTTAAACAGGTCTGATCGAACATTGCAAACTTCAGCACACCAGCAGGCTCACTTTCAAATAACAGTAAGCTGAGGCAAAGTTGCGCTAAAGTCAAGACATTTCTATATTTGATCAAAACTACCATCTTGCAACTCTTTTAAAAAGGGTTTTACCATGTGTATTCAGACAATAGTAAATAACCCACAACATAACATAGCCCGTAAGGAATTTTCAAGGTGCTCATACGATTCTACTGACGATTCTACTGACTCTGGAAGCTGCAGTGTGAGCAAACAAGTAGAAGAAAATATTGCCCCTTCTGGAGAGAACGACACCTCAATGTGCCTTCTTGACATTCCTGTGGCTGAAAATGTTGTACATCCAGTCAGGAACCTAACAAAAACTTTCAGTTCTGAAAAAAATGCATGTTTTAAAATAACATTAACATTGTTGAGCTCATATATTATTATTAATACAACATATTTTTTATGTAAGTGCATGGTCACCTTTAAGCCTGCAAGCTAAGGTAATCTACATGTACTAAAGAAGAGTAATTCAATCTATAGGTTTTGTGTGCTACCTGATGCATAAGAGTTTTTCATAGGTTTTGTACAGATTTTATCCACTGACTTTGTAAGTACTTCATATATGGACTCTTAATATATGGCAGACATGTATTAATGTGAAAAGATTATAAAGCAGTGTGATTTGATATAGTTTCTCATAATGAAGTTTGGCAATTGGTTGAAATACAACTCTTGATCAGTAGGCTAGGTTCCATACAGTGACTGCACTGTTATGTAAGAGTATTTAATTATTTTGCTGATTTAGATGCAAGATGTGGATGTCAAAGAGGTCACTTTGCACATTGTGCAAGCTGTCAAAAAAAGCATTGATATCTTTAACATTCTCCAGACATCATTTGGTCTTTTTGCATCGCAGACATCAACATTCATTTTGAGGGTTATTCATCACGCATGCACAGTGTCCTAAATGACATCCGCATATTGAATATTTGCATGGATTATGTATTTAATTATGCAACATTTTTTTAGATTTAAGAATGTTAAGTCTTAATAATTAACAAAATATGTTCTAGATTAGTTTAGTTTATTTATTATATTATGCATTTATGTTTCAATTCTGTATAATTTGATAAGCCCATACATGTAATGACAAAGTTAAAAAGCAAAACAAAAATGTTAATATTTACCTTGTTGGTTGCATTTGTCAATAAATGACATAAGATATTCCCAAACACTTTTTTGGCTGGTAGTCAGAGGGGGTGTCTTTTTCTTTACTCTCAGGATTTGCTTCACATTTTCTGCATTCATATCCTTTTCTTGGTGGATAAAAAGTGGTTCAAAAAGGGTAGGGTGTTTTTCGATGTGGTTTAACAAACCTACATCACTAAGACCATTGCGGAATTGGTGTAACAATACTTTTTTCTGTTTATGCCATGGTGTAGAAGAACACACTATACAATCAGGTTCTTTGTCTTTTCCTGGAAAAAAAAAGATTTAATTTATTTGAAACCCATTGCAATCTATCTAGTTTCCTTAATAAAGTGCTAAATATTCTTGATTTTCTACAGTGTATATGTTGTAGGTTAAAATTATTTCAATCGAGCCTTATATATATATACTGCCATGACTAGTTCCCAGGTCTAACTGTAATAGCAACGGCCAGACCCGCCATCTTTGGCGACATTTACGTGACTAGAAATTGGAGACAGCTGACCCAGCGTGTTTTACTGCACATAAACCACAGGACAACCAACAAGAAATTAGGATTGCGTTCTTCAACGCGATAACAGTTACTTTAACAACCCACCTTTTGTTTCAACTCTTTCATTTGAACAAAAATGCACCAGATCTTGAAATATCCGCACATAAAACCTTGATATCTTGCGTGTTGTGATTCTTTCCGAAAAGTCTCGTGAATAATTCAGTGATGCGATTGGTTGATTACCCCTACCAAAATGACTTTCAGGCCATTTCCAACCACCACCGCTAAGATGCGTTGATTGAAGCTTCCAATTTTTTTACATGTTTAATTTATCGATTCCCGATCAAATCCATACTAGTCTGTTACTTCCCAAACCATAAATTATTTCTGTTACATTTGAAGACTACTTTTAAAAGCAATGAAATCAGTAAAAATCGACATTAATATGGCATGCATTCCACAGTCCATAATCCACAGAAGTCCAGTCCCAAAGTCCATTTTTTTCATCCGATAGGTTGCAGTAACCATAGGCAGCGAGGAGTGCTCTGACACAGGCATTGTAATGAATCAGCAGTAAAAAGGGGAATAAATTGACAATATGCTTACCAGCGCAAGAGATCAATGTTTGGCATTTTTGCCTCGGAAGAACTCTGATTAAAAATAGCTCTTGGTTTTTCAAAATCACCACAAATTTCGCCTCAAGTTGTATACTGTGTATAAAGAAAGTTATAACTCATGCAGCTACATGCATGAGTAACAATGAAGACTCTCCCAAACATAGCTGCCCTGCTTGTCCTGGGAGACGTTTCAGAAAATTTGTATTTAAATAATGGGCAGTTTCTCACTTTACCCCTTGCACACTTGAAGGCCACCAGACTCAAGTCAAACAGTTCACTTGAGCTTAGGCCATTCATTTAAAATATGTTATGCGGAAGCTAGGAACAAAATACATGGTTGCTTGATACCGAGTAGCCATGTTTGTGTTTTAATAATGAAAACTCTCCCAAACATAGCTGCCCTGCTTCTCCTGGGAGACGTTTCAGAAAATTCGTATTTAAATAATGGGCAGTTTTTCACTTTACCCCTTGCACACTTGAAGGACGCCAGACTCAAGTCAAACAGGGGCCGGGGGGAAGGGGCACATGCTCCCCCAATAATTTTGACACAACTGTAAAAAGTCCTTATAAAAATTTAAAGAGAAAAAGTTTAGAAAAGAAACACTTGTTTTGTTTGTGGTTTTGTTTTACACTTTGTAAAACTTTTATTCTACGCAAAACAGCTTTGACAAATGAAAGAAGTTACATGTTTGTAATACCATTCGGAAATGTGCCATGTATCCGTACGTGATTTCAATAGTTCCTTTCATGTCCTTACAACAACAGTAGCATCTCTGTAGTATTATTGTCGCGTAGAATTCCCAGTCCAATGAGGTCAATAAAAATTTCCCGTCCAGGTGGGGGTTGGTGTTTTGCCGTTTTTTTTTTTGCTGTGACACTTCTAAATGAAGCATACATGAGGTAAGAACAACAAAATGGTCAAAGAGTACAGGAAACAAGTTTGTAAAATAAGAAAGATGATCGGTCACAATGTTTCTAAGCATGTCATTTCTGAGCTCGTTGTTGGTCATCTCATTCTTTAAAATTCCGTCCAGTGACCATAGGTTGGCTTTTAATAATGCTCAGTGGATTCCGATTGACAAGTTGCAGCAGGATCCGCCTCAAACTGATTGTTCACTGCCAATGTCCCTCACCAACCGCAGTAGATGTTTGTTATCGACAAAAATATTTGAAACGACGATTTTCGTATGGCTGTAATCACCCAGGCTATTACAACCCCTCTGTCATCACTAACCAGGAAGCCCACATGATTTATGGAAACATGGATCAACGGCAAGGAAACACGGATCAACGGCAAGGAAACAGGGAGAAAAATAAGAGCAAGAAAAAACGTTCAGGATCCATGGAAATTACTGATTTCTTTTCAAAGGCTTCGAATGCGGGTAAGTTATCAATTAACTTTTTAATATCAATGCAATTTTTTAAAAGCCACATCGCCATGTGCAAGGGCCGTCACACACAAGAAGAACGAAGGTCCAGAAACCAACTTCAGATTTCAATAATAATTTTGTAAATGAAACATGTCCAGTTTTATAGCAAAACAGGTCATATATTCATTCATGTACTATTGCCGTATCAATAATTCCTGCTGAATCACTACAATTAGTAAGATAATTTTTACATATAGGGAACACCGATGCAGTAATAGAAGCCGTAATCCTGTAAGAGATAGCAGCTGCACAGCAACACCAATTGCCACCATTGAGCAAGCGATCACAACTTGTGACAAACAAACACGACACCATTTCCCTTTCTAAACAACCACCAGCAGGTCCAGGACCATCTACATCTGAGGCAGCTGAGTCTACTCGCGTTCCCTTTCCATTCGATAAACCCCATCAGGCAACTGATTTTAAATTCCCTCAAAGGAAGTTTACAGGTAGCAAAGATCGTGCGTCAGATTGCTTTAGGCAATTTTCATGGCTGCATTACTATCAAAAAACTGACTCCGTACTCTGTTTTATTTGCGCTAAACGAAATTCCAAAGGAACCCTGAATCAGTAACAAAGAAGGAGACATTTATCACAAAGGGATTCAACAACTGGAAAAATTTCAGGAGCATCAACAATTAAACTGTCACAGAGCGGCTGTTGATTACAAAATCAACATTCCACAGTGGGGTGATTTTTTGGAGTTAATGAACGATGAGAGAAGAAACACAATGGAAACTAATCGCCGTTACTTGTTGAAGATAGTCGAAAACTTGCAATATTTCTGCAGGCAAGGCCAACCTACAAGGAATCAAATTTTTATCAGCATTTAAAACTGCGTGGAAGGGACGATCCTGGACTGATTAAATGGATGGAAAAGAAAAGCGTTGATAAGCATACAAGCCATGATATTCAGAACGAAATCATAGAAATTATGGCTTATGAGCTGCAAAGGGATCTTGTGAACGATATCAGTTCAAATTTCTTTTCAATCATTGCCGATGAATACACTGACATTAGTAACAAGGAGCAACTATCGATTTGTCTTTGATGGGTCGACGAAAATCTTGACGCCCATGAAGACTTTTTGGGTTTCTATAATGTTCCAAACATTGAGTCTGATACCATTTTCTTGACAATCAAGGATGCTTTGATTCGCTTACAGCTGTCATTGTCCCAATGCAGAGGTCAGTGTTATGATGGTGTCAGCAATATGCTGGACAAAAGGAACGGTGTTGCTAAGAAAATACTGATGTCAGCCAAAGGCACACCCAATCCACTCCTTTAGTTTAAGTGTGAAAGATGCCACAAACAAGGCAACTAACCTAAAGTCCAAAGTTTCACTTGTAAAAGCGCGGTTTTGTGATAAACTGCCATTGATACTGCCCAGAAACATTTGCTTACAGTTCAATAAATGCATGGAGTAACTCACTTTCAACAGTCATGCATTTTTACAAAAATGTTCAGCTTTATTCGTAATTCCTATTAAAATAGGATGCGTCTTGGAAAAATGTTGAGAAATTTGCATTGGGTCTAACATTTCATCAAACCTGTGGGAATACATGGACTTCATTGCACTGGGAGACTATTTGGCATTCACTGCAAATTGGGATTCAAGGTGATAAATGCGTATTTGGTCCGACAGTTGAACGAAATTAGTGGAGATCCATTCGGCTTCACCACAATTGCCTGAACCGGGAGACTATTTTTTGGGGGTCAAACATCTCACGACGACGGTATACTGGGTTCACCACAAATCACTGCACTGAAAGATTATTTTGCATTAAGAGTAGAGTGGGATTTAACAGGCGAAATCAACTGGTTTCACGCCATTCAGGGCAACTCGCTAGACTGAAGGTCAGTCACTTCTATCATGAGCCTCTGGCTTGGGAGATTGGGCAACCACTCCCCGTGTACCTGACGGTAAATAAATTATACCTTATACCTATACCATTCAGTCGAAAATGAGGTTAAAGGCGAGAAATGCATAGTTGGACCGACAATTCATGAAAACTACTTAAGATCCACTGTTTTCACCACACTTCCCTGCACTGGGAGACTATTGTGCATTTAGTGGAAATAGAAATTAAATGCGTATTTGGTCAAACATTTCATCAAAAACTGGTGGAGATCAACTGGTTTCATGCTATCAGGGCAACTCGCTGAACTTGGGGACAGTTTGGCACTCAGTCAAAGATGTGATTAAAGGAAAGAAATGCATATTTTGTCCGTCAGTTTATAACAGGCTAGTGGAGATCCACTCAGTTTTTATCGCAATTCCCTGAACCAAGAGACTCTTTTGCATTTAGTGGAATTAAGTGGCAATTAAGGCGAGAAATGCGTAAGTTGTCCAACATTTTCTAACAATTCCTTGAACCGGGAGACACTTTTGCATACGGTGAAAAATGAGATTTAAGGCGACAAATGGATATTGTGTCGAACATTTCATCAAAACTATTGGGCAGATTGCTGGCAGACTATTTCGCAGAGACTATTTTTCAGTGGACAGTGGGATTCAAGGTAAAATGCGTATTTGGTTAAGGGATTTCATAAAAATTTGTCGGTAGATTCGCTGTTTTTGCCACAATTCCTTGCTATGGGAGACTATTTTTGCAAAATGGGATTTTTAGCGAGAAATTCGTAATTTGTCAACAATTCATAAAAATTAGTGGAGATCCACTCAGTTTTCACTGCAATTCCCTGAAAATCCAGGAGACTCTTTCGCAGTCAGTGGAAGAGGAATTAAGGTGTGTAATGCGTATTTGGTAAAACATTTAATGAAGTGGAGATCAACTGGTTTCACGGCAATTCCCCTAACCAGGAGACTATTTTGCATTTAGTGAAAAGTAGTATTGTAGGCGACAAATGGGTATTGTGTGCAATAGCTCATCAAAACTATTGTGGATAGTCAGGCTGGCAGACTATTTCACAGAGACTATGTTTCAGTGGTTATTTGGTTCAACATTTTATAAAAATAGGTCCGTAATGTGAACGTGTGGGGGCTTCTATTACAATCATTGATCAAAATATCATTGTTAAGTTAACAGGTTTTTCTGGGTTACTTTGATTACTCAATGACAAACATTTTGTTATGTGATAGTCATGAACATGTTCCACATCAGGTTGACTGTCACGGACTGACACCTTTGATTTCACAAGGAACAATCCCTGTTTGTAAGCAAGACAACTGCAAATATGATACAAGGTTTTCAAGTCCTTCAATGCTGAGCAAAGTACAAGTCTCAAATGAATGGGGCATCCCATGCAAATCCCTTGAATGAGAGAAAAAAATTAAAACTTTGTTGTGAATTTCTATGAACTGCAACTGTATTAATGCCAATAGTTAGCAAACAACAATTGTAGTTTAGCTGAAAAAACCTCTTGAAGTGAATTTTGATGAGACATAAATAGGCCATTGTTAGATGTCATAAACACACTTCCTGTTAATGAATCACTGTATTGTAATGTATGCACTTTGTCAAAAATTGAAACAATGCCTGGCACATCAGTTAAGAGGAAATAATCATTTGTTCGCACAAAATATCTTATAGAAGTGTACAGGTTATTTGTAATAAGCAAAATATTATTAAAAGTGGAAGAAGTCCACAAATTAACATCTCTATGTGATGGTAAATAATAGCAATAAGTGACATTGTTACACATTGCTTACCAGCATTTTCTCTCAAGAGTGATTCATTTCCTTGACTGGAGTGAACACATACTGTTGCTGTTGGGTCAATGACATCAAATATTGTAGGGCCTGGATTTTCCTCCACATCATTCCCTTGTCTTATAACAGGCCTTTTTTCTCGAACGCAAACGCAGCAAGATTTACGACACATGAAAACAAATTGATACGGTATAGTACACGAGAACAAACAATAACTTACCTTGAAAATGAATGCCGTCAAATTCTATAAAAACAGACCAAAAAACATGGCCGATTTACACTTGACACAAGCCCACACAACCTCGTTCCCAGACTCTCTCTACAAACTCCTTCCAGAAGACCACGCCACACACAATCACGTAAACCCACAAATCTATCGATCCCATAGTGGGTGGCAAGCCCCCCACAAAAATTAGTTGTGAATTTTGCTGTTTTTATCACAATTCCCTGCTAAGAGATGCTATTTCACTTTTAGTGCAAAATGGGACTTTAGGCAAGAAATGTGTTATTTGTCCAGCAATTCATCAAAACTAGTGGAGATCCATTCAGTTTTCACCACAACTCCCTGAAAGGCCATGAGACTCTTTGTCGGTCAGTGGAAGTAGGAATTAAAGCGAGAAATCCGTATTTGGTGAAACATTTCATTAATTAGTGGGAATAGTACTGGGAGACTCGCATTTAGTCGAAGGGATTTAAGACGAGAAATGCGTATTTGATCTAGCAATTCATCAAAACGAGTGAAGATCTACGCTGGGATTGTCATTCTGGGCAACTCACTAAACTGGAGGACAGTTTGATACTCTATTTAAAACTTTATTTAACATGCACCTAAACCCCAATTTTTATTTTCGCCTAAATCAATTCTGAACATCTATAGAGCAATTCTGCGAAGAAATTTTTTAATTTGGTTAAATCCTCCGTTTTCTGTGATCAGTTGAATTCGACTGTGCTTTGGTTCATGTCCACGCAAAACGGGGACCTGGGATAAGGGAAAGCTGCAACGTCATATCAAGAACCCAAATTGTGGGCTGCCAGCAGTACAGTTTACAAGTGATTCTTCTTACAGCGTCTAAGCTTGTGCCGAGTCTCGATATCCACAATATTAAGATCCGAAAATCTCAAAAAATACCATGTCTTCCACTGAAGCCGTTTTGGAGATGAGCTAAGATTCGGAAGGTTCAGCATGAAGTCTTCTCGACGAGATTGAAGCGGAGCACACGCAACACCATCTGATTATTTGCCATGTTCAAGTGACGACGAATCTGCAGCATATGCTGATGACCCCCTTGCCAATGCAGAATGGACGGCAAATTTTGAGAAAGAGATAGAGGCCAGCGAAGAGCAAGAACAGACGTTAAGAGAGAGAGATTCGAAGGCAGTGTGGAAGTCTGTGAATGGTGAGGTTCTGCCATGTTTCTATGTTGCAAATAGTTTCGTCCGCTCATGAGAACCTTCTCCCTTTTTGAAATTCCCTAGTTCTTAAGCCTGTCATTAAAATAACGTTTATTTTCTTTAGGTGCAAGTGTGGCAATTGTAATGTTGCTTTGTTGCAGAATATCAGCGAGTGTTATTTGAGCTGGCGGGATGTCGCAAAACTCTGGAGAGTGATCTTGTCGTACAAGATCTTGCTCTGAACGTAACATTAAATTGTATTATGAGACATCCAGGATTTAACGCAGTTTGTCTCCAGAAGTGGAGTTTAAGATTGGTGGTGGCAAAGTACAAAACAAAGGGAAAACATCAATATAGCATTGTATTCGTTTTGATTTCTTCAACTTGCGAGACTCGCTAACACATTGCACTACAGTTTTTAATGTATCAAATCCAAGTAGTTCACGGAGCTTAGACGTCAATGAAGTTCACAGGCTTTTGATGCTTTTCTGAAACAGACAATTTGATATCTGTTTCCATGGCAATGAAGAATACAAATATATATTGCCTGTGGTTGTATCAGAGAGTTACAGTGAAGTTTACATCAAATTATATATTTTGTTGCTCGTGCTGAGGTATTAGTTATTCCCATAAGGATTGCAAACACCAGTGTCAATGCTCAAATGCAACCACAGCCAATGGTAAAAATAATTTAATTGGTCATTGTGCTGAAAATCTCTTCTCTTTGGTGTGAATAAATTATGCGTGCGAAAACAAAACAAACCAAGCTTTTCTTTAGGGTAGCGGTTGTGTAAAGAAATCCACAAAAAGAAAAAAATGGTTATTGATCAAGAGGATAGAATGTGATCCAAGTGAGATTTTGCCGTTTTTTAATTTAACTATAAATAAATGCTTTAATATTTAACAATTAGATAATGAGCTCGAGATTTCTATCACGCAATAGAAATCAATAGAGAATAATCTAATTGTTTTGGTATAAATATGCTAGACTTTCAAAACTTTACAACAAATACTCTCCACAGACACTCTGTACATTATTTTTGGAATTGCAAACGTTTTTATAATTTGTATTCGACTGTATAGAGTAAGTTTTCTCCAATTCCACGCAGCAAGGATTTTTTGGGTATCTTTAATTATCTTATCGAAGTTACATCCTTCCTCTTTTTAATGTTGGATGTGAAATAAATACCTAGAATTTTAACTGGTTTCTTACTTAAATTTAGATCGGGAAGAGAGTCTATGGAGTTCTTTTTTTTATATTTTTTTTAATTAATTAACAATACAATACAATAACTAAATTACAACAGAGAAAACAAACAAAAAGAGAAGGTTGAAAGAAAGTACAGTTAAGACAGGAGCAATAAACAAACGTTGATTAAGTACAATCAGTCAGATATATCTAGTTAAATACAAGATTTACAAATCTTTCAAAATATTTTTGGTATTTGACCGTCAGGGGAAAGGAAACAATCGATATCAAGAGCTATATAAAGAACAATCTTTAAGAAAGTTCCATTTTTTAGTGTCCCCAGCTTTTTTCTCTATAATAGATCTTGACTTAACTAGGCGCAGAAAATTTGCAAAATTAGGCGATATTTCATCCATTTTGGCTTGCCAAATATGAAACCGCGCTAACAGAAGACAATAGTTTAATTGACACGAGTATTCTGTAGAATGAGGCTCCGGCCTCAAGCCCAGTGCAGTAATATTCAATAAGTTGTATTTGCCGATTAACGGAAGAGCGTTTTGAAGCCAGTCGGTTACGCTTTTCCAAAAGGAGGCTGTAACATGGCAAGACCAAAAAAGATGAATTAGCGTCTCTGAGGAATTGTTGCAAAAGGTACAGTTGTCATTTTTTTTCGTCCTATTTTAAGTAAAAAATCATTGGTTGGTATGCGCCTATGTAATAGTTTAAATTGGAACTCTATCAGTTTGGTGCTTTTTGTGCACCGTTGCGCCATAAGATAGGCGAGTTCCCAATTAAATGTATCTTCTTTGTCTGAAAAGTTGCAGTCTTGAAACCACTTTAGTTGGCTTTTACGTGGGGTTAAACTTTTGGCTCTGATCAGTTTTTGGTAAATTAATGGTCCTGGCTTTTCTCTCTTAACAATTTTTTCACTTAACGTTTCAAAGGTATAGTCTCTTGTCTCAGCAGTATCGGTAACATTGTTGCGAAATTGTTTAACAGCTGATAGTAGACCAAAAAAACTAAGCGGGCGTACTCTTAAGTAATGTTTTGAGGCATAATCGTTTCCTGATTGGAGATGTTTAACTTTGAAGATACCTATTTCAAACCATTCTTTAAAAAAAATTGGTTTATTATTTATCCTTATTAAAGAGTTGAACCACAGAAACTGTTCTTGAAAAGCGGTATCAGGGCTTACTTGATCCACAAAGTTTATTTCTGCCCAATATTCCAATATTTCTTTAAGAAAGCGGTCTGTTACTCTAACCTCTTTCTTAGTGTCCGAGACATTGAGATTACCACGGAAAATGAGATCGTGACCGTAGTTCTCCAGTTCTAGATCAACGAGAAATTTCCATTTTCCGTGGTTAGTCGTGTCCAAGTACTTTTTAACCCATGTTGTTTTAAGAGATTTGTTGAAAGAGCAGAGATCAATCATCTTCAGGCCTCCATATTTAGGTTCATTAATCATAACTTTTCTTTTGATTTTGTCACCTTTACCATTCCATAGGAAATGGTAAAACATATCATTTATTTCTTTTATAGCGTGGTGATTTGAGCGTAAAGGGGAGAGCAGGTAAACCAGTTGTGATGCGGCCAGTGATTTGAGGACGGTAATCTTCCCTAACAACGTGAGCCTACGGTATTTCCAGCAACTCAGAAGCTTCCTGATGTTTTCAGTTTTTTCGTTGTAATTCAACCTTAAAGCCATGTCCGGATCAGTTGACAGCCACAGACCAAGTGTTTTGACTTTATATTTTGGCCACTTAAACTTCTTTCCTGAAACAAGGATTTTTTCATGCCCTAACTTACAGCCAATCCAAAGAGCTTCTGTTTTGCTATCGTTTAACTTAAGGCCGGAGATCTTGCCAAAATCATCTAAAATTTGAATTGCTGATGTAAGGGATTTCTCTGAACCGTCTACGATAAGAGTGGTATCATCAGCGTACTGGCTTATCTTAACTTCGTCATTACCTAGAGAAAGACCTCTAATGCTCTTATTGTTACGGATGGTCTTGGCCAAGACCTCCACAGCAAGAATAAACAAATATGGGGAAAGGGGACAGCCTTGCCTAACTCCTCTTTGAGGTTGGAAGAAGTTGCTTGACCAGCCATTGTTAAGTACAACTTTCGATGTTGCAATAAAAGGTCCTTACCCAATTGATAAGTGATGGTCCAAAGCCAAAAAAACGTAGTGTATCAAAAATAAAGGGCCATTCAAGAGAATCGAAAGCCTTTTCAAAATCTATAAGGAGCAACAACCCGGGAACATTGTGCTGTGTAGCATACTGGATGATGCCATCTATAAGTCTAATATTTTCCCCAATGAACCGCCCTTTCATAAAGCCTGTCTGATCATTATTTATCAGTTTTGGGAGAACAGTTTTTATACGGTTTGCTATAGCTTTTGCTGCAATTTTGTAATCTGTATTAAGGAGAGTTATAGGGCGCCAATTTGTTATGTAAAATGGTTCTAAGCTCTTTTTTGGAATAAGTTTAATGATACCCCTTCTTTGAGTAATAGACAAGCAGCCGGATTCGTAAGCAAAATTGAGGGCGGAGAGTAAATGCATAGAAATGTCATCCCAAAAGGCTTTGTAAAATTCGGCTGGAAGGCAGTCTGTACCAGGCGTTTTATCTGCGTTCATCGATTTTAAAGCTTCTTCACATTCTGTCTTAGTTAGGAGACCATCGCAAACCTGTTGATCATCGGGAGTCAAAAAATTCTTATTTGCTTGCTGAAAGAAATGAAAATTCACAGAGTTGTCTATTTTTGAGCCGTAGAGATCTTTATAGAAAGATTCACATTCAGATAATATATCTTTGTCAGATATTACGAAAGATCCATCGCTAAGTTTCAATTGGCTTATTGTACCTTGTTTTAAGTGGCGTTTTTCAAGATTAAGAAAATATTTAGTATTCTTTTCCCCTTCATTATACCATGTGGACTTTGATCGAAGAATGGCACCTTTGGTTCGGTATTCAATTATTTTCTCGAGTTCTTCTTTTAAGATTATAATTTTTTTTTTATTATTATTATTATTATTATATTTACACTAGTACATCACTTACAGCAATAATTTACATATTTACATACTATTACACTTACAAATTACAAGTTTCTTACTTTAGCACTACTACATTCATTACTACGTTACATTTACACACTACACTTATTTACCTACTACATCATTTGTTTTTCTTAAAATCATCAATTAGTTAGTTTTACATATTATAACCGCTAGAAATATATTTTAAATAATAATTGTTATAATGGCTATACGGATACAATACAATTGTTGTACAGTTATTATTAATAATGGCTATACAATACAGTAGAATGCAATAGAATACAATACAAAAGCTATCTGGCAGGGAGGAAGAGATTTAGGGATTTAGTCGAGACCATTTAATTCGAAAAAGATCAAGGGTATTGGTTTCAAAAGCAAACTGTTTTTCAATTTGCGCATTAGTTTTGACTAGTTCTATAAAAATATTCAACTTCGGTGTGGTATTTCTTTGCTTACTGACATAAATGTGATATCTGGCAATGAGAAGAAGATGTTGAACCAGTAAGTCAGAGGTTTTGTTTATTAGACCCAAACACAAAAAGCAAGGTAAGGGAGTGTCCTTAGGTAGAGCAAGATTTTCTATTATCCATGCCCGGACTCCTTTCCAGAAAGCCTGGCTATGAATGCAGCTCCAAAAAAGATGAATGATGGTTTCTGGCACTTGATCGCAGAAGGTGCACAGATCAGTTGGGACGAAAATCATTGGTGGCGATTTTTCTATGGAGGAACTTAAATTGAAAAACTCTAAGTTTGGTGTCTTTTGTACATAGAAAAGGCAATAAGTAAGTTTTCTTCCAATCGATATTAGAGTTTCCTGATAAAATATCTTCAGCTATCCATTTTTCTAAACTTTTCGTTGGTAAGGATGCTATTTTCTGTATAAGAATTTTGTAGGTATTTTTACAGCTCTTTAAGAGAACTAAGGACTTAACATCATCTGCTCGCTTCTCTCTATTGTTTATCTTTAGTAAAAATGTCTTTTTGTAACTTCTTAAAGCTGACAAAACACTGTTATATTTAAGGAAATTTGTCTTTACTTTATATTTCAACAAGAAATCATCATATGTCAAGAAACTATTATTATTCATCAGATCTTTAACTTTCTCTACACCTACATTAAACCATGATTGGAAGAAAAAAGGTTGATTATCAATTCTGATCAAAGAGTTATACCAAATACTTGAATCACCGAAGTCTTGTTCTTCCTCAGTGTAATTAAGAAGAGACCATATTTGTAAAATTTCTTCTAAAAAGACATTTTTTAGTTCAAGTAGAGGTATGTCTTCTCTCCTCAAATTGCATTGGAAGAGTAGCTTACCACCATGGTTTTGCAAGTAATATGTTAGGAATAGTTCCCATTTATTGTTAGTATCTTCACTTAGATAATTTTTTACCCATTTTAATTTTAAGGCTTCGTTGAAACTCTTAATATCTACCATTTTCAGCCCTCCGTTATCGTATTCATTAATAATTTCAGTTCTCTTAATCTTATCTCCCTTTCCTTCCCATAGGAAATCATACAAGAAGGAGTTAATTTCTTTCAAAACGTTTTGGGGAGTTGGAAGAGAAGATAAAATGTATACAATTTGAGATACTGCCAAACTTTTTATAATTGTGATTTTGCCTAATAAAGTTAACCTCCTTGCAGACCAGCTACTTAGAATTTTCTTCATTTTTTCAAGTCTTTCTGAAAAAATGATTCGCATGAGCTGATCTACAGTTGAGAACCAAATTCCAAGCGCTTAAACTTTTTCATTGGCCCATTTAATTGGTTTTCCCACAGATGAATATATGTCTGTGGAGAAACGTCGAGAACCTATCCAAAGGCATTCTGTTTTTTCATAATTTACTTTTAAACCCGAGACTAAGGCAAAAGCATCTAAAACATAAATTGCTCTTGAAAAAGACCGTTCTGACCCATCCAAAATCATGGTGGTATCGTCAGCATATTGACTTAATTTGCACTCTGTTTTCATAATCTCTATGCCTTGAATCTGGCTGTCATTCCTGACAATGTTACCTAGAATCTCTGCGCAGAGTAGGAACAAATATGGCGATAGAGGACAGCCTTGTCTAACTCCACGGTTTAAGTTAAAAAAATCAGAAGACCATCCATTATTCTGCACGCAGCTAGTTATGTCGGTATAGAAGAGTTTTATCCAAGCTACTAAGGATGGTCCAAAATTAAAGTACTTCAAAGTTTTCTCAATAAAGGACCATTCAAGTGAGTCAAAGGCTTTTTCAAAATCAATGAACAATAAAAGACCAGGTATATTTTTTTCGCTTGTGTAATTTATTATACTGTGGATTAATCTGATATTCTCACCAATAAATCTGTTTTTTTTAAAAACTAGTCTGATCGTTATTAATAAGAGATGGAAGAAATTTTTTTAATCTGTTTGCAATAGATTTTGTGGCTATTTTATAATCACAATTTAGTAACGTTATTGGTCTCCAATTCTTTAGCAACTTGGCATCTTTGTTTTTTTTTTGGTATTAGTGATATCAGACCTCTTCTTTGTGTAATCAATAAGTAGCCTTTGACAAAAGAAGTGTTTAAAGCGTTTAAAAGGTATTGGCAGATGTCTTTCCAGAACACTTTATAGAATTCCGCTGGGAGCCCATCACTGCCTGGACTTTTATTAGATTTCATTGTTTTTAGGCTCGCGAAGCACTCGGCTTCTGTCAATCTCCCCTCACATTCCTCTTGCTCACGCTCTTTTAACTTGCACTTATTCGCTTCTTTAAAGAAAAGGTCGTCATAATAATTTATCTGAATATCACAGCAAGATGAATACAGCTTTTCATAAAACGTTTGTGTTTCTTTTAAGATCTCACGGTCGGTGTTAATAAGTTTGCCATCTGGCAATTGAAGAGTTTTAATAGTTTTATTGTTGTGGTGCCTTTTTTCTAAATTTAAAAAATATTTTGTATTTTTCTCACCTTCATTTTACCATCGCGTTTTGGATCTTATTATTGATCCTCGGGTTTTATACTGGCAAATTTGTTCTCTTCGTAACATTTTAACTTCTATTTGATTCTGAAGGTCTACTTTTTCACTAACGGATATATTCTTTCCTTTTAACCTTTTCTGAAGGGAGTTGATGTCTGTCTCTAAACGTTTTTCATCAACGTTGTTTTTTCTTTTCTTTTTCTTAGAGAATTCTATTGAAACTGATCTAATTTTCATTTTAATTGTATCCCACAGAAGTATATCATCTACATCCTCGTTGTTTTTATATTCATCTGCAACAGTGGAGATCGTTTCTCTTATTATATTTACATATTCACTTTCTAGTAAAAGCGAAGTATTCAATTTCCAAAAACCTGGACCTCTAGGGTTTGTTTTGTTATCAATTTTGATTATGATTAAAGAGTGATCAGTTTTATATCCGGGAAAAATATCGGCAAGAATACATAGTGTGCTCAAACCAGAACTTATTAGGAAGAAATCCAAACGGCAATATATATCCGGATTCCTTCTTCTCCAAGTGGATTTAGATCTAGATTTATATCCGTTAAATCTAGCTCTCCTATTAATATTTCCACCTCTTTGAGTGATTTGGAATTGGTCACCGGATTTCCTCCTTTCTTATCCTTAGCTATATCCATTACTAAATTAAAATCCCCCCTAGGCATATCTCTTCGCAGTCAAAAGAATGGAGATGGTCAGCAACATTTCTGAAGAAGAGTGGATCATCTTGGTTTGGCGCATAAATATTTACTAAAGTTAGGACTCTACCTTCAGTCTGAATATATTATGAACCTTCCTTTGGGGTCGGAGAATTGTCTTACAATCTCAAAATCGAAATTATTATTAAAAAGTATACAAACTCCACCACTCGCACTTGAGAAACTACTAAAGATCGCGGAAAAGCCCCATTCTGATGACCAATAAGCTTCCTTTTCTATTGTACAATGGACTTCTTGAAGGTAATAAATTGAAAATTTCTTCAGTTCAAGCCATCGAAAGGTCTCTCTTCTTTTTTGAACATTCGATAAACCTCTCACATTTAAAGAGCATATTGTCAAGTGTTCACTCATTTTTAAGAGGTTTTATCCTAGCATAAGCCAATTTTGTGTTTTTCTTTAGCGGGTATAGGCCGGTTCTGAAAGCTGGAAGAAAATGATGATGCCAGAGATAAAGTAGATTAACTAAACACCTAACAGTGGGCGGACTGGGGCGAGAAACCGATGATGGCGGACGCAGTTTTTAAAGCTCCGTCGTTTTGAAGTTTCCACGGCTTCTGGTCATGACAAATCACTTCTTTAAACCGCAAAAATGAGCGAGGACGATTCAAAGACATCTCCTTCAGAAAGACGAAGGAAGAAAAGAATGAGACAACGCGGCTCACAAACAGACGAAGAACTTCTCGCGGAACACAATGGCTGCACAATGTGTAGTTCCAAACTACAACAAATCGAAGAAAAGCTAGATAAAGTGCTCGCACTGTTGCCGGAACTCGAGAGCCAGAAAAAACGGATCACTTCTTTAGAAGAAAGCCTGCAGTTTACACAGAATGAACTGAAAGAATTACAACAAAATGTGAAATCGACAACTTCAAAGTTAAACGAAGCGAACAAGAAATTAGATGCCGTAGACAATCTCGAAAAACGTGTAATCAAACAAGAGTGTTACAACCGACGTAGCAACATCAAGTTCTTTGGAATTAAAGACAACGTCAAAGAATTACCAACAGATACGGAAAAGACTCTACGGCACTTCCTGGCAAAGGAAATGAAAATCTCTCAAGAAGAACTTGACGATATAAGTTTTGAAAGAGTACATCGAATCCCTACGAAAGTAACTAACAACAATGATGCAAAACCAAGGCCCATTATTGCAAAGGTGTCGTTTTATCAGGATAAAGAGTTTATTAAGTCTCACATCAAACACCTAAAAAAAGGAGCTAAATTCGGAGTGGCAGACGATTTTCCGAAAGAAGTGGACGATGTAAGAAAAGCTTTGCAGCCCGTATTCAAGAAAGCAAAACAAGATCAAAGAACAGCTTTCTTCAATGTAGAAAAACTCATTATTGACCGAGAAATCTACCATGGGCCCGAGACGAAGAAGTTCTCTTTCTACGGCAAACTCATGGAGAGCGGTAATCTCATAACTTAAAAAAATAATTTGTCAAGGCCAGAACATTCACGTTCGAAAGTGTTATCTCGCCAAGTAAGAAAGTTTACCGACTGAAATTTAGAAACATCACAGGTACATCATTTCTTTGTTTTCGTTTTGTATTTGTTTTCTTGCGACTTTCTGTCAGCATTTGTTTATTGCCCGTAATTTATGTTAGTAATATCGTTAATTTTGTGTCGAATAGCATTCTGCTTTTTTCCCTTTGTTCCTCTCCAGAATGACAGAATCCGCGAATTGTTCGCAGTAGATTTTAGAATACATAATTTTTTTTCATGATGAGTCTTAAAATTTTATCACTAAATGTAAGAGGCCTGAACAAAACCTCAAAAAGAAGACAGATATTTCGATGGCTTCATCAACGAAATTCTGACATCATATATCTCCAAGAAACATACTCTTCAGCAGAAACTATTAATCTATGGGAATCCGAATGGGGTGGCAAAGTTGTTGCAAGTCACGGTTCAACTCACAGTCGAGGTGTGATGATACTTTTTAAACCCCGATCGAACGTAGAAATCCAAAATGTAATAAGTGACAAAAATGGTAGATACGTTTCAGCAGAAGTAATCGTTGATGACACAAAATTTATTTTCTTAAACATCTATGCACCAAATGACCAAAAACAACAAATTCAGTTCCTTAGGGATCTGTCCACTTCAGTAATTAATCAATTTGTAAACGAAAAGGTGTTACTTGGCGGAGATCTAAATTGCGCTCTTAATGATATAGACAAATGCGGAGGCCGCTCTTTCGAACTCAAAAGAACCGTTATTGAAGAAATAAATGAATTCACAAACACCTTTGAGTTAGTTGACATATGGAGACAAATGCACCCGAGCATTCCTGGCTTCACCTGGCATAATGCATCCTGCAAAATTAAATGCCGACTAGATTATTTCTTTCCTTCAAAAAATATACAACACCTGATTACCGATTGCCAAATAGTTTCAAATATATTTTCAGATCATTCAGCACTCCAACTATCTTTAACTACTGAAGAAAAAGAAACAAAACGTGGACCAGGCTTCTGGAAATTTAATAACTCGCTACTTACTGACAAAGATTACACAGAACACATAACTAAAAGTATCCCGCAATTTATAGCAAAATATCAAGACCTTGAGGACAAAGGACTATTTTGGGAAATGATAAAAATGGAAATCAGAGCTACAACAATTATTTTTGCAAAAAGAAAAGCTAGAGAAAAACGAGATGAAGAAAAAGAACTTTTACGACAATTTGGTTACTTGCAAGAACAACTGAGAGCCAAATTTAGTGAAACCACCAAAACTGAAATAGACTGCGTCAAAGCTAAACTATCAAAAATCATTTCAAACAAAACGCAAGGCGCAATGGTACGTAGTAAAGCCAGGTGGTACGAATTTGGAGAAAAAAATAATAAATATTTTTATAATCTGGAAAAGAGGAATTATAAGAAAAAACATATCGTCTCACTTACAAAAGAAAATGGTTCCACATTGTCCGATCCCAAATTAATCCTTGAAGAAGAAGCAAACTTTTATCAAAATCTTTACAACTCAAAAAATATCAATCCAAACAACGAGATGTTTTCCTTCTTTTTTGAATCTGAAGGGCTTGAGACGCTCAGTAAGGAAGAATCAGAACAATGCGAAGGATCTTTAACGTTAGAAGAATGTGCGAAAGCGATTAAAAATTTTAAAAATGATAAAACACCGGGATCTGACGGGTTTACTATTGAATTTTATCGACATTTTTGGCACTTGCTTGGAAAATACTTAGTCGAGAGTTTTAACTATGCTTTTCAAAAAGGAAGTTTATCAATCTCTCAAAAGCTCGGAATTATTTCTCTTATTCCCAAGAAAGACAAAAACTTAAATTTTTTGAAAAACTGGAGACCAATAACATTGCTAAACACTGATTATAAAATTGCCACAAAAGCCATCGCAATGCGTCTAGAAAAAATATTGCCAAAAATTATTCACCCGTGTCAAGCAGGTTATGTCAAAGGAAGATATATCGGAGAGTGTATAAGAACAATTTCTGATACAATGTCTTTTACAAAACTAAAAAACATTCCGGGCTCAGCTGTTTTCCTAGATTTCGAAAAAGCTTTCGATTCCATAGAATGGACGTACTTGCAAAAATGCTTAGAGGTCTTTAAATTTGGTCCGCAGCTTCGTCATTGGATAAGAGTATTCTACAATGACATCTCAAGTTGTGTGCTCAATAATGGCTTTGCAAGTGAACAGTTTCCGCTTTTTAGAGGTGTAAGGCAAGGATGCCCTTTATCTGGCCTTCTCTTTATCATAGGCATAGAAATTCTTGGAAATTCAATTAGACAATCGTCAGAAATAAAAGGTATTGACATTGAACCGGAAAAAACGATAAAACTTTCCCAGTATGAGGATGACACTACTGTTTTTGTAAAAGACGATAAGTCGATATATAATCTTTTTAACCTACTCGATATATTTGAAAAAGCATCTGGCCTTCGGATAAACCAATCGAAATCAGAGCTCTTATATTTAGGATCATCACGTCGACGCAAAGACAAGATCTTAGATCTTCAGGTCAGTGAAGAACCGATATATGCTTTAGGAGTATTTTTCTCATATAAAGAAGATCTCGCAATTAAAAAAAAATTTTTATGACAAACTTGGCCCTCTAGTCTAGCGGTTATCGACCAAAAAAAGGCTGAATTGTTCAAATTAGTGATAAAAGCTTGAAACTTTGGTAAATTACTAATGGCCCCAAGGGTAGTAAATCCTGATATAGGGCCAAGCCGAGTTAAGCTGTGGAGACGGGAACTGCGCATGTCAGAAACTTCTCAGCATGAAATCAAGGCTGAAAAATAAAAATCCCCCATAATCTTGTATTTTGAGTCAATTTGCAAATGTAAATGCCCAGAAGTAACATTTAGGTCATTTTCATGCCTGTAACATTCATTTCAGGTCTTAAAATATCGTCACATGCTTATAATGCTTGTTGACATTCACTATGCTTGGGTACCCTGTGGCAAGACTAGATATTGGGGTTTCTTGCTATGACAATCTCTCTTTTTGATGGAGAGTGCCTTTTCTCAGCAATAAAAACTTCATTTGATCCATCTCAGTCATAGCTTTATCATCGATAGCCCATAATACTTAACAAATGGCTTGGGTACCCTGTGGTAAATATAGAATTATAGCTTTCCTGTTGAAAATATTTACTCTTTTGAAATAAAATATCCATTTTCGTCAAGAGCTTTGTAAAGGTATTTTTCTTTCAAAACCTATAAATGTTAGCCTATGAAACTTAACAATAAAATTAGGTACCCATTCCTCGAATACTAAAACATAGCGGTTACTACCCTACCCTACCCTACCCTACATTATCGGTTTCTGTCGCATTGGTGTCTCACAAAATCTACCTTTTTACGTAGTCAGATCAGCCTTGCAGTTTGTCGTTTGTTTGTTCATTTTTTGGCTGATAAAGTCTTTCGTAGATCCTACGTATCGTTTACAGCATTATCGTTTGCGGTCCTTTGCAGATTCGGTTATATTCTCGAATACTAAGACTGGATCGATAGTATTAAATTCTTCCAATGCAATGAAAATGTGTGAACATGCATCTTGTTTGTTGCAAGAACTGCTAAAATACAAAAATTGACCCAAATTGCGCACAGCATGAAAGTCGTCAAGCTGGCCATATATACAACATGTCAATCCTTCTCAAGTTCCGGTTATTGCACTTGACCAACCATTGTTTGCTCTGGCAAAGCAGATTCAGTGGTCATTGGTCGAATACAACGAAGACCGATTCCTAGTGATGCTCGGAGGACTGCATATTTTAATGACGGCTTTTAAAATGCTGGGAAAGTGGGTAAGCAGCAGCGGCTGGGCAGAAGCAATCTGCAATGCTGGGGTGGCGACACAAGGCGTGGCAGAGTCGTTCCTAACAGCTAGCCATCTAACTCGTACTCGCCGCGCACACCAAGTGATGGCTGCCAGTTTGTTCGTCCTGATGCGCACAGCATACAACGACTACAAAGCCAGAATGAAAGAGAACGAGAGTCCGATGTCTGAGGAAGAATGGAAGAAGGCTATGGCTGAAAAGTGCCCACAATTCCGATACTGGGCTTCAGTGCTCGACTTGGAATTGACCTGCTTTCGCCTAGTAAGAGCGTTTAGAGAAGCCAACATGTATGTGCAGTCCATACGTGAGTTACTACCCTGGATGTTTGCAATGGATCATGGAAACTATGCAAGGTGGCTATCCGTACATTATCGCGATATGTGTGTCCTATCTTCCAAGCATCCTGATGTGTACAACCATTTCCAGGAAGGCTGTTTTACTGTGCACAAGACCTCCAGCCGATTCTCGTCCATTGCGTTTGACCATGCTCACGAGCAAGTAAATGCAGGAGTGAAAGGCGACGGAGGGGCTGTCGGTCTTACAGAGAACCCAGCTGCACTAAGAAGATGGATGTGGCAGGTCCCGAGACAGCTCGGATGATTCAAGAATTCGAGGGCGACAGCACCGCAACTGATGAATACGACCACCACGAGCAGAAAAAAGGCGTTCAAAATGCATTTGTAAAAGATGTCGTCAACACGATATCTTCATTTGAGGAAATGGCTAAATGGGTAACCCTTTCAAGGAAGAAGGTCCGCATCTTATGGCACTCCACACAAAGGATATCATGGACGACTCCGTAATCTTAACTGTGAGCAATGCCAGAAAACTTGGAGGGGATCAATTCAACACTTTCCTCAAGGAACGTCTTGTAGATCGCAGCAAGCCAGTCTCGGATCCCTTAAAGAGGAATAATCTTCCGACACTTGACGCTCCGAAGAAAAAGAATCTCTCGAAGGATAAGGCTAAAGTTGGTGTTTTGAAGGAAGACTGCTCGTTATTTGCTCGCCTTTACATAGCCTGTCAAGTCCAAGATGGAGACTTGGAAGATTTCTTCAAGTTCGAGAATCAGCCTTGGCCACCGTCATTGTCAGACCTCGGGAAGCTCACGGGGGGCCAGAAAGCAGACTTGCTGACGTGTGTACCCCAAAGTGATCAAACTGCGACTCGAGCAATAGCAGACGCAGTGATTTTTGATGAAGCTGTCATCGTACAGATGCTGAAACCAGGATTATCAGTCACATTCAAAGAGTTCTCAAACGACGTGTTTCTTCCCTATGTTCTGAAGCACCTTGAAACTGCCACCCGAGTTGACATTGTGTGGGATGTGTACAAGGATGATTCCCTCAAAAAAGCCCTGAGAGAGAAAAGGGGCTCTGGTCAAAGGCGTAAGGTCCTGGGATCAACCAAGATTCCTAAAGACTGGAAAGGCTTTCTAAGAGTCGATGAAAACAAGGATGAATTGTTCAAGCTTCTTGCTAACAAGGTATGAAACCAATGTTAACTAATGCAAATTCTGAAATATGCGACTGATTCTTATATGCCCACTACAAACACTACATTATAATAAAACTTTTGATATTACAGGTGGTTTCTGTGGCGCTTCCCGAAGGAAAAGCAATCTACTCTACCCATGAGAATGACGTCATCTCCTCTTCACAGAGAACAAACTTGGAGCTTCTGGCACCATGTACGCATGAAGAGGCAGACACACGTCTTATGGTCCACGTAATGGATGCGGTTTCCAACAGATGTAACCGGATAAGGATTAGAAGCAATGACACGGATGTCATAGTCCTAGCTATCGCGTAGCTAACACCCTACCTGCACACGAAGTCTGGGTTACTTATGGAACTGGCAAGAATGTGCATAGCATACCTGCACATACAGTAGCAACATCCTTAGGCCCGAAAGGATCTGTCCTACCGATGTTCCATGCACTAACCGGCTGTGACACTGTGTCCTTCTTCGGGGGTAGGCGAAAGAAGACAGCGTGGGATACATGGAATTTGTTTCCTGAGCTCACACCAGGTAAGTCATTTATCAGACCGACATGAATAATCCGAACATATTTATAATATAGACCCCTGAAACGATTGTGCCCTAACTGCTGTCCTCCTTTGTTTAACAGTTCTCAACATTCTCAAGTCGGCACCATCAGATGTTAGTGAGGAGTGTATGTCAGTGATCGAGAGATTTGTAGTCCTCATGTATGATAAAACAAGCAACCACGTAAAAGTAAATCAAGCGAGGCAGGAGCTCTTCCCGAAGAGGTGTGTACATGGATTTACCATAAATCATTATCACAGACATTTCCATACAGATGATTTGTCTTTAATTAACTTATTTTCTTTTATTGTATTTTATTCTAGGAATAACCTAGATGGCATTCCGCCCACGACAGCAGCACTAGAACAGCAAGTCAGGAGGGCTGTATTCCAAGGGGGACACGTATAGGGACAGACCTTGCTTCAAGATCCAGTGATTCCAAACCCAGAAGAGTGGGGGTGGCAGCAAGTCAACGGTATCTGGACACCGCACTGGACCACCCTTCCTCAAGCAAAGGACATTTGATATGAGCTAATCCACTGCGGATGCAAAACAACATGTAGAGGGCGGTGCAAATGCGCAAAGGCAAATTTGACGTGTACTGCCCTGTGCAAGTGCGGTGGCAACTGCCAACAATAGTAATGTCGCTCCGGTGGGAAGTAAAGTTTCTCTGATGCATCCGAGACCGAGGGAAGCGTTTTATCCTTCTGATTATGTTTTAGGCTCATCACAGTGTACCCAACAATTTGTTAAGGTTCGTAGGCTAGCGTCACAAGGCTATGCCAGAGAGCAATCAATTTTCTTGATCAGAAAAGACATTTTTCATCAAAAAGTATCACACTGCCTATTAGGAAACTCTCATTCTAGACAGACCACAGAATACCCAAGCCATTTATTAAGTAATATCGGCTAGTATTTACTACGCTAGCATTCATAAGGCTATCACAAAGAGCAACAAATATAAACGTTTTTTGACGGAAAGGGATCATTTTTTCAAAAAGAAAAAATAGTTTCATCACAGGAAAGCTATAATTCTATATTTACCACAGGATACCCAAGCCATTTGTTAAGTATTATGGGCTATCGATGATAAAGCTATGACTGAGATGGGTCAAATGAAGTTTTTATTGCTGAGAAAAGGTACTCTCCATCATAAAAGAGAGATTGTCATAGCAAGAAACCCTAATATCTAGTCTTGCCACAGGGTACCCAAGCATAGTGAATGTCAACAAGCATTATAAGCATGTGACAATATTTTAAGATCTGAAATGAATGTTACGGGCATAAAAATGACCTAAATATTACTTCTGGGCATTAACATTTGAAAATTGACTCAAAATACAAGTTTATGGGGGATTTTTATTTTTCACCTTCGTTTTCATGCTGAGAAGTTTCTGACATGCGCAGTTCCCGTCTCCAGAGCTTAATTCGGCTTGGCCCTATATCAGGATTTACTAACCTTAGGGCCATTAGTAATTTACCAAAGTTTCATGCTTTTATCACTAATTTGAACAATTGTGGTCAATAACCGCTGGACTACTCTAAAGAAAGTGCTAAATATTTGGTCGGCAAGAGACATTTCCACGTTTGGAAAAATAAATATAGTCAAAACACTTGCGCTATCAAAACTAACTTTTATCTGTAGCGTAATCGAGACGCCTCTTTCCTTCACGGAAGAAGTAAATAAGATAATTTTTAGTTTCATATGGAGATACAAACCACCTAAAATAAAAAAAACGACAATTATAAAAAGTAAAGAAGAAGGAGGACTTAACATGATAGACTTCTCTGTGTTCGATAAAGCGTTAAAGTTATGCTGGATAAAACGACTATATTCAGATGATAATGCCCAGTGGAAAGCTATTCCAACATCCTTACTTGCTAGTGTAGGAGGAACGCGTATTTATTACCCCAATTACGATATTAATTGCGTAAAACTAGAAAATTCGATACCAAAGTTTTATAAGGATGTGATCATTTACTGGCAAGAGCTAACTAGCAAAAATCCTGAAACGAAAGATGACGTCTTAAATCAAATTATATGGTATAACAAGAATATTAAAATAGATCAATCCTCTGTGTACTTTAGAAATTGGCATCAAAAAGGCATCTGGAAGTTATCTGACCTCATAGATAAGCATAAGAATTGCTTTCTCTCCTTCCCCCATTTTCAACAGAAATTCCATGTTGAGTGCAACTTTTTACAATATTATGGTCTTTTATCTGCAATTCCTCGTAAGTGGAAAGATTTGCTTAAAATAAGACCTAATGAGTCATCTTCAACTCCTGCAATTGATATTGAAACCTTGACATGCAAAACCATATATAAAATGCTAACCAACAATCAAAAGCTTCCTCCGCCAACAGCTGAAAAAAGATTATCTGATTTAGGTTTTAATAAAACAGCACGACAAAAAGTATACTCACTCCCGTTTTACGTTACTAAAGAAGTGAAGCTCTCCATGTTTCAATACAAATTAATACATAATATACTACCTACTAATAGTCTTCTCTACAAAATGAAAAAGGTCAATTCTCCATCTTGTCCCTTTTGTCAAACAATAAAGCAAACTATCCTTCACCTTTTTGTTGACTGCCCCCTGGCTAGAGCCTTTTGGCAGGAATTTACTTATTGGTATAACTCCATGTGCAAAAAACATGTCGAGCTTAAAAAAACAGAAATAATCTATGGTGTCTTGGACAACGTGTCGGAGACTCTCAATCATCTAATTCTTATTGCTAAGCAGTTTTTATTTAACTGCGCCACCAACAATAGTAAATATCTTTTTGCGGATTTTCTCATTGTGGTTAGGAACAAAATTAAATTAGAAAAATACATTGCTGTTCGTGCTAATAACTTCCATCGCTGTTGTACAAAATGGCAAGATTTCATTTAGATAATAGTCTACATTGTCACTTTCTTTTATTTTCAGTACTGTTTACATGTCATGTTAATGTGAAGGACGTAAGGATTTAATTTTGTATGTAATCCTCTCTTGTATGTAATCGTCTTTGTAAAAATAAATAAATAAAAAAATAAAAATAAAAAAAAAACACCTAACAGTCATTAACACATAGCATACAAAACGAAGAACAAACATAGAAGCATGTACAAAACATAAATACATAAAACAGAACAAATAAAATTTATCATCGATTGGGGAATGCTTTATATTATTCATACCCGGTTTTGATGGGCTCCAACTGGCTACGCAAAGGTCAGAAGTATCACAAAGGTCACGTTCATGCAAAACATTCTCTCCATAATTAAGAAAAAAGTGGTTGTTGGCTAACATTACGTAATGTTCAGTGTTAAGGGATAATAAAGGTACATATTTTGACACATATTCACGACACAAATAGACAATAGGTTTTACTTTTTTCATACTTACCACAATCTCCAAAGAGCATTGTGTGAACATTCCAACACTGAAACACATGGCGTGAGGTTATACTCCGACATTGAGGTGTAGCTAATTTTTTTTTTGACCCGAAGAAACGATTATTCCATTGATAGTAAAATGAAAGGGATAGAAAAAGCCACAACAAAACGAAAATTAACATATTAAACTACTTCTTGCAACTTGATCGAAAAGCTGAAATCTAATTATAGTGATTCGTTTGGAGGAATAAATTTACCATTTACAAACAGTTTGTCAGGATATGTTTTGCTAAAAAAGGCTGGGAGGCCTTTTTTCTTTGCCTTCTTAATTTAGGTAGTTGGGATTTCCTTCGCTCATACAGTTCTTTTGGCATGTCTTCAAAGACACTAAAGTTTGTATTTTTTAAAACGTTTCTTGCTGTAACTAAGACTTCTTCGCGGTCGACATATCGTAAAAATCGTGCTATGATGGGTCGTTATCCATTTTCTTTGATCTTTCCAAGTTGATGAACTCTTTGAAATTCAATCCGATCTCGTGGGCTGCGAATTTGCAGAGAATCTTTGGCAGCCACTTCGCTGATGACTTGGGGTTCTGTTTTCTCTTCACTGATGCCAATAAACATTAAGTTTTCTCTTCTGCTATAATGTTCTTTATATAACAATTGATCCCGCAGAGATTCAATATCATATTGAGCTGCTTTAACGTCTTTTTTTAGATCCCCTATATCCTCGTCGTTGAATTGAATACTTTCCTCGAGCTCTGACACCTTCTCATTCGTCTTTTTCACTTTTCCCTTCAAAACTTTAACATCTTCATCGAAATAAGCTAGTTTGCCTTCAATACTCGACACCGTAGAACAAAGATCATTTAGTCTGGTTTCTATATTATCTAACTTTTGAAGTTTTGAGAGTATTTGGTCCATCTTCTTCGCCATGTCTTCCGCCATTGCTTGGTCGTTTCCTTCGCTTTCAGTTTGACTTTCCGTTTTGCTCTTGTCACCTTCTCGTACCTTTTTATCTTCTGGTGATCTAATATCGTCTGTAGATGTTTTTGGTCTTGTTTTCCGCTTCGTAGACATCCAATTTAAAGAGCTATTAACCTACTAATGCGGAGCTTGATAAAACCCGTCTCACTCCTCCAACATCTCCCCAGTCTCCTCCTTCTTTTAAGATTTTAATTCGTTCAGTGACATTTCGGCTCCCTGGCGGATCATTAGTACTGGCATTGTCCAGTCGTTTCTCCAGCATTGCTAATCCTTTTTCCAGCTCCTCTTCTTTTGTTACTTTTGCTTTTTTGATGGAAGCGGAATAAGTAATTGCTTTTTTGCGGACTTTTAATTTTATCATATCCCACAGTAATAGAGGGTTAACCAGATTATCGTCTTTGTATTCATTAGCTGTTTCTTGTATCGCTATTTTTATTGTTTCAATAAAGTTGTTATCAGTGAGTAGAGACGTATTTAGCTTCCAAAAACCGTTTGCCCTGGGATTAGAATGCAAAGATAGGCTAAGCGTTATCACAGAATGATCAGTTTTGAAACCTGGCGTGATATCTGCATGAGTACCTATACCGAGTATGGATTGACTCACTAAGAAAAAATCAAGTCTGCAATGAATTTCTGGCTGTCGCTGGCGTCAGGTGTATCTTTTACAATCTGTATTAAAAATTCTCCTAACATCACACAATTCCATATTTTCCATTGCATCTTGTACCACCTTCAAAGCGTTTTGGTGTGTTTTAGCGATTCCATTCTTTTTATCTTTTTCAACATCTAGTACTAGATTGAAATCACCACCGATTACCACATCATCACACTTGAAACAAGAGAGCCGGTCAAAAAAGGTGTCAAAGAAATTAGGATCATCCTTGTTGGGAGCGTATATATTGGCCAAGGTCAACAATTTGCCATCCGCTTCAATGTCGCATATGATAAAACGGCCGTTCAGATCCTGAAGTGTTTTGATAACATTTAGATTAAAATTATTATTAAAGAGGATGCCGACCCCTGCTTTGCTGCTCGAGCAGCTGCTAAACAGCGCTTTGTAACCCCATTCATTAGTCCAAAAATCTGTTGTATTATCGGAACAATGAACTTCTTGCAACATATAAATAGAAAATTTTTTTGTTCTTAGCCAGTTAAACACCTCCCTTCTTTTGGCATTATTTCCTATTCCCCTGACGTTTAAGGACGCGATTTGAAGCTTCATGATTTCAAAATTAGCATATCAACATGAAACAAAAGTTCATCTTTGCTCCCGGACAGAACTAATAGCAAGGAACTACATAAACAAAGAAAACTACAATAAGGATGCCGAAACAAAGGTGGCATCGATGGTAAATAGCATAAGAAAACAGACTTCTTGAAAACACAAAGAATAAATTACAGGAAAACAACAAACACTAACACAGAATGAGCTTTGTTCCGCGCGGTATCGAGAAAGTCTGCAGCAAAACAAAAACTCACCCCGCTCACACTAACTATGCAAAATTCTAAAGATCTTTAGTGAAAAAGAAGCTGATGATTAAGTTTCAGATATCTTAATTGTCAAAAATATAGTTCGGTTGGTTTCTCTATATCTCTAGTACCTAGCCCACTGGCCAAAGTTTCCCTCTTACATAAAGTTTATCGGGTTGCGATTTGCTAAAGGATACATGAATGTTGTTCCTCTTTGCTTTCTTGAAGGTATTCATTTGCTTACTTCTTCTTGTCACCATTTCTTGCAGGAGGTCCCTAAACATTTGGAAGTTGGTACCTTTGAGACGAGAGCCCAAGGCGAGGATCTCTTCGCAATCCTTGAAACGAAGAAATCTTGCTAGAATAGGTCGTGTGCCTCCATCTTCTCTCTTCTTTCCCAATCAATGGACCCGTTGAATTTCAACGGACCTTGCATTCTGATATCCTAGCTGCTTCTCGAGAAAAAGTCTTAATACTTCTTCTGTGTTTTCTGACTCATCTGGATGCATCGATGATTCTTTGATTTTATTGAATTTAATATTCTCTCGCCTAGAATAGGCCTCGAGATATAAATCTTTCGTATTCAGGTTGTCTAAAGTTTGGCTAATTTTCCTCTCGTCTGCTAGCTCAGCAATTTTCCCATCTAGGCCTTTGATTTTCTTGTCTAAAGCATCTTTGGTGTCGTCTTGTTTCTTTTCAATAATAGCGTGGTCTGCCTTTAAATTATCAATGTTTTCTCTGGCCGTTTTCTCCAAAGCTTCGAGCTTCGTCGTTCTTTCTTCTAATTTGACCAAGCTACCTTCAATCTTTTTAACTGATCTTTCAATCGTGTCCAGCTTATTCAACTTTTCCAGAATGCCTTTAAGAATCCCACTTAGGTCGTCCGTCAATTCACGGGCAGTTAAAACAACGTCACTATCCTCCTCGCTCGCATCGCCGGCATGTTCACGATTCACTGCTAAAATTTCCAGTTTCCAATTTCCAGTTTTTTGCTTTCTTTGCTTCTGGTGATTCTACCCTTCCGACAGCAGAGCTATCCGAGGATCTGTTTCTCCTTTTAGTCACGTATTTTAACAAGGTTTCCGCCATTCGAACAAGATAGAGCCAAAAGTTGTGCGAGCGAGCTCTTCACGCCGCCATGTCTCGATCCCCGAGTTCTTTTTACTGCCGGGCCACAGGAATTCTGTTTTTGTTTTATTCACCTTTAGTCCTGAGCATGCAGAAAAACTATTCAAGATACTCTGTAAATTAATATACGATAATTCGTCTTTCAGAAAACAAGTTAAGTCGTCAGTAAAGGCACAAAGTTTAAATTCTTCATTATTGTTTTTGCCTGAAATGCTTAAATCATCACGAATACGGATTAACAAAATTTCAAGTGCAATGATAAATAAATAAGCGGATAGTGGGTCGCCCTGTCTAACACCTCTTTTGATTAAAAAAATAATTTGACGTGTAGCCATTATTCATTATGAAGCTACATGTATTGTTATAAAGTGTTTTTATCCAATTAATAAATGAGGGTCCAAAGTTGAAACTTTCTAAGGCTTTAAACAGGAAGTTCCAATTTAAAGAGTCGAAAGCCTTTTCGAAATCTAGAGCAACTAACAGACCAGGAATTTTCTCACTCTCTGTAAACTCCAAGATCTCATTTATGTTTCTTACAGCATCTGATATAGACCGTCCTTTAACAAAAGCATGTTGGTTACTGCGAATAATATCTGGTAGAACTTCTTGTAAGCGTTTAGTTAAGACCTTTGATGCAATTTTTGCATCTACGTTTAGAAGTAAAATCGTACGCCAGTTTGGAATGTAACGTTAATCTTTGTCTTTTTTCTCGATTAAGGTAATAGTTGCTTGTTTTTGGGAGGTGGATAGTTCGCCGTGAATATAAGAATAATTTAAAGTTTCAACAAGTTGTTTTCCGATCAGTGGCCAGAAGGTTTTGTAAAATTCTGCAGTTAATCCATCACTCCCAGGAGATTTATTATTATCGAATTCTTTAACTGCAGTATAGCATTCATTGAAGGTCAACTGACCCTCGCATAAAATACTTGACTCTTCTGATAGTACAGGTATAGGTGTTTTCAATATGAAGTCTTGTGTTGTATCTTGGTCTGTCATGTTACTACAGTCACTGTACAAGTCGGAATAGAAAGACTCCAGCTCGGTTAAGATTATTTTGGGATCGGTTATTTTGCTATTTGTCTCAACTATCAGTTTTCTTATGCAAGATTTATTCTTTTTTCGAGTCTCTAAATTTAGGAAGTATTTATTGTTTTTCTCCCCTTTTTCGTACCAATTTGCTCGACATCTTATGATCAATTATCTCTTCGTATTCAGTTTTTAGAATCAATAACTCTGATAAGGTTGCTTCTGTCAGATTGCTGTCACAGCGCATTTCGGCTTCTTTAAGTTTGTTTTCGACAGAATTGATTTTTTGTCGTCGCTCCTTTGCTATTTGCTTCGAGTACCTGATCGTCATTTGACGTATTTGGTATTTAACCAAATCCCATAAAACTCTTTTGTCCTTGACCTCTAAAAATTCTTTTAGCCAAATCGGATAGTAATCACTGATGAGTTTTACATAAATTGGGTCTTTAGTCAGGCTTGAATGAAATTTCCAATAAGAAGGGCCATGAGGTAAATGTTCAATTGTGTTAATTTTAAGCATTATGGCGGAGTGATCACTTTTAATTGCAGGTATAATGTCAGTAGTTTTAATATCTTCTTGTAATGAGTCACTTACTAACCAGAAATCTAGGCGCCGTTGGATCAATGGTGTTTTTTGTCTCCAAGTATAGCGTCTAGCATTTTTATTTCTTACTCTCCAGATATCAATGAGGTCATATTGCAGCATTAAATCATTAACATTTTGCACAGAATTTTTTAACATAGGAGTACCACCTTTACAGTCCAAATCGGTATTAAAACAAACGTTGAAGTCCCCACCTATTATAATGTGTTGGTTGTTTTCATCAGTAATAAATTCATCTAATATGTTTTTTATGTTATCGAAGAATGTGATTTGATCAGCTACTTTTGTAGGAGCATAAATGTTCAGGAGAATAAAAGGTTGATCTTGTATTGTACAGTCTATTATAATAAAACGGCCATCAGGATCTTGTTTTACCGAGATTTGCTCAAATTCAAGTTGTTCTTTTACTACCAAAAGTACACCTCTGCTGTGAACTGTACCATGAGAAAAATACATGTGCCCTCTCTACTGTGTTTTCCAGATATTTTCTAGTTCTGGTGTGCTGTATGTTTCTTGAAGGAATATAATATCTGCGTCTTGTTTAGAAGCCCAGGTAAAAATAGATTTTCTTTTAAAGAAGTCACGAATCCCACTTGCATTTACTGATATCATATTAAAACAAGTACCTTTCATGTGCATTATATTTAAAGCGGATATTCGGAAAGCCTGATCCTAATTGAGAATTACTTTGTCAGAAACTTACGAAGATAATTAAAACGTAGTTAAGATATAAATAACATACACAAATCACAGAATCGCAGTACCTAACTATATGTAACGCACAAAAGAAATACATTACACTAATTGAGGAAGAAAAAAATTCTTCAAATATTATGTAAAACTGGATAACAACTGTACAAACGCGTTTCGCAAACCACATAAGAAGACGGGGGCAAAAAACAAATTAATAGCCTTACCTTATGCTCCAGAGTTAACTGTAATCGAGCTTTAACCAAAATACCTTTAGCCGGATCTTCAAGCCTCAGCTCCCATACCGTACTTTGTTTTATATACAGGTAAATAGAAACGCCTATGAAGTACTCATTACTGGGAGGTGTTAGCAGGATGCTAAAATTAAGTTCAAAATGTCTATCAATTGTTAATTAAATGTCTTACAGGTGTTGGACAAAATATTTCTTTGTGAAAAACGAAATAATGGATTGAGTATGTTAATTAAAATATTACATACCACCGATTATTATTTACATTTTAACATATTTTCCATCAATATAAAGTTTATCTGGTTCCGATTTACTGAAATTTGCGCGTTTTCCATCTTTTCTTGCTTTCTTAAGTTTGTCCATTTGGACTTTTCTCATTTCATGCAACTCTTTTGGCATATATTCGTACATCTTGTAGTTGGTGTCTTTTAGTTTACGGCCGCATTTAAGGACTCGTTCTCTGTCAGGGAATCTCAAGAAGCGAGCTATGATTGTACGACTGCTGTTACCATTAGTGTTCTTCGGTTTACCTATCCTATGTACTCGCTGGAATTCAATATCTTCTGTGTTTTCAATTTCCAGAACATTTTCCAGGAAGTCAACCAGAATTTTTTTCATATTCTCGGTCGATGATGCACTTTGGTTTGACGAATCAGTTGTTTCGGGTATTCCTTCAAATTTTAAATTCTCACGACGACTGTACGCTTCGAGGTAAAGAAATTGTTTGCGGTGATCGTTGATTTCCTCCATTCTAGTATTCATACCGCTCTGTAACTCTTTAATTTGGTCGTCCACGAATTTTGTGTTGCTTTCGACATGGTTAAACTTCTCATCAAGACTCTTGTGCTTGTATTTCACAACAAAACACTTGGTTGGGGTATTTTCCTCCTCCATGAGCTTCAAGCGTGGACTTCACTACATGTCGAAGATCGAACTGAGCGCGAAAATAAGCAGCGTTTCTCTCCAAAAGCCATTACATGCAAATTGTAATTTGACAGCTTGACAGTTCGGCACCCCGGAGTCCCAAAAAAGTTCACGCCAAAATGCTATCATTTGATTCGTTTTCCAGCAGGGGAAACAAGTCGAGCTCTCGCGCTTCGCACTCGCGCTTTGCTCTGAGCTCGACTTGTAGGCAAGTCTAGTATCTGATGTACTGCAACATGATTTGGGAATCTGTCCAGAAGAAGGTGGAAGAAATGTTCAAGACCTATGTAGCAAATCGTGTATGTGAAATAAGGCAAGTTTCCGAGTCAAGCCAGTGGAGACATTGTCCAGGAAACCTTAACCCGGCCAATGATGCATCTCGTGGGCTTTCAGCTCAACAACTTCTGAGCAGCGATAGGTGGTTCACTGGCCCAGCCTTTTTATCCCAACCAGGGCAGAGTGGCAAACCACTGAAATTGGCAATTTACCAGAGAACTTAGAAGTCAAGGTGGAAAAGGCTATATTCACTTTGCAGTCAGATAAAGACAACAGCAGTTTAAAGTACTTGACGACAGATGACCTACAGAAGGCTACAACCGCTGTAGTAAAGATGGTACAGAATGAAGCATATGTCGATGAGATGGGCGACTTGGAAAAGGGAGGGAATGTCAAACATTCAAGCAGAATTGTCAAGCTTCGACCAATATTGGATAATGGAGTAATGCGAGTTGGAGGATGCATTTCTGAAGCTGCCATTGCATTTGGAGCCAAGTTCCCAGTGATGCCGCTAGGGCATCATGTCACCCAGTTGCTTATTGCAGCCTTCCACCAATGGCTAGCACATACAGGTCAGAACCATATACTGGCAACTTTAAGGGAGCAGTTTTGGATAAATCGAGGGAGGTCTGCTGTGCGTAAAGTAGTACGATCCTGTTTAAAATGCAAGAAGCAGAAGGCAGCCACTATGGAACAGATGATGGCCAACTTACCAGCTTATCAATCCATTCTTTACTCACACTGGCGTCGACTATTTTGGACCGTTAAACGTGAAATGGTCAAGAGATGGGGTGTCATATTTACTTGTTTGAATTCTAGGGCCGTGCATCTGGAACTGGCTACTTCTTTAGAGTCAGACTGCTTTATCAATGTTCTAAGAATATTCGTGAATCGAAGAGGACCACCCAAGTGTATTTACTCAGACAATGGGACAAACTTCGTCGGTGCAGAAAGGGAAATTAGAGAAGCAATAGAAAACTGGAACCAGAAACACATCTCAGATCAACTACTTCAGAAGGGATGTCTGTGGGCATTCCAACCACCAAAGGCTTCACACACTAGCGGAGTCTGGGAGAGACTAATACGTAGTATGCATACAGCCATCAAGGCTGTACTCTTCGAGAGCCTAGCAAATGAAGAAGTATTAGCAACCAACTTAACATAAGTGGAGTCTATCCTGAATTCTACACCGCTTTGCGCTGCGTCCGATGCCCCAAACGATTGTGAACCCTTGACTCCTAACCACCTGCTGCTGCAGAGGGCTGTTCAAGTTTTACCTCCTGGAATCTTCGTAAGAGTACAAATTTGCTAGCAAGATCTGTAGACAGGCATAAGTTCTAGCTGAACATTTCTGGAAGCGATGGCTTAGGGAGTATGTCTCAGGTTTACAGGGGAGACAGAAGTGGCAGCGACCCCGCCGGAATGCCGAGATTGGAGACCTTGTGCTACTAGTGGATGACTGCTTGCCAAGAGGACAGAGGTGTATGGGTAGAGTCATTAGAAAGGTTCCCGGAAGAGACAGGCTTGTTCAGACAGTGGTAGTGAAAACGGGTGCGTAGACCACATTAGTACGTCCTAAACAGAAACTTTGTTTGCTGGAAGAATCAGGAAATCTCCAACAAAATTAGAGACGAATAAGCATAGGAACAGTGACACCGATATTGATTTGACATTTCCTTTATTACTTGAACTCAGTAGTCGTGGGAACCCATGCCTAGTTTGTGTTTGTAATGCTTCAGTAAGTTAGCATGGGGTGGGGTGTAGCGACTGGGTTCCCTGTTTCGTTTTGTTTTCCCGCCTTTAGAGGTCATGTGACCTTGTGTTTAGCTTGCTTGCTTGATATGGTTTAGCCGTTGTTCTGTCACTTGGCTGTGCAGCCATTTGTGGGACATGAGATACTTATAAAACATGAAAGGAAAACTAATGTTAGAAACTCAATTAGCAAATGAATATCTCAATGGCAAAATATGATACCTGATATAAGTCTATTGCAAGATGACTCCTGTAAACTAAAAAACTTGAGGAAAACAAAAACTATTCAATTGAGAAAATGCGCATGTCATTAAATCAAAGGTTACCAGAGCTCTAAGAAAGACATTTGCATGTTGCTGATAAAAAAAGAAAGGTTAGGTAGTCTTTTTAATATATATATTTTTTAAACAATCAATTAGTTTAGATCAACAGTTATGTACAACAAAGTACCTGGTGTGGTTGGAGGGACATATTTTACCACCATTCTGCTCCTATCAGCTCTTTTTGGACTGCTTCCGCTCTTCGCTGCTTCTTCAACATTGAATTCATTGGAGCAGGAGTCTTCTCTTGCAGCTTGGTGGCAGCATCTCTCGAGTCATCCTAACTGGCTTTCATATGTTTGAAATATCTCCTCTACATAATCTGTGAAAATTCAAAACAGAAGGAAACAATTTTCAAACAACCCTTAAAAAAATGCCTTTTAAAAATTTGCAAAATTTGGTGTGACCCTCACATATCTCACAGTGGCCTCTATTTTTGAACTTTGGATAGGAGACCTTGATCCTTTCACTTCCATCAGACTTACGACACTTCACCTCGCTTTTTAAATTGAAATTGAAGTGGACTGTGGCTAAGATATGCCTACCAAAGAAATTGACATTGGTATGAGTTATACAACACCATGATAACAAGAATTCTGTATGAGACACATTGGGTAAGGGGGACAGTGTCTAGTTGGGATATAAATTTAGTTTTGCTAATTATAACAGACATCTTTTCACCTGCAATACATGCCAATGTATGAATAAGCTATCATTTCGGGGGCAAAATGGTTAAGAAGTGAGTGGAAACCTTCCAAACAGCTTGTTTGGGCTAGTGGTGAAGCTTGCTTGATGCCTTTCGCCAAGGAATAATCTGTTGATGCCTCATATAGTCTTTCATAGACCAAAGTTCCTGAAATAAAAAGTTAGGTAACACCAATTATACAGCAGCATCCCTATTGGAATTCATTTTTTGAGGTACATGTAGATGGGGACTAGTGGACATCTATGAATAAAATTACACCCCCACACTCAACTATTTACAATACGACTAATGATAAATGGAACATTTATCTGTTTGTTGATTGCTGTAATTAATCCTTATTCTAATAATTCTGTATTTATTCTGTAAAACTTTTTTTAATACATTATTTTTAATAAATGCTTCCTCATAAGGGTAAAGTTGAGCTGTTTTCCCACTCTCAAATCCAAACATGAGAGTAAACATTTCCTGTTAAGAGTATAGTTGAGCTGGTTCCCTCTCAAATCCAAGCACGGGAATAAACAGTTGAGCTTGTGACACATACCTCTCAAATCAAAACAAGAGAGTTATATGTTCTGTTGAAAACTTAAATGCATAGGAAAGGTTCTAATATTTTTCATTTGGCTGTTTTGTAGTGATATATTTGTGTAAATATAATGGCATGTCATATCAACATTCTAATATGCCCCCCCCCCCCACACACACACTAAATTCCACCCCTCCCCACATCGTAAAAAAGTGAATAGAAATACATTTTATGACTTTGAAGATGTGAAGTTTTGTAAGAGGCATACCATGTACATGTACATAAATTTTGTGTCGAGAGGGTGTAATAATCAAGTGAATTTATCTTATGGAAATGACCTATTCCCACAGAGGGGATCAATGTTCAGTGGAGAAATAATTATGTAGAATATTAAACTTGAGGCTAAGAAGTAAATAATATGGTACTTTTTTCATACCAACTTTTAACCATTTTCTTGGTTGAATTTCTCCATGATTACATTTGTTGAACAATTGATCATCAAAGTTAGAGTGTTTATTGATGGCATGGTTTAAAAAGCTTTATACTTTGCCCAGATGACTCTAACATTACCACTAAATGTCGAGGTGGCACTGCAGTGAATGCGCACATTTTCTTTTATTCTACCCTAGAAAAATGCCACTTTTTTGCTTTACAAAAACAAAAATACACTTACCCTTTGCTACTGAAAGAATGTGGTTAGAGAGAGACAACCACAGCCCATGTGCAAAACCCCCCTGTAAGTAAAATACTGAGGCAAAGCAGGAAGTTCCCAGCTGGCATCTGTGATCCTGGCATTAGAGGCTGGCTGTACCATGTGTTCTCCTTCATGCATTTTGGGTTGCTGCAAGTTGTCTTCACAACTGCCTCCGTTCCAATTTCACTTGTCTCCACCAGTGGGATGTCAGCATTACAGGTGTGGCAAAATTGGAAAAGCAGCAAATAACTGAGACAGGAAAACAATGTGTTTTGGCTCTATACGTAGATTCTTCCCTTTAGCGACAACCTGTAACAGATTAAAACCACATGTAGCCCATGTACAGTTTACAGACTGAAGTTTTCCAGAACAAAAACAGTATTCTTGCTATCAGAGATAAACCTTTTTATCATAATGAATTCAATATTTGAGGGCCAGTTTACATGGAGGGAGAGTAACTTGCCCAGCTGATCTAAAACAAAGCTCCCCTTTATATGCAAATTTACATTTACTAACCCTTCTACCCGGGTCACTGCAGTGTCATTGAGGTGTGTTTGGACACAGAAATACCACGCTTCATAATCAAGTTTGACTGCAGCAAGCCTTTGAGTTATTGCTACCACTGAGAGCATCATACTATTACCTTTCAGATTTGTTGCCATTGTCATCATCTGTTTCTGTTTCCATGGTTTCTTGCTCGGTTTCACTTTGGTAAAGTGAGCCTGATCCGTCCTGGTCTTCTTCAATTTCATCTAGTTCCTAGTCCTCTTTCTCTTCCTCATCCTCATCGTCGTTGTCCTTCTCCTTCTCCACCTTCACGTCATCACCCATATCCTGGTCTGTTCACCCATCAATTGGAGTTTCATATTGTTTTACTGAAACATATATAATAGCATTACATATCAGTTAGGAAAGCAGACAAACTAAGACAACATAGAAACATGGTATAGAATAAAACCTATGGTGAAGGAGGTAAGTTGTATTGCAGGAACACTTTCACACTACAGTGATAGGGGTTCTCGCCTGAAATTCTCTGACAAATCCAACCAGGTATAAAAGGTGTGATTACATGTATGAATATGGGGCAGAAAAAAAAAAACAATCTAAAACAGTCTCTACTTGATGTACATGAAAATCCAATGTGTTATTGTAAAAAAAAATATGAGAAAACTTGTTGACTGTAAAGGTTTATGATACAACCGAATAGAATGCAAACAATGTTCTGTTATTTACGAAGTCTGCGGTACTTCCGGTTTTCTGCATTTGTTTTGCTTTGGTTGGCTTCCAAAGTAAGTACCCTATTTCTTATAATCCTATTCTTGTTTAAATGAATACAGTTTGTACATTCCTCCCCATCTGGTGGCTCTGCGACCGATTCTGGTGAGAGCTCAACGAGGCTGCATGGCTCATCTGGCAAATCCAGGCCAAATCCATCGCTGCACGTGTCTTCCTCTACGGTCACCTTCGCTGCTTTTGCGATCGGTTCAGCACTGAAGTTGTCAATAACAGCGGCCTTGCAGTTTGATACTGCCTCTTTTAGAGCCGAAAAGAAACAGATTTTCAACAAATGAATAGGGGAAAAATCACGCATGAGATTTTCAAATGAAAATCACACAATAACTTGTGATCAATCATAAGTTATCGTACCTTTCTTTGTACGTATCGTAAATATTGTTACCATTGACCATCGACTGATACACCAAAGTCGACCAGAGTGGCAACAGAACACCCTGTGTTGGTGTTTTCAAATTTGGGGTAGCTGAAACGACCTGTGCCATAAGAAGAGCAATAATGCTGCAAGTAATGTCTCCATTTCAGTTCTGGCATTGTCGAGATTTCTTGAAGAGGCCTCAGTTATATCTACTTCTTCGTCGTCACTCACAATCATCATATTCACCTAAAACCTGTGACATCTCCCCACTGTTTCCAGCCAGAACCTTTCTGAAGACAGTAATTCCGGAAGCAATTTGACCCAAGGCAAAGTTAACTCCACATCTGGTTAGAGCGATCTTGCCCTGCAATATGTTTTCCTCTCTCGAATCTGTGGCATACCTGATTGTCTAAGTAAGTAAAAAACCCAAGAGAAATACAATTTAAAAAGAGTGACAATATATCAACATTGAACAGTGAAAAAAGAAAAAAAGGCAGTTACAGCTGCATGGCTCATCCGGCAAATCAGGCCAAATCCATCGCTGCATGTGTCTTCCTCTACGGCCACCTTTGCCGCTTTTGCGATCAGTTCAGCACTGGAGTTGTCAATAACAGTGCCCTTGCGGTTTGACATTGCCTCTTTTAGAGCCGAAAAGAAACAGATTTTCAACAAAGGAATAGGGGAGAAATCATGCGTGAGATTTTCAAATGAAAATCACACAACTTGTGATCAATCATAAGTTATCCTACCTTTGTTTCACCTGATCAGATGGAATATTTTCCCCGGTATCTCTACCCACGGTGTGAATTGTAGGGAACACGGTACATCCGAGCTCGTTGCTTTTCAGGATTCGTCTCATGATATCTCCCTCTTCTAATTTGGTGAAATATTCTGGCTTAATATGCTTCGATGGCTCCCAATTGGTGGCTTTAGCTTGATGAAGTCAACCCATCTCTTCCTACGTTTCTTCGCCACTGGATTTTCGTGTCCAAAAAGCTATTTTATGAAGAGAAATACCCTCTTTCACGTTTCTTGTGCTACTGCAACCAGCAGCAATGCAGCTGGTTGGTATTTCTACTCGCTGTTTACCTTGCTTATTCGCAAACTCTCAAAGAGATAAGTGAAATGACCTGAGTTTAACAAAATGTAAGTTCTGCATGTGACGTCACGTTACGTCACAATCTTGACTAGATGCATGCCCCTTAGCACTCGGATGTGGACCAAAATATTCAATTTTTGGCGCGATTTTCCGTATTACATCAGGGCATAAAAACTTAAGGATTTAACCAAATCAAACAATTTTTGCGCACAAGTACTTAAGGGATAAAGAGGTTTTATTATTAGGGGAGAGAATTTGAGGATTTAAGTGCACTTTAACAACTATAAATACACAACCCTTGTTAGCCAGCAACTAGTAAAGCTTTTATAGGTGTGCTACTTTTACTAAAAACTAGTTTACAGATTAGGCCCAATAAACGTTTCACAGGAAATTGTGCAATATCTCTCTCAAGTGCTGTGACATCTACACAAATACGATCTGTTTTGAAAAAAATTGTAGCCCTTATCCATATTTATTTCAATGAACTGAACTACTCTGAACTACTACCTCTCCTTTTTTATACACGATCGTCCAAATATTTCTGTGAAGGGCCATGTTGACAGTATATTGGGCCTAATTCGTATTTATCTTCCTGTTCTGCATTTTTATCCAAAATCAGTCAATATTTCCCTTGACATACATGCCGTGATGTCTTTACAAGTGACATGCATTTTCATGAGAGGATGGGCTGCACCCGCATTATCGTTGCTCTCTCAAATGTCAAATCGTCAATATTTCTGAAGAATAACCCTGCCCTTTCTTGTTTATGTGAAATCGCCCAATAATCTTGTCAAGTGCCATGATATCACAACAAAATGGAGCCGGGGGCTTTCGGTTTTCACTGCCTGATGAGGAGTGCAGCAGTTATGAAGATTTAGGTGCTGATATCACCACAAGATTGGAAAAGGTGCTCAAGTCTAACCCCTGCATTTCCCAAACGGAAGTGCAAAATGGTAGCAGCATGTAAAACTGTCCTACGAGATTACCGCTCCCCCATCTGGCAAATGGCAGTGTGTGTCAACAAAAAATAATGAAGTTCTTTCTGAAATTGTAAAAACTGCCACTTTTCTATTCGGAGTTCTGGTAAGCAACTGCAGTTGTGCCTCTATTGTTGACAAGTGATGCTGGTCAACAAGACACAGTGGTAGTGGATCTTCAAGCCCTATCCCAAAGCTGTCAGCCTTTTCCATAATGTCGAAGGCCTCTGCTGCTGACAAATATCAGGCTGGGAGACTCGCTTGGTACGTATCGTAAATATTGTTACTAGTGGTCATCGACTGATACACCAAAGTCGACCAGAGTGGCAACAGAACACCCTGTGTTGGTGTTTTCAAATTTGGGGTAGCTGAAACGACCTGTGCCATAAGAAGAGCAATAATGCTGCAAGCAGTGCTTCCATTACACACTGCTAAAGATAAAAGCATGACTGAAAGTAATGTATCCGTTTCAGTTCTGGCAGGGTCGAGATTTCTTGAAGAGGCCTCAGTTATATCTACTTCTTCGTCGTCACTCACAACCTGTGACATCTCCCCACTGTTTCCAGCCAGAACCTTTCTGAAGACAGTAATTCCGGAAGCAATTTGACCCAAGGCAAAGTTAACTCCACATCTGGTTAGAGCGATCTTGCCCTGCAATATGTTTTCCTCTCTCGAATCTGTGGCATACCTGATTGTCTAAGTAAGTAAAAAACCCAAGAGAAATACAATTTAAAAAGAGTGACAATATATCAACATTGAACAGTGAAAAAAGAAAAAAAGGCAGTTACAGCTGCATGGCTCATCCGGCAAATCAGGCCAAATCCATTGCTGCATGTGTCTTTCTCTACAGCCACCTTTGCCGCTTTTGCGATCAGTTCAGCACTGGAGTTGTCAATAACAGTGTCCTTGCGGTTTGACATTGCCTCTTTTAGAGCCGAAAAGAAACAGATTTTCAACAAATGAATAGGGGAGAAATCATGCGTGAGATTTTCAAATGAAAATCACACAACTTGTGATCAATCATAAGTTATCCTACCTTTGTTTCACCCGATCAGATGGAATATTTTCCCCGGTATCTCTACCCACGGTGTGAATTGTAGGGAACACGGTACATCCGAGCTCGTTGCTTTTCAGGATTCGTCTCATGATATCTCCCTCTTCTAATTTGGTGAAATATTCTGGCTTAATATGCTTCGATGGCTCCCAATTGGTGGCTTTAGCTTGATGAAGTCAACCCATCTCTTCCTACGTTTCTTCGCCACTGGATTTTCGTGTCCAAAAAAGCTATTTTATGAAGAGAAATACCCTCTTTCACGTTTCTTGTGCTACTGCAACCAGCAGCAATGCAGCTGGTTGGCATTTCTACTCGCTGTTTACCTTGCTTATTCGCAAACTCTCAAAGAGATAAGTGAAATGATCTGAGTTTAACAAAATGTAAGTTCTGCATGTGACGTCACGTTACGTCACAATCTTGACTAGATGCATGCCCCTTAGCACTCGGATGTGGACCAAAATATTCAATTTTTGGCGCGATTTTCCGTATTACATCAGGGCATAAAAACTTAAGGATTTAACCAAATCAAACAATTTTTGCGCACAAGTACTTAAGGGATAAAGAGGTTTTATTATTAGGGGAAAGAATTTGAGGATTTAAGTGCACTTTAACAACTATAAATACACAAGCCTTGTTAGCCAGCAACTAGTAAAGCTTTTATAGGTGTGCTACTTTTACTAAAAACTAGTTTACAGATTAGGCCCAATAAACGTTTCACGGGAAATTGTGCAATATCTCTCTCAAGTGCTGTGACATCTACACAAATACGATCTGTTTTGAAAAAAAATTGTAGCCCTTATCCATATTTATTTCAATGAACTGAACTACTCTGAACTACTTCCTCTCCTTTTTATCTCGTTAATGCGCATGCGCATTAAGCGAGATTTCGGAATTGAGTACGAAAAAGGGACAAAAGTTGTTAACAAAATTTTGTGGACTTTTGTCCGGGGGGTTTCTTCTTCCTTCTTTGTAGAAGCTATATTAGGGCATTGAGGATATGGTTGGTTAAACCGGTTAGGATTTCAAGAAGGGCGTCACATACTGCCACTAAAATTTTTGGGGAGCACCGCCGGACCTATTGTTAATTTCCCTAGGGTATTGGGATGTCAGAACTTGTCATGAACTTGTCATATCTCACATTACGTTACCGCAAAGGTATTTGTCCTTCTTAAATTTCGATATCTCACATTACCTATCAGTTTCAATCCTTTGTCGTAAAGCCATTATAGCTGCTTTAAAAGGGTAAAAATAGGTCAAATGTGTTTTCTTGGGAAACGTAGTTTGAGAATTTCACAGTGTATTTTACTAATGGAGACGTTTTAAGAAAGTTAAATGGGACAGGAAAGTTTGTGTTTTAATATGAGCGGTATGGCAGAGCAAAATAGCATGAACTTTGCGTTTTTTTCTATTCATTGCTATTACGGTTTGATTGTGCAATAGTATGGTAAAAACGTCATACTTTTGTTGATTTTTTGGCTTATAATGATGACGGTTGAATGGAATTGCGGCAAGCGTTCAATGGCGAAAATTTTTACGTCTTTTGCGTACTGTTGCATAATGAAACTGTAATAGCAATGATTAATTGTTTTAAAATAGCACAAAAGCGAAAGCGCGAGCAGTCTGCCGGCTTTGTTTCAAAGCCACGGGCTACAAGCTCATCGAAAACGGCATCCGTGTCGTAGAATTCACACGTTTACAAAAGGCAGTGCCACGCAAATTAGTCACTCAAGGGCTCGAGTTATTTTTTAAGTACACGGGTCAGCCAATACTATGCTAATGGTGCCAGTCTTCCGACCACATTGTGTTCTCATTGCAAGTGCAGGTTCAATCAAATTAGTTGCAACCTGTAGGTAAACGAACTTAAAATATTCACCCATATACCGACTTCTATTTTATGAAAGGGGTCAATCCGGCGATTTTTTTTAGTCATATGGGAAGTTTGACTCAGTCAAAGCTTTAATTTTATCTTGCATTCAGTACGCTTGATAGCTGCGTGGGGCTAATTAACACCACTCGTATTACTAATCATGTTAAAAGTGACATCAAATATTCTAGATATGGCTTGTTCTCAAAAGAACATGCTATTTTGCTCTGCCTATCGCTCATATTAAAACACAAACTTTCCCGTCTCATTTAACTCCCTTATAGGGACTTCCATTTTATGAAAGGGGTCAATCCGGCGATCTTTTTTTAGTCATATGGGAACTTTGACTCAGTCAAAGCTTTAATTTTAGCTTGTATTCACTACGCTTGATAGCTGCGTGGGGCTAATTAAAACCACTTGTATTACTAATCACGTTAAAAGTGACATCAAATATTCTGGATATGGCTTGTTCTCAAAAGAACATGCAAAATAAGTCGCTTACCGAGTGACAACCAGAAATATGTTGAAAAGAAAAATTGGTAAGAATATTCTGCTCCCGGGGGGGGGGACTCCTATAAGTCGTCAAGCGGAGGTGCTCGTTAGGAAAAAAAGTGGAACCCTGAAAGATATCAAAGTGGCCGTTGTCAACCAGAATTTTACCTCTAAAAGATACCATTTTTTTTACCAAATATGCGATGGAACAATGCGATGCAGCTAGAGTGCTGGAAATAAATAGATCTGACTATACATGGGCTCGAATTCCAGCTACCATCAGAAGGAACACCGGAAGGCAGTAGCGACTCGTCTTTTGCTAGGAACACCCTAAAAGATACCATTTTCTGGGAAAATGAGGTTTTTTTAATCATAGTCTCTATAAGCCTAAAAGTTAACTTGTCACTACAAATCAACTGCGAAGCCCACGAGACGGAGTCACGAAACCACTTGTTTTGTCTCCACGAAATCCAATTAAATTGGCATATTGTTAGCACGAAAATATGGGTGTGACGTAATGGTGCAAGCATGGGACTGCTAAAATAAACAGTTCTCAAATGACTAAATACAGTCCTCTACTCCCACTTCAACAATGAATTCACAGCTTTTTTTTTCTTTCAAAAATATAACACGCGTTTTCTAAATCTTCTCGTTTCTTTCACCTTAAAAAAATCTCTAACTGTAATACTTACGCCGCCGACAGATCAATTGAGAACGAATTCAACTCGAAATCCTTAATGATCACCTCCATTACCCATCACAGCAAGAAAACAACCAGGGGAGACTGACATATGAAATGCGCAAAAAAGGAGTCCGTATAGTGAAACAGTTAAACAAGAAACCTCCAAGACATCGCCTGGAACCATTCTGATCTAAGAACCGGAAAAACCACACTCCCCTCGAAAACACCCCCCCTCCCCCACCGCCCAGAACGCAATAAACGATCTGAGTTTCAGTTTTTACACGATTAAACTAAACAGCTTTTCTCTTTTCAGAGACAAAAAGAACGTCTCGTGATATACATCAGAGAACGTCATGAAAGAAGACGTATTGACAAACTTTTAAATTTTTATCTCTTCTTGTGCCACCAAGGTTCTCAAACATAACGAACTCCCCCCTTCCCCCCAATTCAGTCGCACACTACAGTTTTAGAATTTCTAACCATCACAAAACCAAAATTACCAAAAACGATACCCTATTTAACGACTGAGCATGACCTCAAAAACCCTAACTTATCGGCCCGCACATACCTATATAGTGTACAAAACGAACTCCCCCCTCCCCCCGAGACATGACTGCAATGCTGGGTTTCGAAAACTTACAACATTCTGTTCTATATTACGCTAAACCATTCTACAAACATCCAAGTCTTCTGCAATAATCACCACGAACTAAATTCTACCTTAAATAAAATTGACGTCTTTCTATGTCATATGGCAGCGCCATGTGCATTTTTAAAACAATGTAAGCTGTCAAATTTTATCGTTAAAACCACTCCGGAACCGCTCAGATGACATATCTGATCCACAACTCAAATGAAATAGATGTTGTATATTTCAGTGAAAATATACTTTTATATAAAAATAACGGCTTCTCATACCTTTTGGTGTCTCTATTGAAATCAAGGCACTCTCGACTCTCGAATAATTAACCAAACTCAACTTCACGAAAACAAACATATACATGACATGACAACAAATGCTAACCGCAAAACCATACGACGGAGTCTCTACAAGCCGAAAAGTTAATCGACTGCAAAGCCTATTAAATTTGCATATTCTTAGCATGAAAATATGGGTGTGACGTAATCGTACAAGCATCGGACTACTAAAATAAACAGTTCTCAAATGACTAAATACAGCTCTTGTCTAAATTTCCCAAATTTCATAACACCCATGCGAAACGCAAGGAGACAAAAAACAATAAACACCTTTTGCCATCGCGTGCTCACTGGAGGCCGCACGGTTTATTAAGGTAAAAACAGACTGAATCGTTACACGGGAAGGGACAACAAACAGAACTTTGGAGAGAACGAACAAGCATTTATAGGATGAAAAAACCCCGGCCTCATAAACAATTCTCTCCAACCTGCCGGGCTCAATCGAAACAAAACTTTACAGTAATTTTAAATCCTAAATGACTGAGAAACTGACAGCCGTGATAGATATTGTCTTTGGCATAGCCATCTTTGGCATTTTAACTCGCCCATCGACCGTGACGCTTAAAAAAATCTATCTTGAATGCCAGCGTTCGCTGCAGCAGTGGCCCCTCCGGCTCTAAGTCTGTGAACACTGATAATGAAAACGTCTATAAACTCTCTAAAAGCGTCCTTGATAAACTCCCTCGTTCTTGTGTAGTTAATCCCCTGGCATCGAACTTTCCCTTAAGACCTTGGGTTGGCAAGGGCTCTGAACAGCAGTAAATCTTTAGAGAGATCAATATGCGCAGCTGCGATGTATTGTTCCAAGGCCTTCACAGGACAAATCGGAAGGTCTGTCGTTACCATCGCAATCCACGCCCCATCACGAAACTGGTCAGTCTTTGACGATTCTAGAAATATGGAAACATAAGGGGAAAAACTTAGTATCACAAGCTCTTAGAACGCATAACTCAGTGAAACGGAAAAATCCGCCAAATCCCTGTAGAGGACATTAAGCACCGAAGAAGAGGAACTGACTTCATTAAGCAGGCACTGCAGCTAAACTGCAAATTGAAAAGCATTGACTGGCAGGTAACAGATGTGATTAGACGAAGCCCACTGTTTCCATCTTTTGAAACCTCCTAGGTAAGAACACACAGTACCATCCGCTCTAGAAGCGAGGACGGTTCCTTAAACCAAGCTGGCCGGCAACGGCTGAAAAATGTAGAGGAACTGAGGCGAAAAACGCCCTCCACATCTCAGAGCGACATACATCTGTAAACAGAAAAGCACTAACAAAAACATAAAATATTGCATTCGAAAACTCCTCGTGCACATTTCGTCCCTAAGATTCGAACTAAAATGGCCTCTTACTGACAGATGGCCTCTTACTGACTGGCCACAGATGGTCCCTGTCTAACTGGACACAGGGCAAAGATGGTCCCTTACTGTCTGGGCACAGATGGTCCCACACTCTTTAGCCACAGATGGTCCACGCCCTCTCGGCACAGATCGTCCCTTAGTGTCTGGACACGAATATGTCCTTGAATTTTCTTTTCTTTTTTTTATAGGCACTGATGGTCCCTGACAAACTGAACACAAAAATGTGCTTGAATTTTCTTTTTTTTTTAATGGGCACAGATGGTCCCTTACTGTTTATGGTCCCACACTCTCTGCGCACGGACGGTCCCTTAGTGATTGTGCACAATTGGCCTCTCTCTGGGTGGACACAAAACAAATCCTGAATTGAAATAAAGTAAATAAAATAAATAAATAAAAATAAATAAATAAATAAAAGGCAACCGCCTCCAGTGAAGAGCACCAAGAGAACGAATTAACATACGACAACTCCTTAAATACACTTACCAAATCCCTTGATACTACATAACGACAAGAGCATATTTTTCAGCTAATTTATTCAAAAACGCAGAAAAATCTTATCCTCTAGTCTCAATTCCACAATGAATTGACAGCTCTTTTTTTTTCAAAAATATAACACGTGTTTTCTAAATCTTCTCGTTTCTTGCACCTTAAAAAAAACTCTAGCTGTAATCTAACGCATTAACGAGATGGCTTTAAGAGCCCTTTGATTTATACACGATCGTCCAAATATTTCTGTGAAGGGCCATGTTGACAGTATATTGGGCCTAATTCGTATTTATCTTCCTGTTATGCATTTTTATCCAAAATCAGTCAATATTTCCCTTGACATACATGCCGTGATGTCTTTACAAGTGACATGCATTTTCATGAAAGGATGGGCTGCACCCGCATTATCGTTGCTCTCTCAAATAATGTCAAATCGTCAATATTTCTGAAGAATAACCCTGCTCTTTCTTGTTTATGTGAAATCGCCAATAATCTTGTCAAGTGCCATGATATCACAACAAAATGGAGCCGGGGGCTTTCGGTTTTCACTACCCGATGAAGAGTGCAGCAGTTATGAAGATTTAGGTGCTGATATCACCACAAGATTGGAAAAGGTGCTCAAGTCTAACCCCTGCATTTCCCAAACGGAAGTGCAAAATGATAGCAGCATGTTATACTGTCCTACGAGATTACCGCTCCCCCATCTGGCAAATGGCAGTGTGTGTCAACAAAAATGACCTATGGCACGTCAACAATAAATAATGAAGTTCTTTCTGAAATTGTAAAAACTGCCACTTTTCTATTCGGAGTTCTGGCAAGCAATTGCAGTTGTGCCTCTATTGTTGACAAGTGATGCTGGTCAACAAGACACAGTGGTAGTGGATCTTCAAGCCCTATCCCAAAGCTGTCAGCCTTTTCCATAATGTCGAAGGCCTCTGCTGCTGACAAATATCAGGCTGGGAGACTCGCTTGGTACGTATCGTAAATACTGTTACTAGTGACCATCGACTGATACACCAAAGTCGACCAGAGTGGCAACAGAACACCCTGTGTTGGTGTTTTCAAATTTGGGGTAGCTGAAACGACCTGTGCCATAAGAAGAGCAATAATGCTGCAAACACTGCTTCCATTACACACTGCTAAAGATAAAAGCATGACTGGAAGTAATGTATCCATTTCAGTTCCGGCAGGGTCGAGATTTCTTGAAGAGGCCTCTGTTATATCTACTTCTTTGTCGTCACTCACAATCATCATATTCACTTAAAACCTGTGACATCTCTCCACTGTTTCCAGCCAGAACCTTTAGGAAGACAGTAATTCCGGAAGCAATTGACCCAAGGCAAAGTTAACTCCACATCTGGTTAGAGCGATCTTGCTCTGCAATATGTTTTCCTCTCTCGAATCTGTGGCATACTTGATTGTCTAAGCAAGTAAAAAACGCAAGAGAAATACAATAAAAAAACGTGACAATATATCAACATTGAACAGTGAAAAAAGAAAAAAAAGGCAGTTACTGGTAAGATTAAATATTTAATTGTCTTTATTGCAACTAGTTAATTACATCTGAACAAACTTCCAAAGACAACATGTGATGAAAAGGTTTAGTAAACTTTTAGTAGAACAAATACTAAAGCATCTAGCTGAATCCATCTCGCTTAGGTTTTAACAGAGGCCAAGAATACAGTGAAGCTACTAAGGAATACCTAGTAGCATAAGTAATCCTAACCGAGACCCTTTGCCAGCCTTCTACCCCATCTTTAAAATAAAGAGATAAGTTAACTTACCTCGGATTCGGTGGAAATGGTTGAAGTAAATGGTCTCTTCCTTACCCTGTCCCCCGAAAGTGGGTCCCTAGCATGTAAAATAGTTATGACCAGTTCCCTTATTTACCTCTGTTAGAATTTTTTTTGCCACATTAGTGGTGGTCTGTTTTGGCTGGTATTGGTGAGAATTGGCTAAAGTAACTGTGTATTACTGATTAACTTGGAAACAATACAACTTGAAATGTCCACCTTTTGTTAATTTTTGTGCAGAGATCAGAAAAACGTAAGGAGGCATCATCTGATCCTGATTCAGAAAGTGAAGCAGAAGCTCCACTTGCAAAAAGAGTTGAGACACTCTGCATAAAAACGCGCATTCTACAAATTTTACAATTTCAACATTCAATGCTCCCCCCTCCCTTGTCAATGTTGTCTGAATGTCGGAATTCCATTCAGTCCATAAGCGATACAACTCTGAAAGGGGGAGAGGGGGTCAAGCACATCCAGTTGTTGATTTTTGCAATTGTAGTAATTTTTGTAACGAAAATGCGCTTTTATGTGAGACTGTTCCAATCATTTTGCAACTGGTTGTCTCAGTGGTTCAATCATTTATAACTATTGTTTTGTGTTTTAAGTACGGTGGAAATTGGCAGTACTTGATCTTTGCAATGGGTCGTTTATAAAAAATAGTATTTCATTTCTTTAAGTTTGAGTGTTTTGAAATGACTCAATAGAAAAGGGCATTTATTGCATTTTTCCATTTGGCGTAATTGGTACTAATAGGGACTTTAAGATACGGCAACTACGGTTGGACGCATGTTTTTCTTCCCATGGAGCACTGGGACGAGTACACAATGAGTGGCGCGAAAATGCGAAGTTAAGAACGCGGACTACAGACAACGGACTACGAACAAAAGGCGAAGTAATATACAGGGAAAGATCGCTTTGTTTTTATTTTGTGCACAAAATATGTCTTTTAGAAAGGTACAAAATGCCCTGGTTTACGCTTTAGCAGATGAAATAATAGATGAAGAAGAATTTGTACTTTTGTTTGATGCCTACAAATCAGTAAATCCATCATATCCATACCGGGAGTACGACGGTTTTTGTCTCGACTCTTTTGATTGAAGTGAATGCTTAACCGAGTTTAGAGTGAGCAAGGAAGATCTTCCTCCTTTGTCCGAGGTTCTTAGAGTTCCGGCACAGTTCAAGTGTTCCTAAGGAACTGTATGAAGTGGAATGGAGGGTCTCTGTGTTCTGCTAAAGCGCCTAGCATATCCGTGCAGATACTTTGACTTGATGTATCGCTTTGCTCGTCCTGTTCCCGAGCTTTGTATGATCTCCAACGTTGTGTTAGACTGGATTTATACTAACCATGGCCATAGACTGACATCATGGAATCAGCTCTTTCTTACTCCAGCTTGGTTAGAGCGATATGCTTGAGCTATATATCAGATGGGATGTCCCTTGACCAATTGTTTTTGTTTTATCAACGGCACCATTCGTCCGATATCACGACCAGACGAACATCAGCGACTGGTATACAATGGACACAAACGTGTACATTCTTTGAAATTTCAGTCCTTGGTCATCCCTAATGGATTAATTGCAAACCTCTTTGGACCCGTGGAAGGCCGTCGACATGATGCGGGTATGCTCAACGAATCTGGCCTTTTAAATGCATTACAGATACATGCACACACCCCAACCAGACAGCCCCTTTGCATCTACGGAGACCCGGCCTACCCGTTGCGCCCACAGTTGATGTGCCCATTCCGACAGGGTGACTACACAGGTCCTTTAACTCCACAGATGAGGGCTTTCAACGCAGCCATGAGTAGTGTAAGAATCTCAGTGGAGTGGTTGTTCGGAGATATTTCGACTTATTTCAAGTTTATTGACTTCAAAAAAATTTAAAGATTGGCATGAGTGCAGTGGGAAAGCAATACATAGTCTGTGCACTGTTAAGAAATGCCCTGACTTGCTTATATGGAAACAATACATCGGATTATTTTCAGCTAGACCCGCCAACCATTGACACCTACTTTGCATAGACTTTTGCAATGACTTTTATGGCATTTGTATGCATTGATCTCGGGATCATTTTACAATAAATGGTTGAGTGTTATAATCCATGAACCTGAATTTCATGTAATTAATTATGGAATTCTACTAGCCAGTTTGACAGAAAAGAATACAAAAGAGTTAAAGTGTAAAAGTGGTTATTAGTAACTGGGACCTTATTTATGTAAAATCTCTCATTTGAAAATATCACCAGCACATATTAAGCAATGTAAACAAAACTGTTTTAATCATGTTCTGATTCAAGTCCAAGAATTATCAACTATCAGGTTGAGATCTTTAATTTTGTAAAAAAAAAATGTAAAATGTAAATAATTATCTTTGACTGGAGAAGTTTCTTTAATTCCTTGACAGGCTCTTTATAACTAGGTAGCACTTAGCAGAATTTTGCATGCACATATTCAACAAACTTGTAGTATCTTTTCTTAATACACAACAGCAAAAATTTGTAAACACCAACAAGTGTTAATAATAACTGCATAATAACTTAGAAATGGCTGAAATAAAAAGCAGTTAAAATAGTCAAGACTTGTTCATCTTTGCCAACAAAGCCATAAGGAGAGCTTGGGACTGGACCTGAGCTTGCATCTGTTGCTGCAACTGCCTCTGCTGAAACAAACACTGCTCTTGCATTTGCACTTGTCTCTTCTGTTCCGCCTCCAATTTCTTTTCTTCCATGTTTAGTTGTTCTCTACGAAGTGCCATTTCTTCTTTCTTCAGTTCCATCTCTGTCTCCCTTTTTGATTTCAGGTATTCTAATGGTTCAGTCCCACTTCTCCTGCTTCTTTTTCGTCTAGGCTTGGTGTCTTCCTCCTCATTATCATCTTCAGCTGTTTCCTTTCCCCAAGATGTCATTTCTTTGTTCCTAATGGTCACTGCTTTTGCTCGTTCACTCTCTGATTTTCCTTTGTCACTGGAGGTACATGGAGTGATGGCATTAGAGGTGATGGCTTCTTGTATTTCCTCCAGAATCTGTTCTACTTCACTTAAATCATCAGGACTAATACCAGAAGCTTTCTCTTCCTTCTGCATTTTAGTATTGAAATCATTGAGAAGCTTGTTGAACCGCTCTCTCACTGATCGTTGATCCCTTGGCATTACAGCAAAGTCCGCATAGGTATTTACTGCAGCGGCAATCTCTGACCACTTTTGGCCTGCTTCCTTGCTTCCAATCCTTTCCACATAAGGTTGCTTTTGCCCTACTTCTCTCAACATAATTTTGTCTTTTTTCTCATCCCACCTAAATGTTCCACTAAAACAAACAAACAAAATTAAGGTGCATTATAGTTTCAGTCTTATCTACTTTTACACAATAACTCTGCCAATGATACAGTTTCTTCTATAAGGTTTTCCATATGAACCTTAAGATCGTTGATAACATTCAAGAAATAAATTGTGAATAAATTCACCAATCATAAAATTTTGTGCGACCCTGCTATTTCAACGTTTTTCTATTTTTAAGAACTTCAGATTTGTGGTAACACCACAGCTTCACCCATAACAAAACGGGTTTCATTTCACCTGGTCTGGGAACAAAAGCGTGAAACACACTACACTGATCTTTACTTTACTGATCTTAGGCTCAAAGTATTAAAGCATTAACTTGTTTTGTCGGCAAAAACACTGCTTAATTAAGTAAGCTTAACAAAACAGCTCCTAAACATGTTTTGTCTCGCCGTGAATGGGGCAAAAGTTTTTCTTGAAGTGACAAAATTTGATTCTGGTTAAAGTATACAATCATGTACTTGTTGGCTTGAACAACCATTCTTGCGATTATACACAAAATACTGTAGCAATAATATTACATTACTTGTTTCTTGTTGACTGCTGTGTTGGCGGCCTGCAGATACTGCAAGACAAAATTTAACGCACATGTAAGACACTACTTCAATCAAATTTCAAAATCTTGACTTTCCTTACAAAATACTTCGGAACCAAACATGGCATAATTTACTTACATTTCGACTTGAGGAGAAGTCATTTCAGTCTGAAAAGAGCAAAGAGAGTTAGTTAACATCGTAAGTTTTCACGGTTGTGGCGGTCGAAATCAGTAAACAAAGGTTTAATAGCCGTAAATTGTCCGCTTTTCTGAGTTGAAAAACACTTGAAATTGCTTCAGACGTGGTTTTTAGGTTGTGTTAATAAACAGGAACTCTTCAGTCAATATTCTAACTTAAAACTTCCTTTTTACATACATTTTTCATGACTCCGTACTCACCTTAGTCACACTACGAGAAACTTGTCAACTACACACCGTCTTGAGCTTGCGACGGTGGGATGCGTAAGCACATGTGTCTCGTCCCAGTCCTAATTTTCGTCCCGTCCGTAGTCACCGTATCTTAAAGTCCCTAATTGTGCGCGAAAACGGGTGTACGTTCAGGGATAAAGCTAGCTGGTAAATAATATAAAGCCAAGAGTGTGATTTGTTTTTATTTGGTAGAAGGGACGGTAATAAGTGAATTTGGTATCAAAAAGGTATATTTACGTTAGTAATCAACACAAAAGGCGGAGCTAGGTTGTGGGCATGATAATTTATGACGTTTACGCAGATTAGAGCAGGACAAGAGAAATTTCAAGCCCTCCTGGAAAGCTTGAAAGCAGGTTTCCAAGACTCACGTAATGCAATTTGATGCAGATCATATCCCATGGTTGGAAAGATTTGGAAGTTGTTCTGTTTTTACACGGTTCTGTGGTATATTTTTATTCAGTTCACTGGCGAATTGCGCTCCACAGAAGCGAGCAGTTTTGGTCAACAGCTTGTTTACATTTAGTTTCTTGAGACATATGGAACTGACTCGAAGTCTAGCGATGGTGAATTTCATGGAAAGGAAAGTCATAGCAGTACCAAAAGAAATGAATGTCCTGTTAGCGATTTAAACGAGTCAGCTGTGAGGCAGGTGTACTTAGTGACGTATAGTCAAGCAAATTTGGAAAAGTTCCCAACACGAAGATGTTTTGCTGAAGCTGTTGTTTGTTCTTTTAATGGTACCAATGCAAACGTTTTGCAGTGGGTTTGCTGTAGAGAGGCACACCAAAACGGAGGATATCATTATCATACGGCCATTAAGGTGGCTCCATATTGTTCAGCCCTCTCGTCTTTTGCATTTCATTACAGCTAACCCGATGGTGTGGCTAAAAGTCTTTTATTTGGAACCAGTAAATCTTTTATCAGTCAACAACGTGGTATCAAAGTGACGTCATCATTCGTTGCCATGGCAACGCGAAAAGAGGTCAAAAATACGCTATTTTAGACCATTTGAGGCTTATAACTTAAAAACTACTCGGTGAAAGTGTTTGTTTTCGATATATTTTTGTTTAATTGGCAAGAGAAACATTTTAACAATTTTTTAAAAAATTCTGTACATAGGGTTCAGAGCTACCTTAAATTTATGTAAAAATGACATATCTCTGAATCCTATGTACAAATTTTTTTCAAAATTGGCACAAATGTTTGATGTGTTTATAAGACGAAAATGTATAAAAATCAAAACATTTCACCGAGCAGTTTTGAAGTTATGAGCCTCAAAAGGTTGAAAATGGGGTCTTTTTGGCCTCTTTTTACGTTGCCATGGTAACAAATTTTGATGACGTAGCCACCTAAATTTGTTCATTGGTTAAGTGTTTACAAACCTGTACTTAACGTTTTACTTTAACTTTACTGGTGTAGCTGTGATTGAATATCATAGATGTATCATGATGGGAATGTTTAAACTATTAGGAGCCTCCTTAAACTGGACCGATGTAAAAGGTGGCTTCCAGCAAAGAACTAGTTCATTTTTCAAATTTACACTATAATTATTATAGAGCTTGGAGGTATGTTATTAAAGAAAACGAAGACATCTTACAAAGCGAAAATCATCGAGATTTATGTAATTCCAAACCTCCTAAGACTAATGCTGCCTCTTGCCTAAAAAACAAAATCTGTCGGAAGCGTGAACGTGCAACATCGGTGGATTTCGATGAGGAACGGAATGTCAATAATTCTATTAACGAGGAAGGCATTTCAGGAGACAATAAAAAATCGACGAGTAACAAACCGAAGAAACGCTTATCTTCACTTGAAGTGTCTGAAATTATTGTGGAAAAAGGTATTCTGTACAGGGCAGAATTGTTGGCATTTGCGAATAAGCAGAAAGTGGAGGGAAAGTTAGACATTGCCGAGTTTATTGTGAATCGTGGACCTCACGTAATTGCCGACGTTTTGACTACAGCATGGGAAATGACAAACGCACAACAAAACTGAGACAGATCCAAAAAGTCGCGCCTTGAAATTCTTGAGGAAGCTGCACGAGGAGAATGCATTATGGGATGCGGTGGGCAATGGCTTTCTTGTGCAATTGAAGTTCTCCAACAAAATGGAATATGCAAGGAAACCTTTACACAATCCATAAAGGAATTACTGAACAAGGGACGCAGCAAATTTAGAAACATTATGATTTGTGGGCCCGCAAATTCCGGGAAGACGTTTATATTGAATCCCGTTACATCTGTTTACAACACTTTTTGAAATCCTGCCAGTACTTCTTTTGCATGGGTTGGAGCAGAAGATGCAGAGTTAGTCCATGAGCCAGGGACCCAAAAATTCAGTTTCGTAGCACCCCCCTCCGGACCAAGAGTATTTGGTATCAAATTAAAGCTTATGGTCCATATGTTACGAATTCACTTGTTACCAGCTTAGTAACTGATGCATAAGGGAGATATAGTGGTGTTTTCATGGGGGGATGGGTTGGGAGATTTTTTGTCTCATGGACACCCTAGCTATTTCAAACTACGATAACTTTGCAAATACCCATCCATTATGCATGAAACTTGACTATGTTGTTTATCAAGAGGTCATCTACTAACATTCGCATTTTTGTTTACTGCACATGTTGCCATGGCAACTGTTACTATGGAAACGCATACGAAATTAGAAAAATCATCATTTTCTCAATGTTTCTGCTTCATTTTAAAGGTGAATTATCACAAAACACCTTATACAGAGGTTTTAAAACACATTTTACTAGAGCGAAGGTGTTTTCGTTGTTAAATGATACCTTTACAAAGCTCCATTTCATTTGGGGGGTAGGGAGCGGGAGGTCCCGTTGTTGCCTGTCAAGACATAATCGGAAATGCGAGGTTTATGGCCATACATTGACCACTTTATTAGGAACACTTTTGAAATCTAGATAGCAAGAAGACCTGTTCCGATTGTGTCTATCACCTACTGTCATCTTGAGTTTTTGTTTATGTGTTTCCATGGCAACGACTGCCAGGATAACAGATCAAGAACATTAGACCAAGATAACCTGTAATATTAAAGTCAATATCAGGTAACATCCGATATTCGTTTTACTACTTATTTATTTTCATGTTTTACTCGCGCTCTACACTTCCTGGTATGAACTACTTCACAAAGTGAAACAGTGAAGTGCACAATATAGATCTGGAGTCTGCAGCAGGGCGAGGGAGGGTAAAGAATTCTCCCTAGAAAATTAATTTATCACAAAAGTTTGTAGAAATACCTAGCTTATTGTAGTGCACAGGAATATGCACGAGCTATTTACAGAATACACGACTTTCATCTTGTTACAATGCACTGCTTGAAACAGGTTCTTTCTGAAACACATTTACAGTTCCTCCTCATCCTCGGCATCATCGTCCTCATCGTCATCATCGCCATCATCTCCTTGGCCAGTAGCACTGTTTACACATTGATCAGTGCATGTGCAGGCGTCAGTGCAGGGAAGACTGTTTCTTACACATGAACAGCGTCTGGTTTGGCAAGCGCCTTTGCATCCACAGGAGACTAGCTCCATCACGGCCTCTGGAGCTGGTGCCAGATTTGTCCAGACAATCTCCAGGCGACCATCCCTTAGCTGCCAGCCTTGGTTTTCAGGACCTACGTCTGTCTGTGGATGTAGAGCACGCCTCCAAATATGGGCTTGATAATTTACTCGCTTGAGATGCTGCTTCAAGGCGGCACTTGTTGGAGGAAGCTGATGGGACTGCACATTCTTGCCTTTGCAGAACATCCTGTACCTCAGCTCATTCACGCGGGTACATTGGCGTTCATTATAAAGCCTACAAACGGCCTCTTCCAGCTTAACCATTTGAGCCTCGCTCAAAGGAACACTCTCACCAAGGACTTCTACACTGTTTCTAATGACTTCATCATTCTTAACGATTTCCAGGGCCTTCTTTTTCCCTTTTCCAGCAAATGCACTGATGGAGTCACATCCCGTCAGGGCATGTAGGCTCGGGAGAACCTGGCACATGTGGGGACCCAGCTTGTCACACAGACGAGGAATACTGACGAGCCTCGACCTACTTCTTGTGCCACTGACTAGAGTTATTTCAGCAGGAATGGCGGCTTGATGGTGGCATGCCAACACTTCAACGTCTGTGTCAGAGGAGATTATTGCGACTCCTTGATGCCCATTGGAAGAAGCATGGAAAGCATGTAAGAACATTCTGGTGTCTGCCTCCTCTTGAGTGCTGTACAATTCCAATGCCTCAGTTGCTACTACTCTACCATCCGAAACATCAAGCCTGGTACAACGGTTTCCGTGGGTGATGTAGACTGTTCGGTTCCCAATCTTCAGAGCAAAGGCTTGATTGGTTGACCATTCATTGACAAGAAAGTCCATAAGACCTTCCTTACTGGCTCCAGTCGACATGAATTTTCTCCATTGCCGCGGACAAAGCTGTTGCGGGCTTGTGATGGTAACTGTCAGATGGCCGCCACTACTTCTCTTCTCCCTCTCAATGTTCTTTATCGAGACTTTGGGATACTGATCTCCTACAAAATCGATTCTTGTAGCCTCTCCTGCACTCATCAGGATTCTGTTTAGTACCATCTCTGCCAGGTCAGCGAATCTGTCTGGGATCTTGCTAAGCGTTTGTAGCATGGCCATAGCATCGATGATGACTGTTGTTGTTCGTTCCAGCAGGTGCTGTAGACATTCTACGCCATCCTCAATAAGCTTAGGAAGAGCTGCTTTATTCGTTTTTGCAAGGGATCCATCAAACAAAGCCAACGACCAGGGTAAAGGACCAAGCTCGTGCACTAGTAACTCACGCAGATCCATCTTCCGACTCTGACCAATCACTAGTAATCGTGCAAATAGATTACGGTCCGCTCTCAAGATAACGGTCTTTCCTTCCTTTGTCAAGACGTCTTCTTCTGTACATCACTAAAAGTTCCCAGCTTCAATTTAGAAAGAGTGTCATAAAATCCGGTAGAGCTTGACAGCAATCTCTCCTCTACAAATTTAGTTAGAGCATCTATTCCTTTCTGTTTGGCTGTGAGTAAATCCTGCTTGATGTTGTCGCTTGCTACACAACCGGAGCTGATGCTGACAAGCTCTTCAGATTCTTCGAATGGGTCATTCCAGTTACTGACCACTTCCATCACCTTCTTAACATCTTCTTCGTCTCGTCTCATCCGGGTGCATCCAGTTTCCTTGTGAAGACGATTTTCTTCTTGCTTAGTATTGCCTGTCATCATTCGGCACTTGTCAACGAACGCAGCGCGGGAATGCGCTGTTAAAAGCCAACGCTGCACAGCACTCTTTCTCAGACTGAACCCAACGATTCCTCCTTTTGTTTTTGTACTTCTGTTGAGTGTCTGTTCGATGGTCTGATCAACAGGCAGCTGGGAAAAACCGTGCATCGTCGTTCTCTGTACGCCAAAGTCACCATTCTCTAGCATCATCTGAGCTTGAGGGTGGGTCTCAGGTAACATCATCATGTGGATCAGATAAACAGGCAGGTAACGTGCATAATTAATATGGTCATAGGCGAAGTACCATGGGAGCATTTGTTTGACGCACTCCAGATGTAAAGGCCAGTTGCCTTCTCTTGTTGCTCTGATAAGGGACATCAGTAAGGACACCATATCTATGTACGAACTCCAGAACGCCTTCATAGGACCGTTGTCTTCTCTGCTGAACTTTTCATACAGATCAAAGATCTTTACGAAGTCGGCCATGCTCAGGAGCTTGTTGAATTTATCTGCAGAGAAGTCTTTTCTGATGTCTTCTATGGCAATCGCGAGTGTGATGCAACTGCATTGGTGACCGCGGCCCACAAGCCAGGACTTGAAATTCTTCCACTGGAGTCTCTGCAGCGCTTCAAACACGATCTGAAATAGAGAAGGAGAATGTAGGTTGAGAGGTTTATTGTGCGGGTTGTTACTAACATTTTTAAAAATTGCGTTTCCATCAGAGACACTTTTGAATTTTATATTTGGTTTTTACAATAACAAATAATGCTCATTCGCTATTGAACTTACCTTGTGTGTACGCAAAGCTCGATTGTAGTGGCGACCTTCGAGAACACCGGCAACAGACCCAGAGCCAACAACACCGCTCTCCGTCAGAATGTCACCCAGACCAGCATCTCCAAACCGCTTCCCAATCGCCGCCATGAACACACAAATGGTGTGGAACATACCCATCCTTAGTACCAAGCGATTGAATTGTCTCTGGTTTTGCCAGATGACTTCAAGGGCTTTGGCGTATATTGTCTGGTCGAACACCACGATAGCTTCTTGTTGCCCTAACTGATTGGCCATTTGCAAGGATCTCTGAAGAACAGTATACACCGTGGGTATCTCTGTTGGACTGGCTTCAATTACTTGGCAATAGCCAACTATGCTTTCCCGTGGGATATCTTGCTGGAACTTTATATTAAAGCCTGTCCAGGCCGGTATTACCTGCCTTTGACCAACATCAAATGTAAAGAGGGTGTCTCGAATCGGCTGCCTACATAACATCCATCCAAAGTCGATCGCTTTTGCATACGCTGTTGTCTCAGGAGTGATCTCTATGACATCACGGATACAGATATTTAATGGGTGCGGTCCTTGTCGAGTACCAGAGTGATACGGAAGGACATCTGTCGGGATGCAAGTCAGTGAACGGCTCTTTGCTGGTCGAGACTTGTCAGCCGCCATGTTTGGAGGAAGGGCGCAGGTGAGGGGCTTCCGCTGGATTACGATGCCATTCGTACAGTGTGTCGTTCCTTTGCCTGGAGAGAGAATGAAACGCATGATACCTGAGTACTAGATAAACCTATGTATAAAAATCCTGAAGACAATACAGAAAATAATGAGATGATTATGAATTCATGGTATACCTGACAAGGTTTCCTCAAGCAGATCATTGTTGTCCCAACAAAACACACCGGGAACTCCGATGCTACATGTACTAGGCACTAGGATACCATCTTGCTGCTTCTCGAGTTCTCTCTCTGCCAGCGCTGTCTCTAGTTCTTCTATTTGGGAGTAGGAGAGACCATGGCCAAACCTGTTCAGCATAGTAATTAACTCAGAATTTCCTGTAAGGCTCTTTACCGTCAAGGGTAGGGTGACGTGCTTAGGTGTTTTAATTCGACCGCGACTAACTGAATGTATGAGATCTTGAGCTAGAGAAAGGACAACCCGATGAACATCAGGAGTAACATCAGAGACTCTAGTGTCACTGTACTCAGCATCAGAGGAACAAATCCAGGCTAACATATTGTACAATAGGTCTGGCACTATGGCACTGTCACAATCTAAATCTCCTGTCGTTGGTGGCCAAGGCATTTCTGCTTTCATGCCAGTGATAAGAGTGCGAATCACTTTTGCTGCATGATAAACCTGACGAAATTTTTCATCATCCTTCTCATCTGATCCAGCTTCTATTTCTACTCTGTCTGTGTCGTCATATTTGTGTTCACTACTGTTCATAATGGTTTCTACGACTTCGCCAGTTGTTATGTGCGCATTATAGACAATTTCTGATTGTGTTTTGTCAAGGGGCAGTCGAAACGACAAACTGTCTCCAAAGCATTTCCTCAGGCGACTTTTCAATTTAGAAGATCTGTAGTTGGGAGCATCGATTGCCTCTTCCTTCAAGTAATTAACGTACTGTTCTAACAGTTTCGACATCGTAATGGCCTGTGACTCTTCTATAACTTTCAGTCTCACCAACTCCTTGACCTTGACAAACGCTCTGTTGTAGCTACCGGTAGTTAAGTCCTCCTCTTGACAATTCTGTTCCTCAAAGTTCTCAAGGCTATTTGGGCGAACGTAATCTCTATAACAGGACTTATGGTACTTGATCTCGAGAGCAATGGTGTCTTGATCACGAATCTCTTTCAAAAGACGTTTGTCGTCCCTAATCTGAGCAGCATTCATCAGTGAAACACTTCCACACTCGGTCATATTCAACGTCAGCGGTTCTCTGGATCTCGTACCTTTCTTCATCTTTTCCTTTTGACAAATAGCACATTTTGCAATATCGAACAGTTCAAACTGGGATCTTGAGATTCGTTTGTTTGGAGGTTCAGCAGTAGAAGCCTGATCATGGTCATCTCCATTTTCCGTGACATTTTGTTGTAGTTTCTCCGCTCTCGCAATTTTCGATTTGTCAGTGTAAACCTGATAGCATTTCCGATGATAGTGTCCCCTACTCGGCCCAAGTTGCCAGTAACCCTCCAATTGAGCCCATATAGCATCTTTTCGCCGTTTTGCACACCTCTCAAATGTATTCCAGCTTTTTTCAGAAAACGAGATTAACGGTCCCGTGACATATTCTACGTGGCAGATGCACTTATTCCAGTTTGGAGTAGTACAGGGTAATTTACGTTTCCTTGAGTTCGGATTAATTTCTGTCATCTCATCTCGGGGTTATGAAGCAGAGTTTCTACATGTTTGAATCTGAAAAACACCATAAAACTGTTTACATAAGAGTGGAACTATGCATATCAACTTTAAAACAAAACCTTAAAGCGATGTAAATGCATGTGCTACTGATTAAAAAGTTAAAAACCTTGGTTTTTTGTTTGAAGAATTTGCAGAAATCAATCGTAATTATATTTCATTCACGAAACATTGAAGAAAAATTCACTAAAACTCGACGATGTACTTACAGAATTTTTAGGTATGATTTCATCACAAAAAGCAAGTTTAATAGATTATTCACGTATAAACAAGTCATCTTGTTGTAAAGCAATTCAGCAATAACATAACATGCACTTCTGTAACATTTTGTAGAGTAAAAAAAGGAATTTCTTACCTTTTAGCCAGACATTCAGTTTTCAAGATGGCTGACTCAGCTTCCAATAATACCGAAGTGTATTGTGGGACTATTTAAACTTGAAATGCATTTTGGGTAGAGAAGTGTCAAAACAGCCTAAAATGGGCATGAACTGTACTTAATTTAAGCTGTTTTAAGTAGAAAATGGTCGTGATTTTTTATATATCTGAATACATCCGGACAATATCTAAATATATCGGAACGGAAATATTATTATCAACTGAGATATACACTGAAAATGATCCATATTGATTTACGTTTTTCTTTTTCCCAGATGCACAGAATAAAACATGTGAGAAATAAAAATTGTTCAGTTGGGATGATTTACGACGTATTATGAAATATTTCCTAAGTCAGCGTTACATATTTCATTTCTTGTTACTTTTTGACTTTTAACTGATTGTCCTCCCGGATCTGACTTTACAACTCTGAACTTATACGCGGTTTATCAATATATATGTTGTAGGTTAAAATGATTTTAGGTTAAAATTATTTCAAACTAGGTTAATTTTTATTTTCCTTTGTCTGAGATTATGTTAATGAATCTGGGACAAAGGAAAATAAAAATTAACCTACTTTAAATAATTTTTAACCTAAAATAATTTTAACCTACAACATATATATTTCTTTATTTTAAAATAAATTTTTTAAAATATTTTTTTTTCAGTAGCAATACTATGCTTGTGAAAACGGCATTGAGGAATTTTGCATTGTATTGACTTTGAGAAAATTTTTGTTATCCATGTTCTTGATCTGTTATCCTGGCCTGGCAGTCGTTGCCATGAAAACACATAAACAAGAACTCAAGATGACGGTAGGTGATAGACACAATCGGAACAGGTCTTCTTGCCAGCTAGATTTCAAAAGTGTTCCTAATAAAGTGGTCAATGTATGGCCATAAACCTTGCATTTCCGATTACGTCTTGACAGGGAACAACGGGACCTCCCCTCCCTCCCCCCAAAAAATGAAATGGAGCTTTCTAAAGGCATCATTTAACAACGAAAACACCTTGGCTCTGGTAAAACGTGTTTTAAAACCTCTGTATAAGGTGTTTTGTGATAATTCACCTTTAAAATGAAGCAGAAACATTGAGAAAATGATGATTTTCTCATTTCGTATGCGTTTCCATAGTAACAGTTGCCATGGCAACATGTGCAGTAAACAAAAATGCGGATGTTAGTAGATGACCTCTTGATAAACAACATAGTCATGTTTCATGCATAATGGATGGGTATTTGCAAAGTTATCGTAGTTTGAAATAGCTAGGGTGTCCATGAGACAAAAAATCTCCCAACCCACCCCCCCATGAAAACACCACTATATCTCCCTTATGCATCAGTTACTAAGCTGGTAACAAGTGAATTCGAAAATTATGGATCATAAGCTTTAATTTGATACCAAATACACTTGGTCCGCACGGGGGTGCTACGAAGCTGAATTTTTAGCCACATTTCAAGATTTGGCTCATGGACTAAGTGTATATTCTTAAATGATTTTCGGTGGTCACAACAAATTATCCCGTGGCACGATTTTCTGCTCATGCTGGAAGGACAAATCGTACATTTTCCCACTCCGAAGACCCATTATGCTAGGGACTTTGTCTTTGAAAGAGACACCCCGATATTTTGCACCGGAAAGCAGCTGATTATTTTCATAAAGAATGGCATAATCGATCAAAAGGAAACCGACATGATGGCCGTGCGATGGAAAATATGTCATTTTCATGTAAGAATAGAGCAAAGAAATCAGAGTGAAATCCCCAAATGCCCAAAATGTTTTGCTTCATTTGTTTTAAACTGAATTAACTTTTCTTCAAATTTTCCCTCGTATGTGCTAAACGCAATTAAATACACGTCACACGGTCTACTGAGAAAGATATAAAGAGACCTATATCTTTTAATTAGCGAATGTAGACCGTTGGTAAATCTTATGTAAAATAGAACGAGAATTTTTCGTTTGTCGAATTTTATTAAGTGAAGTTTCTCTTTCTCTCAAGTGTTTTACATGTTGATATGTAGAAATAGAGCCGTTTTCACGACAAAATAACGTGTTATGTGACTGCAAGAGACCAGCGCGTGACTGATTGTGTTACAATTTGTTATTTTTGTAAGACATGCTTTGTACATACAAGAAACACAATGTTCCAAATAATTACCTTAGTATTTTGTACGCTTTCCCTTATGTTTGATAATAAGTTGTAATCGCGTATTCATTGAACTTATTATATTGTAATTACTTGACTTTTCGTTGCATAAAGAGTGGATTTGACTCGTTCAGAAAATTCTTCAAAAGTCTCAAATGTTGTTATTTCTTATTGCTTGTCTTTTCAGTTCGCATTTAAGTATATTGAATACATTTTCGATAGGAGTCAAATCCGGTGATCTTGCTGGTATAGCAAATAATTTTGCCCCTATAGCTTTAAGAGCTCTATGTGCTTTGGCACAATTTTGTATCGGGCAATTATCTTGTAAGAATAATTTGGAATAACGCTTGTCGCTTTTTTTGAACATTTTTGTAAAGTTTCTACAAATGAAGTTGGCGTAGTAGTCGCCATCTAATTTGTCATACTGTTCACAAAAAATAACACCTTTAGAGTATGAAATCGCAACAATCATCTTAACAACTCTCCCCCCTGATCCGGTATGTGCCCCTTTCATTGTACAACCTGGAGAAAGTCCTTCATTTCGTTTCTGCCATATTTTTCCTTTTGGTGATCTTGCATCGTCTAAGGGATTCCTCTTATACCAGAAGCTTACACCATCAAGGTAAAAACACAGGTCCCGCTTCCATAAATCTTATGAATAACCACTGCGTACTTCGCGTGCAAACTTAACTCTTTCAAGGAGGTCAACAGAATTCAAAATTCCTTTCCTTCGGGCGTCACAATACTTATATCCAAGCCGCTTTAAAGTTCTATTCAAAGTGTACAGAGACACATGATGCAGTCCACTTTCAGCTCTTATCCTATCACGTGAAAAGGTACCTTCCTTTTTTTCGCAGTTTCTTGATATTTCTTTCTATGATCCTTTCTTCCCGAGAACCATCTTTTTTTTTTCTCAACTTGTAGCTGATTAATTTCCGTTGCGTCACAATCACAAGTTTGAGCTTTCGAATGTTTTCGCACTCTTTTAAACCCTTGCGTCATTAAAATTTAATTTCTTTCCGTTCATACCATTAAGACAAATTCTTTCCTTCTTTCTTGGTTCAATATTTACCTCTTGACATGACCGCATCTTTTTGCAGTAAGTAATCGCACTAATACCCTTATCAGACAATCACTTGCAAAAAGAGTTGAGACACTGCATAAAAATGCGCATGCTACAAATGTTACAATTTCAACATTCAATGCTTCCCCCTTCCTTGTCAATGTTGTCTGAATGTCGGAATCCCATTCAGTCCATAAGCGAAACAACTCTGAAAGGGGGAGAGGGGGTCAGATGCACATCAAGTTGTTGATTTTTGCAATTGTAGTAATTTTTGTAACGAAAATGCGCTTTTATGTGAGACTGTTCCAACCATTTTGCAACTGGTTGTTGCTTCGGTATGTGAAGTTATCCCAGTTGCATGTAACGGTATATAAAAAGTATTACAATGATCTGTACCGCAGTTTAAGAACTCTTTTTGAAGACCCTTTACCCAGCTGTAAAACCTGAAATAATATGAACTGCAGATCTCTTTACTGTGCTCAAATTGTTCTCTGCAGAGACCAGGAAAATACCAGTGGCTTCCAGTGAATCTTCCCCTGCTGCTACTGTATGCGAAGGAGATTAGAGTGATAGTGATTTCAACAGCAGAATTCACCTTTCTTGAATCGATTAACTTGAAATTCTGCTAAAAAAAATCACATTTTTCCTGAAACATATTTTTTTGGTCACACGCTAGAACACTTAACTTGAACTCCTTTTAACTGAAACTTTGTTTTTGTTCATACTAATGCTTTATCATGTGGCAGTTTTTGCAGTAGTTTGGATACACTTTGAGGTTCTTTCTTTAAAATGAAAATGAATTATAATGATTCTCTTGATTAAACGAAAATATTTTTCAGCCTTCTCGTTTACAGGCCCGTAATTTATTAAGTAGATATAATTTCAAAATTATAACTTCAAAATAGCAAACATCTTTTCTTGTTCCTTGATTTCTATTAAACTGGGAGACTTGACTGTATTTATTAATTTATCAATCATTTTTCTTTCCAGCAAAACTCCCCTGTATCTATAGCCACAAGCAGTGATAGTCCAGCTCTTCCTGATAATGCCAAATCAGCAGGAACATCTTCAGTCTACAGCTCGAGTTCCCACAGTGGCTCAACATCTATTCTGCACAATATAGACTACTACAAATTTCCCATATCAGAGGAAATGAAAAAATTCAAGGCACAAGGGCTGTACGAGTTCCCACAGTGGCTCAACATCTATTCTGCACAATATAGACCACTACAAATTTCCCATATCAGAGGAAATGAAAAAATTCAAGGCACAAGGGCTGTACCCTGATGACAAAACAATTAGGAAGTTTGTTAGAGACGCTCTTTCGTGTTTTGAGACATTTATTAGTGATGTCACAGACAGGGCGACTGTTGAGTCCACACTGCAGGAGGCAGCCATAAAAATCTGCAATACTCTTCCTGTATTAAAAGATCCAAAGCCAGTGGCTTATCCTTCATCGCTGAAATATGCATATTGGGCAAGTACTTAAAGTGAGAAGTTTGCTTTTTTTTTAAATTTACTGGACTCTCAAGGCTGTCAAAATATGGCTTTTTGAAGTATTTAAAAGGTACCCCACAAATTGAAAATTTATATGCATGAAATTTTCAACAAAAGATGTATAAGTCAGAATTTCACTGACTTCAGAGTCTCACCTGGTTGTTTGGCTGTGTTAATTTTTTAGCGGAGCACTTGCCAGGCCGAAGGCCTGGCTGCGCAGCCCATACTCATAGAACCAGAACCTGTGCCCGTCATTATTCATGGTCATGGCTAGCGGAATGTTTCGCGGGCGCGCGTGTGCCCGCCCTCCGTCCGCCCGCCGTCACGCAGGACTAGTTCGCGGGCGCGTATGACGTCGCAAAACATGCGCGTACGACGTCATGTTGAAACCAAAGCGAGGCTTTGTTTTTTGCGCGATTACACGGCCGAATGTCACGTCAGCTAGAAAAACACTTTGATGTTTTGCTGTGAATTTACTAAGCGGAGAAAAACGTTTAAATTAAAGGCGTTATTTCCCTGAATATTTCGCAGTTTGCTACTTAAGACAAGGATACTAATTAAGGGATACTCAGGAGCCGCTTTAGTGGAAAAAGACGAGTTTTCATGGATAAAATTTTGCTTCGAGGAACTTCATGTATTACGTTTTTATCAAATGCGGGGATGTTTGTTTTCTGCGGAGATTTGAATTTCCAAGCAAGCGAGGGACTTAAAGGTAAAACAGATTACAGTTTTCGATGAGAATTTATGTTGATATCAATCTGTGAGTGACTTTTTATTGGTGGAATTGATTTTAAAACGTGCTTAAATTCAGTTGTATCGATCTCTTGAATTTCATTGAAGAAAGCTTGAACTCGATGAGCTATAATTAAATGTTACGCGTTTTGCTTTTAAACGTAAACCAATGGAGATTTGAATAAATTTTTTCGAAAGAAGATTGTGTTGTCCATTTTTATGTGTTTGTTCATTCATTAGATAGTTTGAAAAGCGATTTTATGTAAACAAAACAAGACTTTGATTTCATAGTACAGTTCTATCTTCACTCGCATCGCCTTATGCAAATATGTTTGTGTATTTTTGCAATTTTTGATTTTCAAATCAGTTTCTCGGGCAATTTTTGACAAACAACAACTGTATTTTATTCGGAAAGTAGTGGTACTAGTTATTCTAGACAGAGAAAAGTTGTTTTTGTGAACTTTTGTACGGTCTATAAAAATGTACTGTGCAGACGGTCGTGTAATACTGTTTTTGAGAATTGCTAAAATTGAAAATAGCCCGTTCGTCAATCTTAATTCTTGTGCTTCCAACCTTTCACCTTAGTTAAGTTTCACCTTAACTGGGGACATTAAAATAAGTGATGTTATCCTTATTTTAAGAAATCTACTTTTAGAGTGAATAGTATCATCTTTTAATCTGATGGAGCTTAATGAGGATTCCAGCTGACAATAAATCCACATACCAAAATTATTGCATTCCATATTTCGTATAAAGTTACCTGGTAGAAGGTTTGTACATTGATTCGACTTGGCATCCTGTATGGCTTCCATTGTAGTTAAGCCCGGCAAACATAATCCATGTTTCATAAAGACTTGTCACATTTAGCCCTTCACTAAATAAAGGATTGTTAAGGTACCATTTTTGCATTGATTGCCAGCTTCGTTCGCCATCTTGGAAATTACCCAGAAAATATATGGCAGGTGGATGGTGTCAAAATTCGTACTACCAAATTGAATGGCGATTTACCGAAATGAATGGATCACCAAACTGAATAGGCTCAGTCTCCAGCCATGGGTGTCTCGATGCGCCCGCGATTCTCCCCACCTCACGGCTGGGCGCACGGGTGTGGTTGCTTGTCCATGACGTCATTGACATTATGCGGAAAATGGAAAGGTCATTTACATAATTATGCAAATGAGGATTAAGTTGCGTGTTTATTTTTACTATCTTGCAAATCGAAATTAAGGATTTGCCCGAACCAGTCGGTAGAATGACAAATGCATCTCGTCCCAAAATAAGCTCCTTCATTTTTTCTTTTTATTTAAAGATCATACATTAGTTACAGGTACAACTTAATTTACATAGAAACAAAGAGTGACACCCTTGCGGGGGCAGAACATTTGTGGGTCCGGAGTTTATGTGCAAAGTGTTGTCCATTTTGATTCAAATTTCTTTAAGGTATTATTGTTAAAAGCAATCGTTAATTTATACCCCGCAAATTTCGGCGGGTTCGTTTCTGATTGGACAATTTAAACAATAACCAAACCCGTGGGGAGAATCGCGGGCGCATCGAGACACCCACGGCTGGAGACTGAGCCTACAAACTGAATGGCTCGTCATAAATTAAATGGCAAACTATCAAAATGAATGGATCACTATTGAATTGAATGGCGCGTTACCAAAACGAATGGATCACGTTAAATTGAATGGCAAGTTACCAAAATGAATGGATCACAGTTGGATGGTCCACCGAGAATTGAATTCTGGACTACGCATAAGGAGCCTGGGATTGACTGAGGTTCTCTGGGGTTTTGCGCGCTTGAAGAAACATGGTGGTCAGAACTCCTTTTAATGTGAGCAGAAAAGACGATAATGGAGGCGGAGATACGCAACAAATCCTAAGAAGCTATGCTGAAAGTTGAATGGCGATTTACCGAAATGAATAGATCACATTTAAATTGAATGGCTCACCAAACTGAATGGGCTCAGTCTCCAGCCCTGGGTGTCTTCATGCGCCCGCGATTCTCCCCACGTCACGGCTGGGCGCACGGGTTTGGTTGCTTGTCCATGATGTCATTGACATTATGCAGAAAATGGAAAGGTCATTTACATAATTGTGCAAATGAAGATTAAGTTGCGTGTTTATTTTTACTATCTTGAAAATCGAAATTAAGGATTTGCCTGAACCAGTCGGCAGAATGACAAATGCATCTCATCCCAAAATAAGCTCCTTAATTTTTTCTTTTTATTTAAAAATCATACATTAGTTACAGGTACAACTTAATTTACATAGAAACAAACGCAAATGAAATTGAACAAAGAGTGACACACCCTTGCGGAGCAGAACATTTGTGGGTCCGGAGTTTATATGCAAAGTGTTGTCCATTTTGATTCAAATTTCTTTAAGGTATTATTTTTAAAAGCAATCGTTCGTTCAGAACTGATCTTATCATTTACTAAAAGACATTTCGAGGCATGGAAAAGTATTATTTAACCAGCACAAAAAATACAATATTTGGCGATAATTATAAAGTGGTTCAAAGCATAATAATGACTAGATTCTGGTTTATATCCATAGATGATGTCTAAAGTATTTAGGAAGACATTTTCTGATCGCCTATCATTCCACCAAGAAATAACCGATTGCCAGAAAGTTTGTATTACAGGACAGTCATGAAGTAGATGGAATAGGTCTTCATTGGGGAAGTTGCAACGGTCACAGTTGGGAGAATTTTTCAATTTCATTTTAAAGAGTCTATTATTCGTTGGGATAATATTATTCATTACCTTGAATTGGAAGCATCTAAGTTTGTTTTCTATGGTTACCTTAAAAGGCAGTTCGTAAATAGCTTTAGCAGACATATTTTCTTGCGTTATTGTCATTTCTACGTTTGGAGATTCTACTGAATTGGGAAGAAGCAATTTGCGTGCAACTTTAGCAGTAACGTTAGTAGGAGTAACGTCATTACTGTCGATCATAATACGGTTTTATGTAGAATTTAAATTTTTTTTCCAATTGAAGGAATTGCGGCTAGGAGTCCATTATACATCCATCATAGCAAGACTCTGTTTCTCCTTGAAATGATCAAACCCAGACTTCTGAAGCATGTACATACTGTTAAAGCTTGCATAGTCTGTCATCTTTGTTTATTTTTGTAAACAGCCGCTAATTTATGCCCCACAAATTTGACGATGCGGATGTCTTACCGGAAGTGGCGATCCTAGTGTCCAGGCTCTGTTGGTCATATCTTCACGTCAAATCTCCTGTCGTTGTTGTCCGCGCGGACTTCCAAAAATCCGTTTTTTCCGTACAAAAAATACAACAGATTTGATCTTGATGCAATTGACCCTGCGGAGTGCAAGGCCGAATTCTGGTTTGAGAAAAGGGATCTAACTCAACTTGCAGAAGCCTTGGGGATCCCAGAAGTGTGTTTGCGATCAAAGAAGTGTGTGTAATCGATTAGAGGGCATGTGTATAGCTCTGCGGCGGTTTGCATACCCTTGCCGGCTCAGTGACATGATTCCCAGATTTGGTAGGCCTGTACCAGAAATCAGCATGATTTGTTCGAAGGTAGTGGACTTCATTTACGATGAACACCACCAACGCCATACCCAATGGAACAACAATTTGTTAAATCCAAATTCAATGGAAAGATACGCTGATGCTATCCATCAGAAAGGCAGTGCGCTGGGGAATTGTTTTGGTTTCATCAACGACATGGTGTGTCGATTAGTCGCCCAAATGAACATCAAAGACTGCTGTATAATGGCCATAAGAGGGTCCACGCACTGAAATTTCAGTTAGTTGCTATTCCAAATAGAATAATTGCTCACCTTTATGGTCCTGTAGGTGAGTGCTCTCATGATTATGTTTGTATGTTTTATGTACACTATACCATGCGGACCACCGTGGAAACAATTTTTTTTCCAATCTACGCTTTATAATTTTACCTATTTTTCAAATTTATAATATAAATTTACTAAATATGGTTTTACTTGAGATATCAGAAGAATATTTTGTTTAGTTAGTTTTTAAATTCTCTTCATTCTTAGAGAGTAAGATGCATGATGCAGGTATGCTCGTGGAATCAAACTTACTTCAATAACTGGAGCACAATGCTATTTCAAGAACAGGGGAACCACTTTGTCTATATGGAGATCCCGCGTACCCCCTACGTGTACATTTACAAGCACCATTTCGTCATGCTGTTTTGACGCCACAGATGCAGCTATTCAACAGTTCAATGAGTGTGGTGCAAACATCTGGGATGGCTGTTTGGCGATATTTTGAATTACTTTAAGTTTCTTGACTTTAAAAAAATCTGAAGATCGGTTTAACCGCAGTGGGCAAGATGTACACAGTCTGCAATTTTGCGTAATGCTTTGACATGTTTGTGTGGCAATCAGACCTCAGACTTTTTCGACCTCGAGCCTCCAACCCTGGAAGAATACTTTTTCTAGGTTGATAGTGTACTTGGTGTGTGTGGGGGTGTGTGTGTGTGTGTGTGTGTGTTACCAGTTACCAGGAAACAGTTTTTGCGACATTTTCTGCAGGCCCGGCTGCCGTCTGACCTTGCATGAATTCAGAATGAATTTATGAACATAAATTTGAAATGCAAGTGTACATATACATATAAAAAAACCATTTCCAGTTATACACGTCTTGTGGCCATGATGGTTTAAATTTGTTTTTGGTTCAAAATTTTTTATACATTAGTTTAGTTTCTATTTTCCTTTGTGCAGAACAGTAACCACAACAAATTTGGATGGCAAGATAAATATACTTCAATGTTGTTTAAACTTTAAATAATTTATAATTAATAAGTGCACAATAAATTTCCATTTGGTATTTTATTGGGACATTACAATTTTGTAAATAAAAATACATGAACATTGTTTTCCTCCAAGTGAATCCAAAAATGAAACTTATTTTAATGAGGCAGTAAATTTTGTAAGTAAGAATGTACATAAACATTGTTTGCCTCTAAGTTAGATTGTATTCCACAAATTTTGTAAATAAAAAATGCCAATGTTGTTTACTTTGCAACTTTTTCCAAAAGTTTCATTACAAGTTGAGTATTCTGCTGCTGTTGCTGAGACATAATTTTCTGAAAGTTTTCCATCTGCACCTGTTGTTGCCGTTGCATTAAGCTAATCAGATCTTCATTTCGTTTACCTTCTGCTTCAATCTGTTTTTTCTTTAATTCAAGTTTATCACGAGCAAGTGACAATTGTTGCTCATTTTTTTGTTTAAGAGGTGGACCATTAGAAATCCTGGGAGAGAGGGTAAAAAAATTTTCAGTGTATGGATTTTTTTTTGGGAGGTGCAAACCTGCAGGTTTGTTTTTCTGAGATCTTCTTTATAAATGCGTGCAAGCTCCAACAGTGGTGTCGAGCTAATAAGCTGTCAACTTTAAAAAATCGAATTTTATGGCTTTTAGACCACGCCAAAGGAGGCAAACACTTGATCTATCTATTCAAATTGACAACAATAAGATTGAATGTGTGAAAGAAACAGTATTTTTAGGTGTTATCCTTGATGAGCATTTGTCATGGAAGCCGCACATTCTTAGCGTCTCTAGAAAAATATCAAAACCTATAGGCATTATTTTTAAGTCAAGTTTTTGCCTTACACTGTTTGTACTATACTCTAATTTATCCTTACTTAATATATTGTGTTTCAGTGTGGGGATCGACATATCAGAGTAACTTAAACTGCATTATTATTTTGCAAAAGAAGATAAGAATAATTTCTAAAGTTTCTTTCGATTGTCACACTGGTGCTCTTTTCAAAGAACAGGAAATTTTGAAATTTTCTGACGTTTATTTATATCAGATAGGTAAATTTATGTATTTATTTAAAAGAGGTTTACTTCCTAATTATTTTCGTAATATGTTTACTCTTGCAAGCCAGTCACATTCTCATTATACTAGAAATTGCAACCTTTTTTACATACCTCCCTGTAGAACTAATATTCGAAACTTCTCAATTCAGGTTTCAAGGACCTAAGTTTGTGGGTCAACGGGAATTTGCCTGTAAGCGCGTTTAAGATCTTTTTTGAAGACGAGGCAGCCGGGTCCTTTAATGTTAATGAATTCAACCAATTTGTCGACGCCCGGTAAACGAAGTTGGAAAGGTTGGGTTAGATATTCATCATGGGCGATGCCATCGTTAACAGACTGACCGGAAGGAAAACTGAGATCATGGACCACGCACGGCATACTTGAGTCACGTTTTGTGACGCTTTGCAGGGGTGAAATGACAGTCTGTGCTAAAAGGATTGCAGTGGAAGGGTCCTATGACAGCTTTGTATTGGAGTTCTTTAGCGATGTAGTCACGAAGTAGCGTGGGATGCTTGCAAGCAGAGGGATGATTTTAAAGCGTGGAGTGTGGAAGCTGATCCGCTGAGAGATTGATGGGCCAGCCATATTGCAAGAAAGTAGTAACAATAAGGTCATTATAGTCTTTAAGATAATAATTCCAGCATTCAAGATTAAACACTGTCATCAGAGTTTGTTTTGCTCCCTGAAAATTGTACAGGGTAGCAGCTCGCACGGAATCCGCGATAGCGACTTGTAATGTTTGTCATTCCCTAGTTGAATCCGGGCTGGTCTGCGTGCTCGGAATAGGGAATTTCCGCTTGGGGCAATGCAACATGGGGTGATCTGTCGTATCACACACGCGACACCGGTGGTTGCTAGAATAGCTTGCGCTGGTAGTTTGGCAATCACATTTTGCCTTGTAATTCCAATCGCGGCAATACTTTTCTTTCTTTTCGTTGTGTTGGTGACTGCTGTGTGCTTTGATTTGGCTGTGTACCCGACGTGCGTGATTGCGTGCGTAGGTCCTGATGCGTGAAAAATGTTTGTGCTCTCTCACGGATGGTATCACAATCAGAACACGAAAGTCTGCCTTGATCAATTGCTGTAGCAATGGACAGGTGAAAACTGCGTACACTAGGCCAGGTGTAAGTGGATGCACGTGCCATTAGCAGTTGAAGGTGCTTCATTAGCCCGGGTTTGCATGCGTCTGATTGATGTTTTAAGAATTCTAAGAAACCATTTACAAAATCTGGGAGATCTAAAAATTCATAATTGATCGTACCTTTTGACGAGAACACAAAGTTGTTCGGGAGGGTTGTCCCAGGCGTTTTCTTCTCCCGGAGTTGTTCCAAGGTCGGGATGCCCGAAGCTCGGGTGCTTTCAGGAGTGGATGTGAGGGCGGCATGCAACAGGCGCGGTTGTCCTGAAGTAGGTGAAGTCTTAGTGGGGGTCTGTTGTTGCACTTGACCATTCTTCATTCTTGCTAGTTCCAGTTGGGTCTTGGTAATCTCTAGTTCCATTCGCAGGTTCTGGTTTTTAAGACGTTCAAGTTCCAGGAGGGAGTCTGCGGAGGATGCGGGTGGTTGCAACTTGGCGGATTTTTCCGCGGCTTTCGCAGCTAGACGTTTAGATTTTTAGGACGGGCGCTGGGCTCGGTGTCGTCGGCGTCCATAGATGCCATATATGCTGACAAATTCTCTACGTCGAACATGTAATCCTCTTTGTCGAATTTGCTGGCCATGACGAGGAGATTAAAATGAAGGATGAAGGATTGGTGCTGAATAAAGGATTGTAGCACGAGGTCTGCTTTCACTAACAAGGAGTCACAAGAATGAACTACTGACATGTGGCGTTAGCTAAAATGCTGATCTAACTGATATAGAATATCTATTACGGCAATTCCATACATACATATTAATTAAACCTTTTAACCTAAACATTAAAACAATCCCCAAGAAAACGCATTTGACCTATTTTTACCCTTTTGACTTTACGACAAATGATTGAAACTGATAGGTAACGTGAGATATCGAAATTTAAGAAGGACTAATACCTTTGCGGTAATGCAATGTGAGATATGACAAGTTCATGACAAGTTCTGACATCCCAATACCCTAGGGAAATTAACAATAGGTCCGGGGGTGCTCCCCAAAAATTTTAGGTGCAGTATGTGACGCCCTCTTGAAATCCTAACCGGTTTAACCAACCATAGCTTCTATAAAGAAGAAGGAAGAAACCCCCCCGGACAAAAGTCTACAAAATTTTGTTAACTTTTGTCCCTTTTTTCGTGACTGACTCCGAAATCTCGCTTAATGCGCATGCGCATTAACGACATAAAACCATGTTTAAACTTGAAAAATAAGCTTTCGTTGAAATAAACTTACTCAATACTGTCCGAAAGTATCTGTATGCAAGTGAAATGTCACTACGTTTTGTCCATTATGCTCAAAAATGGATCCATAATGTTCATTTTGTCGGAATGCATCCTTTCCATCAAGTTTAACCTTTCTTGGTCCTCCTTCTTCTCCTCTCTAAACTCTTTTAGGAAATCGATCATTTCAGAAGCTGAAGATTTCGATTTCCTTCGCCTTTTGAGGGTTCCCTTTCTTCTTTTCTTTCCATGACTTGGACAGTCTTCATTGCTGTCATCACTACTTTCTCCTTCATGCTGGTTCCCTGATTCAACTGATTGAGATTCGGCCGAGGACACCGTACAAACTGGCATAATTTTGGGGTTGTCCCCCAAGCAATCGGCCAATTTGTCGTAAAACTCACATGTTTCCTGTCTCTGCCAGTTTTTTCGTTGTGCTCTTCTGTTCTGTTTTCTTGGAGTTTTTCCCACTTGTTTGAACGCTGTTCGGGAGTCACTCGCACTGCTACATCGTTGGTAGCATTAAACACTTCAGCAACCAAGTTCCATGCGTCTTTTTTTCTCATTTCCCCTGATGTAAAGTTGGCTTGGTTTGTTTTCCTTATGGATATTAGTAGTTTTGTGTTTTCTGAAGTCCATGAAGTTAAACATGGTTCTTCCATCCTGTTTTGCGTAATGGCGGATGATGGACTTTATTTTCACCAGTTCGCGTGGCTGCTATGCCGTTTGAGTGCATTGTGGGATAGAACTGCCAGAACAGGCGGGTTCTCCCGACAGAGTAGGGCCAGTCTATCCGAAACAAGTTCTCAGAATTGACGCGTTCCATTTAAGAACTGGCTGATCCGCCAGTCAGTTCTAACAAATGGAAAGTGCTCTTAGAGTCTGGCATGAAAGAAATTAAACTGTCAACAATAAAACACATCAGAAGAAAGCTACATGATGAATTCGGAGACTCTTTGAATATGATTCAAACAGAATCCAACAGAGTCCTTGTGTATCCAGACAGTCTTGATACGAGAGGAGCTTGTTCTCTCCAACTACAAGTTTTATCAGGAAGTTGATGTTTTGAAAGCTGCTTGTTCTAACATCACCAGTGCTAAAGAGGTAGCTTATCAGATTCGTCAATCAGGAATGGCCCCCAAACCCTTCTAATCTTGATAACGAACACATTGATACTCCACCTCTTGTTAATACATTCCTGCAGCATCTATTGGTTGGCGATAATTCAGCCCTATCTGAACGAATGACATGGCTAAGGAACTCTATTGCCCAGGATTTAGAGGTTGCGATAACTAGAGGCAGATATAAGCCTGGCAAGCATATATTACTTCCATCTGCAGTCAAATCGTTGACTGGCAACGTTGAGCTAATCCAGCTTTTGAACCGCCTTGGCCATGGTATTGCCTATTCGCAGCAGGAAGAGATTGATACATCTCTTTGCCTGCAGAAACTTGCCATGGCAGCAGAAGATTGTATTCCTCTGCCTGGCAATATACACCCGTACACAAGTACCACTTTAGCCTTTGACAACATCGACAGGATTGAAGGCACTTTGTCAGGGTGTGGAACATCACACTGTGTGAACAGCATTGCCGTTCAACCTGCAGTATGTGTTCCTCAGCCAGAGAAAGTTCTACCTAAGGTGGATAAGTCAAAGCAAAGGACGCGCTCAGTTTCAGAGGAGCCTCTCCCCATTTACAACATTGGCCAATGAACTGGGCCATCACCAAGGGAAGTGGAAGAGGTCGATGGTGACACCATTATCAAAAGAGGCCAGAAAGAAAAATCGCCTATTTGTGCTTGCCCGTTTCCACTATGCAGCCTACAAGCAGAAAATAAGCAGCTGGACTGGCTTTAACATCAAAGTTCACGACAAAGAAAACATCATCGCTAGTAATGCGGGTTACTTACCAACCATTAACGCCCCAGCTACCAGCATGTCTACAGTGAATGAGATACTAAACCGATCTCTGGCCATAATTGGCAGTTTGAATGTTACTAGCATAGCATGCGTCTTTGACCAAGTAATTTTTTTGCAAGGCCCTCGAGATCAAGTCAAAGAATGCCAAACTGTATAAACCAATTGTTCTCCATCTTGGAACATTTCACACTCTATGTACACTGCTTTCCATAATCGGAAAGAGGTTTCAAAATGCTGGCCTCAAGCATTTATGCATTGAATCCGGAGTTGTAGCTGAAGACTCTGTTTCTGCCCTATTAGAAAATTGAAGCTATAACAGAGCTATTCGGATCCACAAACTTGCATATGAGGCATTTATCAGAGTAGCCTGGGTGATTCCAACCATGGGTAGAAGAACGTTATCCTCTAGCCATGGATCACATTAAGAGAGCTCTGGACGAAGTTGCCGACGTAGCTAATGATTTGAAGGAAAACCACGATCGAGTTATACTGATCCAGCTGTTCAAGCGTATGAACGAGTGCTTTGAAGAATTTGTAGACCATCTCCAGAAAACAAGTGGTCCCCTCTCAGCATTCTGGATGTCATATGTTGACATCGTTGAGCTAATGCTGCAGATGGTTCCAGCTTCAAGGGAAGTACATTGGACACTACATCTCTCTTGTGTTCTTACAACGCTTCCATGGTGTTCTGCTTATAATGCCATTAATTATACGCGATACATGTCTGTGTACTACAGCAACATGACAAGTCTCCCAGAAGAGCACCCAGAAGTACATGAGTTTATGAAAGCTGGTGGGTTTTCAGTTCAAATGAGCTCGGACAACTCTTTCGGCCGAATCCCTGTGGTTCAAACCGTCGAGGAGACAGTTAATAAAGACATACAGACCGCTGGTTGAACTAAAGGTTTCAGCTTGAAGTCAGGTGCCATACAGCGATATTATATGACAGCAGAATTCAGAACTTTATTCCTCCATAATTTGCGAAACATGGTAGGATATGCTCAAGGAAATAATGATCACGTTGATCTCCAACAGTAGTCATACCAACACCATACTTAATTGCTGGTATGGCTTTGATTCAGAAGCTAAAGTTGGACTATCTCACATTCGGTGAAATAACTGATATGCCATTCGCAAGAGTTTTTCAGGAGGGAGAAGGTAGCAGTAGAATAGACGTTGTGTTTGATGTGTATAGGGACCTTTCAATTAAATTAGTGGAGAGAGAATTGAGAGATTCCATTGCATTTAAAAACCTTTCAACTGGCCAGGAGGTTAAGCAGTTCAGAAGCAGAATGGTCAGAATAAAAACAGCCTTATCAAGTTTGTTGTTGAATACTGGAGTAAACCGGCTTGTCAATCAAAGCTGCAGGACAAGGCACTTTATACCACATATGGAAACCATTGCTATAAGCTAACAACAAAGAGCGCACAAGAAGAACAAGGGCCATTCAATGCCATAGTCATCTCATCTGAGGACACATGTACGCATTCTCTGTTTTGCTTTTTCAAGTGACATCAGACTGCCACTTTACCAGTGTTGTGCTTCATAGCAAATGGCAATATACATAGATATTATACAAGGTCTTGCTTGGGCTACATGCCTTTACAGGCTGTGACTTGGTGCATTTCACAGCATGAAATTGTGCATTTACGCATCTTTATTTGTTGCGTAAACATTCGTAAAGAACTTTAACCCGGACATTGCGTAAAGGTTGCGTAAATGACATTAAAGGAGTGTAAATAATAAAGATAATAATAGACGAGATTTACGGTTTATCATTTACAGAAATACCGTATGAAGTGATACATTATGTCTCAGTGCTCAGTAACGAATTTCCCATCTAATTTCGTTCACTTCGCACTGTGAACCTTTACGCTTCTTTAACTTTGTTTACGCTTTGTTCTTTACTAACCTTTCCCTTTCTTTACGCATAAGTAGCCTTTACGCACATTTGTGACCCTCCACGGGAAAACAGGGAAAAAGGTGAATGCACGGGCACGCCAAAATGACACGCTAAACAATAGGCAGTGAGCGAAATGACACGCCGGTTTCTGAGCAGTGTGTCTAAAGGCACGCCTAATTAAAATTTTCTTTTTGTTTATATCGCACGCTAAAAACAAAAGCGCGTGTCAAACTGTGTCGAGTTCAGCACCGTGTGAAATCACACGCTAGTGAGCAAAATTGCACGCAGTTCTGGCGAGCAAAATGACACAAAGTTCTGGCGAGCAAAATAACACGCTAACTGAACTTACCGTGCCCTTGTCTTGTCAAACAATCGCGAACTCGTCGGAGCTTGAGCTAAATAAAGGCTGTGTGACTTAATTTCGTACTGACTTTCATCGGCCACCCATAAAAACAAACTCTGAAAACAAACAAACATTTGTTCGCTGATTCGCTTTTAATCGAGTATGAAATTGAACTAAACTTTGTAAACGCGAAAACGTACACTAATGGCTTTCCGTTTTTGAACGGAATTCCGTTCACTTTCTAGCTGTTTATCATTCATTCAGAAAAAAATTGTCCATCCATTAAAAAAAAAATCATCATCCGTTTGAACTGCTTTTGCATAATCCGTTCAGAACAGTTTTCACCGGTTCGAACCGCTACAGTCACCCGTTCGAATGGCCTGAGTTGATCGCTTAGGATTCAGCCGGCGAGGTTTTTTTTCTTATCAGTGACGAAGAATCTACAAAGACGCCCTTGTGTAAACAATGTCGCACAACAAAAATATAACTCGTGAATGCTATCCGTTCAAGCTGTTCACTTGCCGTTTATCAGCCGTAATTTGGCGAGCGAAGCTACAAGGATAACACAAAATCCTGGGAAGCGCCCGCGCCAGTGGTCCTGTGTTCAGGTTTCAAATTACCCTTTTGACACGTGCAAATTTGGAGCACTTTTTACCGACAACTGCGTAGGACAAACTTAAAAGGGCTAATTTTTTTTTTTTTTGCTACATAAATTTCCCTGCGGTCTTCAACTTCGATTGTTACATTTAGTTTCATTCACGATTTTTTAACAACTTGAACTGAAGTTCAGAATGAATTTTGCACACTTGGGACTCGGGGCCACTTGTTTACATTAATATTATAATATGTTATATTCATCATTATCTGGCCTTCAAGTCGACAAACAGATGGTTGCATCATCCTTACAATGTAATAAAGTACTCGGTAAAGGTAAACAACAAACATGCAATTTACTTAATTTAGCCGAGTTCACAGCCGCTCCGTTCGAAATTTCTTCAGTCGTTTTAACATTTTAAGCCGTTCACCGCGAGCGGTTCCAAATGATTCTTTAGCCATTCACAGTCAGCTGTTCGGCCGATGTCTTTCAAACAGTTGTGCAAAGGAACTAGCAAACTTCTCAAACGCACTGCCACGACAACGCGCTCTTCTGTCAAATTGATTGATACAGCGTAGCTGTTGTTGCGTTATCTGTCTTGATGTTTTGTAACTCGTATGCAAATGTAGACGTCGGCAAGGAGTCGCAGTCATGCTTCACTGAGTTCAACGGAGTTCGCTTGCAGTTCGCTTGTTTTCTTTTGCTCTTCAAGTTATTTTTGTTATTCATAGTTTTATTTATAATATAGTCGGGGTTAAGCGTTGCAGGTGAAATTTACTGCCTGTAAATTTTCCGTCTGCCATGCGGCCATGAATTTTTGTCTTCTTGCGTTCAACCATTATTCACGGCTATCTGTTCAAAACTTGACGTGGGCAGTTCAGATTCAGCCGTTTTATCCATTCAAAATTCATGAACTGTTCAGCCGTTCAGGGCCTTCCGTTTGAAATTATTTTTTCATAAGCTTTTCAGCCGTTCGTGGCTATCCGTTGGGAATAATAAGCCATTCAACCGTTCATGACCATCTATTCGAATTTTTTGACGAGCTGTTCGTACGTTCATGTCCATCGTTCAGAATAATTAACAAGCCCTTCTGGTAAGCCTCATCACACGCGTGCCACATTGCACGCAGGCCTTTTTACACGCGTGTTACATTGCACGTTAGTCGTGACATTTAACACGCTACATGATACAAAAGCTTTTAGCATGCCAAACAATAGGTACCGTGACACTCTTTGTTTTGCTTAATAAATATGCGCATATCCGTGACATTGTGGCACGCTTAGCGTGCCGTGACATGACACGCGTGCCCGTGCATTCACCTTTTTCCCTGTTTTCCCGTGGAGGGTCACATTTAATAGTGTTTACGATTTTTTCATTTTCTGTTCAGTTTTTACGGGGACACATAACTTTCCTCACGGCCGTTCGCGCCCCAGCTCTGTAATACCATGCATGCCACCTGCATGGCCTTAGAAGCACTCCAGATATCACAACTTTTAAGAGTCAACTAAAAACGTGCTTTTTAGGTTAGCTTATTATAATTGTAGTATTCTTGAATTTTAGTATTTGTAAATCGATAAATTGTAGTGTACATACCGTAATTTGTTAACTATTCGTAGTATCGCAAAGCGCGCTAGGAAAATTAGTGAGTTAGCCTTATAAAAATTCATAAATTATTATTATTTGAAAAACCCTTAAGTTGTAATTGGTGTCAGCCAAAAAGTCTCCATTTGTTCCGAGTTAAGTCCTTATTTATCAATAATTGCACATTATCATAAAAAGAGAAATACGAAAAACGTTGTGCGGGTTTTCTTCAAATTCTTTGGGCAGTGTAGCACATGCAACGAAATGATCGGACAGAAGCTTCTTCATCAGTTGAATCTCAATGCACCTTTTACTGGTCTTAAAACTGCTAAGGATGCCATTGAAACGTTCGAAGCTGAAGCACCAGAAATTATAAACTGGCCCATAGTCTAAAATGCATGTTTGGTTTGACGTTCGATTTACCATAGAGCTGTTCAAACTTTTGACAAAATTGTAGAAGCATTAAATCTGCTTTTTGCAATTCCAGGACAGTTATTACAGGCCTTGTTAAGAATTTACAAGCCAATACGAAAACCTGCCAGCAACGCATGTGTTCTTTGGGTTAAAGTCCATCCAAAACAAACAAAAATACACAAGTGTCCAGTTTTTCCACTGGGATGCTGTATAACAGCCATAATTAGCTGATATCTTGTGCCGCAGTCTCCCCAGCCCTGATCCGACATCAACTTCTTTGATGCGCTTCTCCAACAACAACAACAACAACAAACAAAACTTTACTAGACATATAAACTTAAATACAGCCTGCAAATTAGCAAAAACGCTATTCGAGGCAGGGAAAAGTAATGTAATTGAAAATAATAAAGGTTAGACAATATAACAATACAGAAGCTGATCTGTCTTTACGTCTTGCTTCTTAAGGAGATCTTTTTCCATCCACAGCTTAAACATGGATTTTGCTGTTCCTAAGAACAAATTGTGCATCGGATCAGTCACAGTGAATCGAATGCAGTCAAAGTAACCTAACTCCAGAAGAACACTGTAGTATAGTCCATACTTCTTAGCTAACTAATCATGTTTTGTTTAGGTTTTAGCCCTTGAAAGCTCTCTAGCATGTTGTTTGTATGAACGAATGTCTCGCTTTGGCCATTCCTCCCTTTTAAAACCTGAAAAGTCAAATGAATCTTTAACATTTCCAGGAAAAAACTTGAAGCACTTTGAGCAACCACGATGAGAGTTGTGGTTCTTGAAACCACAAAGTTTCCTAGCCGCAGGAACATCACAAGAAATGCATGCTATCGCAGCTCTGTAATGCAACGGTAAATGGCACAAGCTTGACTTTAGATAAACGCCATTCCAAAGAACTTTCATTTCTTTTACAAGTGGCACTAGAAATTCATTAAGGCTTGCTGGTTCCTTATCCAAATCTGGGATCATACCAACAACAATGATATTCTCCCATTTAAATCGCATACTTCTGGGCAGGTTAAGGTTTGCTAGGTACAGTACTCCTACAGAATAATCATTCCTGTGTTTGAGAGGTTGGAAAAAATAAAAGTTCAGCATGAACATATAGTTTCTGGGAGCAGAGAGGAAGGGTTCCCCATCAACAGTTTGAAAGTCTTTCCACACTTGTCCATCAACAATGTCAGCCAGGTAGCCTTCTTCAGTTTGATGGCCACGCCATAACTCACAGTGTTGTGGAAAATCATTTCTTGAAGCTTGTCTTTAACACTGTTGCAGCAATGTACTTTAGAGGATAGAACTCTTCGATCCCATTGCTCAGAAATATTTTTTTGGATAAAAGTTCCCCACAAGTGGGACTTCTTGCGTATGTCTTGTATTCGCAATGTTTGACAAACCTTCGCCCTCGATGGTCAAGTTCTGTGCAGTCCTTCATGTCATACATTTAACTGCATTTGGAGCAAACAGCATATTTGGTGAAATTATCACGATTAAAACAAGCAAACTTTTGTAGCAGAACAACGAGGAAGGTATAATACCCAACAACTCTTCCAGGTATTGACAGCCAGATAAATCACTAAGTACCTTGATAAATTGGAAAAGAAACTGAAGAAGCCACTCTAGACCATTGTCACTGAGCTTGCATAAAGACTGCCACCTGAGAATGAAATACACAAGCTATTGTACAAGTACAGTTAACTTCTGAGTTTTTGTTTGCTTTGGAGTTGGCTTTGGACAACAGTCATTACTATTCATATCACAAAGGAGATCTTCTTGAGAGACATCTTCCCAAATTTCAGACTCTTGTACTTCTTCACATGTGTTATCAGTCTCTGGATCTCCACCTTGTACCTGAAAATAACATGCAAATAAAAATGGCATTAAGTGAAATACAAAATTAATGCATAAATGGTGTCTGTTTAATTATTCTTTTACATGTATATATGGCTATTTATGACTGGCCTTGTTACACTGTGAAAAACCCTAAACGAAGCTAGTCAGGCTGATTAGCATGAATATAAAACAATGATTAATCGGCCACCATTTATACATTGGGTCAATAATCTGTCACATCAAAGTGAAATTTGGGATCGGTGCAGTGACATGTACATGTATGTTATGAACTTTGCTGGCCCTGCACTGCAATGACCAGAGAGTTACTGAGTTATTTGGCTTTGCTGTGGTTCAAATTTTTCTTTGGTTTAAAAAATGTTCAAACCAGCTTGATTTGTGTTTTCCATTATCTGAGACTATGTTGATGAGTCTGGGACAAAGACAAAAATTTTTGTCTGAAATTTTTTAAACCAAAGAATAATTTGAACCAAAACAGCTACATGTTATATTGTACACTTGTGCAGAGTTTCCCAGGGCCTTCAGTGTGGTGTGGTCAACAAAACCAAAGACTTCAGGGTAAAAAATGATGTCTACGACTATTTTCACTCAACATGCTTTTGTGTAATATTTTTCCATATAAATCTATTAACATTTTTAATGTTTTTAAATTCCTATTAACCTTGCGAGGTTTCGCCTTATTTTAGTAACTTTAGTTTACACTTTTATCTGTCAAAATTCTTTTGTTCGCTGATACCAAACAGGACTCGAAACGGAACCAGTGGTCACATACACAAAAGCTATTGCTTGTTTTGATTTACGTCCAACAATTTCATGGCTCGTTTCTCAAGCGAAACAAGAAAAGAAGTACAAATCGAAGACTCTGGTACTGTATAAATATGCTGAAGTGTACTATATTTTGCCAATAGAGACGAACCACCTTCATCCATGAAATTCCATGGTCAACTGATTTCTATCACTGCTCGCACATATTGAGATATTTAGCCACACGATTTCAGAATCAGAAAAATAGCTGGGCCAAAATCAAGACAAATAGATTATTTACAAATGTGAAAAATCTGAGACCATTTGGTGAACACAGCACTGCAGGATTGAATGGATTCGACAATGATGGCGTAAACTTGAAAAACAGTTACCCATTGTTTTTCAAGATTGTAGCTTGCGTGACACCTCACGACATAGCCGCTTTAAGTCTTACAGTGCACACGGACTTCTGGTAATAAGTATTTTGTTGAAGTTGCCTTGACAAAATACAGTTTACCCTTAATGACCCTTGGTCACACTAGGGACGATTTTGTAAACTTTTAATGAATAAAGTAACAATCTCGGCTTTGACAAGTATGACAGATGCTTTTCAGAGTACCACCCAGGAATAAATGAAGCAGAAAAGTTTCAACTTACCTCATCTGAATCAGAACTATTGTTGTTACTAATTGGCTGTGGATGATCTGGGGCAAAACTTATGGGGACGCTCTCTTCAGATTCTGAATCTACAGGAAGAAAGACAATAAAATATATTGTTACAAATTATTTGATGAATATGAATATACATGTATCATAATAATCATGTGTGAACAACACATGAATAATGAATGAAATTGTGTTCCTTGCAGTTATTTTATCAACTTAAACAGTTAAAATTCAGGCTAAAATGGTGACATCCAAGCATTCTGGACTACAAAAACAGGTGGGGAAGTGAAGACATTAGCTGCAAAAATTTGGCCTCCAATGTTTTCTTAGAAGCACTCAAGGAGGCAAATGTTTCTGAATATTTTGAAACATTCCCTAAAAACTATTCTTACTTTTCCAGATATAACTTTTATTTTTCGTACATACTGGATAGTGTTTTTGGCATGCTCTGATTGGCTACTCAAACATGTAGGATAGTATTTCCTATGTATTCACATCAAGACAGCTCGTAGAATTTATAGTTGGCAAAATTATTTGTCGGCTGTGAAAAGTATGACCGATACTTTTCAGAAGTCTGACAGCACACATAACAATTTCTGATTTGTGGGAGACTTTTTCCATTGAAAAGGGGCTGGTTATTTCTTCTGGTGCAATTCTTATAGATCATTTTTATGTGACGTCACGACAATCACAGGCCGGTGCAATTCCTGCATTTAGCTGCAAGTCGTACTTGTCATTTTGATCCAGAGATACCATGTGACCAGTTTTGGCGAAAATTTACGTCGATCCCATCCTGGTTTTGACAGTCCGGTCTGATTCATATTTTGTCAGCAGCCTTCAACTGTCGAACCCAATCGTTCAATTTTTGTTGTCAGGCAGTCATACGAGAGATCATAAGCTTCAGAAAGCAAAGTTCACTTACCTTGAACTGTTGACGAGCTTGGTTCCAAGAATTCGTCGTCAAATGGAAATGTATTTTCTCCTGGATCATCTTGAGTCAAGATTGATGCTGAACTACTTTTTGCGTTTGCGTTTTCGTTCAGTCGCCATGTTCAATTTGTATGATTGTAATATTGCCACTTGTGTTTATAACATGTTGACTTAGTGACATATTCTTTACGAGTTGCGGTACTCTGCCTCATAAAGGCTTCAAAATTCACTGCTTACCACCTCGTGGCCGCGAAAATACGGACCTTAAGCAGGTCAACCGGAAGTAACGACGGCCTTGTTGACCGTAATTTGCATAATCATCTTGCTGTCCACCTGACGTCGCGGTGGTGATTTGCAAGAGTTTGGCGGTGTCTCGAGAACGTGAGTTTGTTTGACAGTTTTACTTTTCAAATCCGTAGTTTCAAAAGCAAATCTGGGTTTTTACCTAAACTAGCGAGTTTAGATCGCATTGACGAGTTATTTATTTTCTTTCTTCTTTCAAGTAAAAAAACGAAAAGTCGCATCGACTATGGAGAAGAGTACTGGAGTTCCCACCATGGCTAGAAATGGGTAAATACAAGTCTTATTCTTTTGATTGCAATTTCCTCTGCTTTTCTCGAAAATTGTCCGACTTTCAAAACAAAGTTAAGTTAATTTATCTGTGACACATTTTCCCTCGCTGACTTAATTAATTTAATTTCAATTTGAGGTCAAACATCATGGAGTGGTCTGAAAAGCACGATGCTATTTTTTGCCGGGAAATCCTAGTAAGCGAGCCGTATTAATACAAACCTCGAACAGTAGAGAGAGGAAAAGTATGGGACGAAATAGCCGGAACACTCAACAGCATTAAGGATCTGAAGTTTAAAGTCGCAAAGTGATCGATTCGAGAGCATTTCCAGCTTCTGCTTTCAAAATTCAAAACAAAAATGAGAATGGAGCAGCGGGCATCTGGAATTAAAGTCGAAGATACCGAAGTTGATAAGGCAATGGAAGAAATTTATGAGAAATTGGAGGCTTCAGAAGAGGAACAGCTTAAAGAAACAGGCAGCAAGAAGAGAAAAGCTGAGGTAGATAAAGCTAGTGCGGAAGAAGTAAGGCTCAGGGCCACTGAAACATTAAGCGAGACAAAAAAGAGACACAACGCCAAAGATGGCTTTGCTGTCAAACCTAAGAAAGCATGAAGAAGTGGCGGAGAAACTGGATTTCCTACGATAAAAATCAGAAAGGGATTACCAGTTTCGCCAAGAAGAGCTGCGAATGAAACAGAAAGAACAAGAAAATCAGCAGAACATTCAACAGCAACAGTTGGAAATGATGAGGATGATGCAACAGCAAAATAATACTATGATGCTTCTCATGTCTAAATTAGTAAACAAATAGACGCTCCATGCATGTATTGAACTTATAGACTGATAAACTGTTTCCGTTAAAGCTTGTTGTCGTGTATTAAATTTGTATAGTTAGTTACACTTTATAGTTTTATATTGGCTGTTCAGTTGAGGTTTTAGTTGCAAACAGTGATCCTTCCATTTTGAGCTGATGCCATGCGAATGAAGTTATGAAGAACTAGTTCCACATTTTAAAATTTGTAATCTTCAAAGAATAAACGTATGCACCGTTCACAGTTTTTCAAACAAAATAGTCTGCTAGTGTTGGAGGGTCACAATCAAAGAACTCAGATGTGGTGTTGCCATAAAGACATGTCGGTGCATTTCTCAGTATGGCACAAACAATATACATTTTTCCAACACTACTGAGGCCAATTTTAAGGTTTTTCTTGTAATCTAAAAACTTGAAATAGTTAACTATGTACCGAAACAGCCACTCCACAGCAATCTTCACTTGACTCATGGACGTGTTGTATGCCTGCATGTCTGGTGTCAAGACAGCATTTCGGTATGGTGCTTGAAGTTGCACCCGTAGAGGGTATGCTGGATCCCCATAGATACATATAGGTTGACCCAGGGGAGATACAGCATGTAATTGTAACTGAATAAAGTAATCCAGAATCTGCCAGCATCCCCGCATCGTACTTTCGGCCCTCTAAGAAAAAAGAACATCTTTAGATAACTATCTCTGACCCCCAGCACCCCCTCCCCCCCAAAAAAATAAATAAAATTAAAGTAATATATTTGTTCTCTAATCACTCTGCAGTGAAACGAGAACAAATCATTTTCACTCTAAATATCACACACTAAGGCAAGAATCAGGAATAGGCATCTCGTTTATTGATAGCTGGACTATATAAACGTTCACGGGCAATGTACAAGGATACTGTGATCGTTCAACAAATAATGAGGACAATTGCCAATTATCCAAAGCTATCCGATGAGCTAATATAATTTACATTTCACACGAATAGAAAATTTACAACAAACGTAAAAACTTCGGTCTCAGTTTACCCAAAGTAGTTTAACCAAATTAACTGGTTATTTTCGCTTAAAGACAACATAAGCCTTCATGTCCAAGTATAATGTATCTGATTACAAACAATAACAAAATTAAAGAAAATTTACAGAAACGTAGCGAGAGATGCCGTCGAGTGACCTTGAAAACTGCGAAAACACCTTATATACCTATTAATAACAAATAGTCACGCACGCTGTAATACCGACACCTTCGTACAAGCACCAAAACAAGCGTGCATTCCTTAACGTGAGAAAATACATTTGTTCTCTAATCACTCTGCAGTGAAACGAGAACAAATCATTTTCACTCTAAGGCAAGAATCAGGAATAGGCATCTCGTTTATTGATAGCTGGACTGTCAATTCCATAATCGAAATAAAGAAAGAGAATGAAGGAACAAAAATCCTAAAGTTCCAAACTTTAGAGACTAAAAGCAACGCCGAAGTTATCGTTAATATAGCTATCCTTAGCTAATTTGTCTTAGCGCCAACGACCATGGCGTTTAAGTAACCTATCATAAACACCTACGTTAACAGCGGCAGTAGCGCCTCGTAATGTGAAACTATTTGAGTAGGAAAACCTAATTGACAAAATGCATCCAATACTACCTCCCGGGCGCGGGTATATCAGATACCTGTGCTCCTTAAAGTATAAGAAGCTTTAGACCTTACAAAATGTAATGTACGAAAAAAACTTAAGTATGCGTAAAATATCATAAAGATTTCGTTTACGACTTCTTACGGCGTCTGTAAAACTACGATTATAGTCTCACTATGCATTCTTTACACGCCATGGTTTTAAATGCATAAAGCCTTTCTTTACGAAAATGTAAAGGAGTCCGTAAATATACGTAAACAGGTTCTTTACGCATTCTTTAATGCGTCCAAACGGATGCATTAATTCGCAATTTCATGCTGTGATTTGTAGGCATTGGCAAAGTAAAACCGCTAAGGGTGCTTTGAAAGAACCACAACTTCCAGGTAGTGGTTAAGAAACTGGGGGAGGAATGTTCAATATCTGAAGAGCTCTTTGTGCAGTTAGAAGCCTTTGTATGTGCTCTGTATGGTGCCAAGAAAGGTACATCTGATGCAAATGAGCTTCGTTGTGAACTTTTCTGTGCCAAGAAAGGTGCCAGCTGCCACTGTGCAGGGACCGCTTAAAGCACTGCCAACGAGCGAATTACCAAGCTGCAGTATGGAAGAACTCTCTACAGAATAAGGAAGTGCCAACTCCAGTGGGCAAGGGTTGGTTTCTCGAAACCAATGTATATGGTGAAAGACTTGAAATTGATTGGATGGATAGCCAACTTGCACCAAGAGCAGTGATCGAGCTCATAGCATGCACTTGCAACAAGTCATGCGATAAAAACACATGTGATTGCATCCTTAATGGCTTAAAGTGCTCAGACCTCTGTAGGCTAACAACATGCTCCAACCAGTCAGAGGAAGGAGAAATCCGTTTAGAAGAAGTTGACGCCAACGATGAAGAAATTCCAGACCTGGACTGAGAACTAACTGTATGAATTGTTGTTATAATGCTTAAGATCAAAAGATATCTTAACGCTTTCACTCTTTTACCAATTTGTCTGCAGCACTGATTGAAAGCAGCAATCACCAGATGCAGAAAAAGGTAATGTTAATAATATAGGTTTCAGATAAAACATTTTTTAATGCATAAAACAGTAACTGTGCGAGTTACACCAACCAGCAACAGTATGAATTAATTTGTTAATTATTTTAATCACAAATTTGATTTATATTTTTTTACTAGTTATTGTTTAGAAATATGCGTTAAAGATGATAAGAAGAAAAGTAGTAATGTACTACACTCTGAGGCAATTGCCTCAGAGAATGTAGTACATCACTACTTTCTATCTGCTGGATTTAAAATATAGAAATATTGAATGGCAAAAAATAAAATGGAAATATTAAATGGTAAAATCAAATGAAACTATATGTTAATAAAAACAAAGTGCGTTTATTTCATTGCGTGATTCTCAGAAAAAACAGGAAGTCGATGATGTCATACAATAGGGGGTTCCCACAGGAAAATGAGTCATAATATTGCGTTTCAAGGTCATGAGACAGTCGTATGATTTCCCTCAACCAATCAAAAGCTTCACATTTTCACTTCACAATCGTGAAACGTTTCAGTGAAAAGTTATTAATTTGTGAAACTTTTCAGTGAAAGTCATTTGTGAAGTTTAGAGAAGATGCCTTACTCTCTGAAGCAATTGGACCAACGCTATCTCACAACTGCGGTATTTTTAAAAATATAATCTCATGTAATAGTATAGAATGAATTGTAATTTGGAAATTCATGACGAATTTAAGAATACAGGAGAGTTAACCTGTCCCTTTTGTGACCAACGATTAGCAGATGTTGTTAGAAATACGGAAGTTGTTGAATCATGTTGTGATAAAAAAGATATGTTTAATGACAATGGAATGAATGTTTGTAAAAATTGTGGTGTTGTTAATGGATATGATTTACAAGCTCCATATATTGATTTCCATGATAACAAATATAAAATGACGAGAAAGAGTGTGTATATAAGAAAATATCATATTTTAAACGTTGTCAATGATATAGCACAACAGAATCATGTACAAATCAGTAATGATAATAGAGAGAAAATCCTGAGAATATTCGCTTTAATTAATGAAGTATTATCGCAGGTTAACAATAACCGTAAACGGATGATTAGTATTAAATTTGTTATCAAGCAATTATTTAGGATGCTTGAGCTTCCATACAAGAGTATTAAAGTAACGAAGTCAATGAAGACATTAAAATTCTATGAGACTTGGTGGAAACATGTTTATGAATTGATAAAGAATGATATCAACAAAATTATTAAAAGGTGACCTGTTGCGTGATTCTCAGAAAAAACAGGAAGTCATACGTCATGTAAAGGGAAAAAACCCTTTGAATGAGTAACAAAATAAAAATTTATGGTAAAGTTTATCGTAGAATTTACTCTAAAAGTTTACTCGGAAATGAATTTTTTATCATACTGTTTCTCGAATTTATCAGCAAGAGGACAAAGATCGATGATAATTTCATCTAACTGTCTCATTTCATTGATGAAAACAGTGTGGTTGAATTGATTTCCTCTGAGACATGAGCGTAAATCAACTAATACTTTTTGATATGTTGTGTATGCAAAATAAGACAATTTCACTGTATGTATTAAGCAATAAACCACTACCACTAATTACTCCTAAAATAATAGGGTTTAATGTAATTGAACCAGCTATTGTACCAGTGGCTACTAAAGAAACTGATGTTAAATTCATAGCTAAATTCAATCTCTTGAAATATTTGAAAGCCTTCTTATAGCACCAAAAGCGTTTATGATAAAATTTATACAATGCTTTGATTTCAGATAATTTTTCTTGGCTGATGTTTTTATCAATATGGTTGAAATTGAATATATCTGTTTTAGTCATTATATTATATATTTGGATAATAATATTTTAGGATTTGAAATGAGGCAATATAATACACCACTTATTTGGCCCATTATTGGAGATTTTTTACTTTCTTCGGCAATGAATGGTAGCAATATGTGTATCCAGGCCCTTTTTCATAGTCATTATAAAATCTTCCATATGCATCATGAAAAATAGCATGTTTAATTAAAAATTGGTATTTGGTGTTTATAGTACAAGAACCTGGTCCTATTAATCCAATGTCAGAGTGTTTTTCTAATATTTGGTTAAATGATATTGGCTCATTAAAATAGTTTACATACAAAAATTGATATATTAAAGCCGATTTTAATATTGCATCTTTAGTATCAGGATGTAGGTTTTTTTGGGTTGTGAAAAATTTATTACAAAAATTAATTGACTGTGTGAGAATTGCCATTTATATATATATCAATATATTACATAATTATATATTAAAACTCTTCAAAAAGTGCACTGATATGGCAATTATAAGGTGCAAATTTAATGTCATCATCAAATGATATCAATTTGATTTGTACGTCTGCATCTTCCCTGAAATTGATAACTGATGTTGATATATTGAAAGTGTATAAAATTTTATTTGATGTTTTTTCCCAATTCTGCGGAGCGAACGAAGTGTTATGAATTAATATAAACATTTTTTCATATCCTTCAGGCGGTTTATCGTCCAATATCATCAGCCATAATTTTATAAGTTTCAAATTGATTAATGCAATAAAAGATAATGAACCGTTGAATATGATATCATAACTGTTCTTATTTTTCATATAATTGCCTAAAAATATGAATTTTTGTAACTGTTTGGGTTTTGGTAAACCAATTAGGTTTCTACCATTCATATCAATATCGGTCTCCATAACCATTTTTCCGCCCTCAATTACATAAACAGTATCAAATACATCTGGATTGACACTCGAGACATGACCTTGAACGCCATAAACGATTAGATGTGCTTTCTTTGTATTCCCTTTTGATATACTTCCATGAAGATCTATCATAATATATTCAGGTGGAGATACCTGATACTTATGTAAATGAACAATGCTTTTTGTATATCCTTCAGTGTTGAATATCTTTGTAGTTTGCTGTCCGATATTAAGAACTGATGAGACAACATTGACAGATGTCGAACTAATGTGAGCTTTATCTGGAACGAAAAACTCGATCACCATAGTGTACTCACCTTGAGGAAGTTTGTATGCATTAAAACCTATCCTTGACCTGAACTCATCGTTATTGTCTGTCGTAAGAGTCATATCATAGGCTTTCTTATTGATTTTGTGTGGACTGGATACAAAATTGATAATACCATGAACAACAATATTACTCTCCGACGAGCTCTCGTTCACATCTTCCATCAGGTATCTGAAAACGTCTTTTTCTGCAGTAGAGGAAGTTATGTGTGACTTGTTAACATAACTCTTATAATCGTCTGTTATTCGTGTATACAAGTTTGTATTAGAATCATTGAGTTCGGTGTTGAAGAATGAAACATTTACGGCAGCACTATTCTCATGTGGTTTAGGTGTTGCTAAATAAGTAATTTTATAACTTTGCATATCAAGATCGCTGGAAATCGTTTTGTCTAATTTTTCGTTTAAATGTGTATCAACATATGTCTTTGTACTAGCTTCTGCACCATATTTTGGTTCTGCAAGATTGAATATACTATGATGTGCCATATCAAGTCTATTTTCCATTGGAGAAATTTCCTTTCGTGATAAAAACATTCTTCTTATATCTTCATAACATGGAATCGAATCATAATGAGTTTGATAATAACTGAAATTTTGTTGTTTGCTATTAGTAACATTATACATCTCCTTCAAATCAACATCTTTGGTCACTTCATGTGTATGTGCTGGGGCATCAGGGTGATATTTTTTCAAAATTATCATATTCACCGCAGAAAGATCATTGCCTTCATCCGTGTTCACATTGGTGATAAGTTTTCGATTCATGTTGATTTCTGAAGGATTAATGATTTTATTTCCTCGCAGATCCAAATCTGCAGTCATATGAGTTGTTCCATCTAACTTTAAATAATGCGTGTCTCCATACTCTTTGTTAACAGCATCTTTTTCTGAAATTGGTGTTTTTAAATTTCTTATATTATTGTTTTTCATATGAAGATTTGCTGTAACTAATGGTAAATGCTTACTAACAAACGTATTTCTAGCAAAATTGAAATTAATCACATTATCCAAGCCAGTAACTTGTCCTATATTTACTAATTGTCTACCTTGCATATCGTAATCACCATCCTCTGTTAATTTGAACCCTACTCCAGGCAACCCACGTTGCGGTGTCGCCGTTGATGTTGACGATGGTAAAATTCCATTTGAGTAACTCATATATAATTGAGTTATATTATATTTTTCCATTGAAATTCTTAGTTGTGAATTTCCGTGGCTTATCAATATATACGAAGGAATATGGTTCTTTAGTGCTTTCTCATATAATTCTTTTGGAATACTGTTTTCACGGCAAATTAGACTCTTCTCATTAGCACTTGGGAATTCGTAAATAGAGAAATGTGAACAGTTCAATCTTATGTCTTTTGGTGTCTTATAGTAGCTTTGACTCAGATAAATCACACTGCAATTTTTGTGTCTCCCTCGTATAAAATAGTCGACCAATGGTTTTTGGTTTTTATTACATACGAAATCGTCAAATACTACTAATTTCTGTGAGTCACAGTCAATGTCTTCAACGGGAATAATCTCATCATTGTTTGCTTCAATAACTTCATAGCCAACTTCATCACTTATTGGTTGGAACATATCCATAAGATTCTGGTACTTAGACTGCTCTAAGTTTTTAGCATAAAGATATACTTTATCAAAATACAACAGATGGATGATCATATGCATTAGTGCATTAGTTTTACCAGAACCGCTGGGTCCGCAAACCAACATCCGAAATGATCGATCAGGCATGAATTCATATAACTGTTTAAAGTTTGAGACAACATCGTCTTCAACGTCATAATTTGGTATTTTCATTTATATTATATGGGTATATTATTTCAATATAACATGGTGTATAACACGGTGTACAACACGGTGTAGATCACGATGTAGAACACGGTGTTAAACGTTATTTTTTATATATAATTTCCCATTTTTATGTAATGTAATAATATAACAATAAATGAGTTTACTTAAGTGGAAAGAACTCGCCAAGAGTAAATCTGAATTAGGGAATAAGATTAATTATGTTCATGATAGAATTACGAAACATGATATTAGTCAGCAGACAAGCCAACAGTCATTGGCGAAGGTATTTAAACCAGTGACTAGTAAATTAGATGATGTTATTGACAGTAATTTAGTTTCGAGTATACCTCAGAGAAAAAAGCGACCACCTAAGAAAGGCGAGCCTGGTATTGACTATATGCCTGAAGTTGACCCTTTTGAAGAAATGGAAATTGATGATCTATTTGGTGATTATGTACCACCACAACAAGATAAACAACTGGTACCAAAACCTCCAACATATGAAGAATCTTTACAACATCTTATTGAAGGAAAGAAGCAGATTTATGTTGATCCTCAGTACCTGCCTCCGGAACCTGAGGATTTACCACCAGAATATGATGACGACGAAGAAATCGATTATGCATTAGATGATGAAGATATGATTAATGAGATTTTGGATGATGTTGGCATTGTGAATTATGAAAATGCGGATAAGATATTGAATCAATCAACAATGACACCCCAAAAGACTAAGAACTATCTTAATAAGATTATAAATGAGGCCAAAACAAAAAGGGGCCAATTAAGGGGCTATAAAGCACATGTTACAAAACAATACAATAAGAGGGAGATATCAGATGCAGAGAGGCAAATGCGAAACAAAAGAATAGATACATAAAACATTATAAGACTAAACTGGAAACAATAAAAGGTTTCGGGATCAAAGGCCGAGGAAGAAAACAGAGAGGTGGAAATGTTATGTTTTACAATGATATAAAACAGCTTTTGAAAAAACTTGAATTGATTATTGGTGAAATTCTAGCAGGGAATACAAGCCTTGAGATGCGAAATACAGGAGTAGCTATCCTGGATATTTTACTAAAGACTGCAAAAATCAATAGACCACAATATAATAAATTGTTTAGTCAATATTTCAAAATATAATTAATATAACTTTATTATATAAATGGAACGAGAGATAGTATTATCATCTTATAGTGTAAAAAATCAAGGGAATAATAAACCTGAGGATTTTACAACAAAATTTACTAGACCTATAATTTTGGATAGTAATATGCAATATGTTATTGGTCTTAACAGAATTATCAATACGAGTTTTACATGGTTTAATGTTAATGCTGGATACAACAATCAATTAATCAAATAAAGCTCCGATAGTGGTTCAACATTAAACAACATCACCTTTCCAGCTGGAGTATGGAATTATACTGACTTCAATACGTATATCAAGGACATAACGAAGACTGGTGATACGTACCCGATAACTCTTGAATTCGATAATACAACATTTAGGGTCACGGTTACATTAGCTCAGAGTTATCGGCTTGATTTGACAGCAAGTAATTTTAATGACCTAATCGGGTTCGATAAGAAAGTATTAACAAGTGGGACAAACATTGGACCAAGGGTTCCAAATCTATCTCAAGATACAGATGTCCTCAATGTTCATTGTGATCTGATTAATGCTAGCCTGGTGGATGGTCAAGATACCGACATCATTTATTCATTTTCAACAAGTGTACTCCAACCTAGTTATTCATTCACCTTAGAACGCCGGAGAGTCACCTACAATCCAGTCAATAAGAATAGTATAAGTAGTATCAGGGTATACATTACTGATGGAAAAAGAAGATTAGTTAACCTGAATGGAGCAGATACATCTTTCTCACTAATTCTGAAAAGTATAGAATAATATAACATAATAGTATTAATGAAACCGTATGAATTCAAAAGACTTTACCATCCAAAACTTGGTAAATTTGTATATCAACACAAAGGGTCTGGGCTTATCGTTGATAATATTTTCAAACCGTTGAAGAGTGTGGCATCATCTGTTTTCAAGAAATTTGCTAAGCCAATAGCAAAGAAGGCATTAGAATCGGGGATATCCCATACAGGTGAGCGACTGGGTAAGGCGGTATCACAAAAGTCAGGAGACCTAATAATGAAAAGATTGGCAAATTTGAGAAAAGGAGCTACAAGACAAACGGCAAATGTTCCATCCTCACCCATTAAACAGCAACAGCAAGATGAAAGTACTGATATGATACTCAATAGATTGATATCTGGATCTGGTGTGAAAAGAAGGCATAGAGTAAGATTGGTATAAAAAACATTGGTATATAATTGAAAAAATTATCTAACATAATAATATAATGACTTTTAGAACAAGTGAATTTCTACAAAGATATGAGTTGGTGCGATTCCAACTTGATGATGTAATCAGAGCCCCAGCTAACAATCAACACTAAGTGAAAAATGGGTATAAATTCACGATCAATGATCGATCGAGTTTCTACGATTGGTACAATGCTTATTTCGAGGTGCAGTTCCAGGTACAAAAATTGGCAGATAGTACAGCCTATGCTGATGATAGGGTGACAGTTATTAATGGAGCCCATAGTTTGATTAGTCACATCATGATAAAAAGCGCTGGGAAAATTGTGTATGATACTGATAATCTCCATAAAGTGACTTATGTAAAGAACCTGCTTGAATATAGTGATGATTTTGCTCGTAGTGTTGCTAAAAACTCTTTATGGTATTTGGACACAGATAACACTACAGCCAATACTAATACAGGGTTTGAGTCAAGACGTCTTTTAACGACAGGTAACCATGATGTCAATGTAGTCATACCTCTTAATCGTTACAGTTTCTTCGAAGAGCTAGAGGGTCGAATGTTAGTCCCAATGCAACTTCAGTTTAATATACAGTTACAGAATGACAATGAATTAATATTTAAGGCAGGTGCAGTAGATGACGGACGAGTTGTTATTGATAGATTACTACTTTGGGTACCAAAATTGACACCAAAAGACAGTCTCTACGATAAGTTTGTTAGTTCTTTTTTGAAAGATGATAAATGGACATATCTGAGAGAAATGTATGAGGTGTCCGCACCAACACATAGCAGTGGATTCTTCCAGATATCATCCAGTATTGATAATGTTAAGGCTATATTTGTATATCTACAAAGAGCTAAAACAAACAATGCAGAGGCGAATCCGTACCTGTTTGACACTTTTAAAGTAAATTCAGGTGATAATGCTTGCAGTCTTACAACATGCAGATTGGAATACGGCAATGGAGTATTCTACCCAGAGACTGAATACGATTCAGAATCAAAAGTAAGGATCTTCAATGATTTAATGTCCTATGGTATGAGAAAGAATGATTACAACAGCGGTACACAGCTTAACCTATCGAATTACAATGGTCTCTATCCACTAATCTATTTCGATCTATCATATCAAACAGAGAAAGTAACAAGAGACCCAAAGCAGTTGATCTTCAGGTATAAACTGAACGCCAATAGTGCTGGAAATAGTCCTTTCAGCATACATGCTATAGTCCTATATGAAGAGACAGTTGTCATTGACAAAGTGGGAAATGAATTGGTTATAGTGTAAAAAGTAATAAATTACTAATCAAATAATATCATTATTTCATATATGTTTTATAACCAGAAAATTATATAACATATATTATATACAACAAATGACTCAACTTTATGAGATTAATGTGAAATTGTCTGACAATCAAAAGAAAAATCTTAGCAATGCTTTCCATAAAAGGGAGACGATTGTTCTCAGGCTTTCAAAGGACTCTCTTCGTGGTAATGATACTCTACATGTCCCGGCGATGGTGAAAAAAAGGTTGGAGAAGAATCGGAATTTGGGGAAGGGTATGGACATTAAGCTTGTGAAAACCAATATTAGAAAACAAGTCGGTGGAAGTTTGTTAACTACCATTCTAACCCTTGGACGTGCAGCTTTACCAACTATTGGTAAAACCCTTGGTCTTTCAGCTCTTGCTGGTTTGGCTTCAGAAGGTGCTAGTCAGGTTGTTAAAGCGATATCTGGAAAAGGCATACAGTCTGGTGGTTTTCTCATACCACAAGAAAAAATCAATAAGCTGATAGAATATAAGCATCTTTTATCGACGAAACAAAAACAGGATATATTGAATGCCCTTCAATCAGGTTCAGGTGTTCATATCACACCAACAAAAACACAATCAGGAGGATTTTTAGGCACTCTGTTGGCAAGCATTGGTGTCCCACTCCTTCTAAATGCTTTAACTGGTAAAACTGGTAGTGGTGCTCCTCGAATGGGAACTAGTAAGAAAAAGGGAGGTAGGGGAGCTCCAAGAATAGGTGCATATAGACCACCACCTCCATTTTTTGGGAATTGGCCTGATAATACGATTGGTATGGGGACAAAAAAAAAGACAACCAAAAGAGGCGAAGGCTTGCTATTAGGAAAAAACTCACCGTTCAACGGAATTCCACTTCTAGGGGCAATACTGTAAAACCGAAATTCCACAAAGACATCCCGTTAAGTAATCATGATCTAATAAAATGGTGCAGATATTTAAACATCCCAATCAGTGATGTTCTGTCAAGGGATGAAAGAGTTCCACATAATCATAGCCAAGCATTATTTATTTACAATCTAGAACCTAGTTATATGGCAGGATCTCATTGGGTTACAACTTATGTAAAAGACAACGTGATAAATTATTTTGACAGTTTTGGTATGCCTCCATTTCAAGAGATCGTAAATCATGCGAAAAGAAGGAATATGACACTGCTTCACCAAAACAACCAAATCCAAAACATAAAAACGTCTACATGTGGCTACTTCTGTTTATACTTTCTGAACGAAATGAATAAGGGGAATTCGTATTATAATTTATTGCAAGTATTTGACATATATAACACAATGAAGAATGAGAGATTCCTCGAACATTATTTCATAAATATCTAACTCATATATATAAATGACGAAAAGTTATTGTGTGAAACAGAAACAATTCACTCAATGCATTCAAGGAAGCGAACGTTATGTGAAAACTAAAAATGGTCGAATTATGCTAAAATGCACTTGTGCTGAATGTGGTATTACAAAAACCAAATTTATAAAACAAAAACAGGGAAACTAATTGAGCCCTCACAAGATGGGGACTTTTTAAATATAGAAGGTAGTCACAGTCTTGGTGAAATAGCAGCTAAAAGCGCTTTAAAAGGTTTGTATAACTTAGGTAGAATTGGTGCTTTAAAGGCTATTAAATCAGATTTTGCTAAACAAAAGATCAAAGGTATGGCTAACAAATATCTGGATCAAGGTTTGGATAGTATTACATCAGATTTATCAAAGAAAATAGATCCTTTACACAAAGGCGGTGCTATTGATATACATAAGGCCATTGGGAAGCTTCCGAAACCAACAGGAGGGTGGACATTACCCGGTCATAAATATACTGGCCCATATAATGATTTAAAGAGTCAAGTGAAATATGACCCAACAACTGGCCAAATATTAGAAATATATGACCAACCTACAGGAAGAACGGATGCCATTGCCATGCAGCACGATGTTGATTATAGTGTTTGTAAAGACGACAGAAAGTGCAAGAATAGAGCAGACAGAAAAATGGTCAAAGCTTTAGATGAAGTACCATATGATGAGAGACAATGGGGTCATTGGTTGGCTAGAAACACGATTGATATAAAACAAAAATTAGGCCTTGGTATTAGTGTTAAACAGAAGTGAAAAAACGGGAAGCGGCGTTGAGTAAAAATGATTGGGCTCAACAATTAGCCGATGAATTACATAAGCCAATCAAACGAAAATTTAAAACAAGAAGAGTTATTGTTAATGGAATAGATGATATTTGGAGCGCTGACCTTGTAGAAATGCAGAAGTTTTCAAAATGGAATAAAGGATATAGATATTTATTAAATGTCATTGATGTGTTTTCGAAATTTGCTTGGAGCATTCCTATTAAAAATAAAACAGGTGATTCAATCACTGAATCATTTGATGATGTTATTAAAAAATCAAAACGGAAACCTAAATTTATTTGGGTAGACCAAGGATCTGAATTCTATAATAAAACTTTCAAAGACTGGTTAAAGAAAAATAATATTGAGATGTATTCTACTTTCAATGAAGGTAAAGCTGTTGTTATTGAGAGATTTAACAGAACATTAAAATCTAAAATGTGGAAACAATTTACAGCTCAAAATACAACACAATATTTAGACATGTTACCAAAACTATTAAATGAATACAACAATACAAAGCATTCAAGTATTAAAATGAAACCTATTCAAGCATCTATGAAAAAGAATGAAGGAACTGATTATTTCAATCTATATGATACGGAACTATTATCATATAAACCAAAATTCAAAGTTGGTGATAAAGTTCGAATATCTAAGTATAAACGGAATGTGTTCGACAAGGGTTATACACCAAACTGGACTGAAGAAGTGTTTACAGTCGATAAGATACAATACACTAATCCTATAACTTACAAATTAAAAGATCTCAATGATGAATCAATAGAAGGATCTTTCTATCAACAGGAGTTATTGAAAGCTAAACAAGATGTTTTTCGTATAGATAAGGTTATCAAAAGAGACTATAAGAAAAAACAAGCTTTGGTATCATGGTCTGGTTATCCAAAAGAATTTAATTCATGGATACCGTTAAAAGATGTCAAAAATATATAATGTTTATATATATCATGAGTGGCATTGAGAAATATATCAAAAAAATTAATTTTCAAATTCAGGAATGTGAAGATGAAATAGGCAATCTTCATGATAAAATATATGATAATGAGCGTAGATTGGATCTGTTACAATATAAAAAGAAATTATTGAAACTTTATCATAAAAAAATACATGAAATTGATGAAGATATAACATTGAAACAGTTATTGAATATTATCTGCAATGAGATAGAAAACAATAGATACGATGATGAATGTAATGTGTTGAAACAAACCAAAGTGGATAATGTCAAATATCTCAAACGTGAAAATAATATTTTTACACCTGTGAATACAACAAGTAATGCAAATTTGATTAATGAGACTTGGCTTTAAAAAAGGTTTAAAGAGATGTTACTATTTACAAGTATCCCAGAAATTTCTAAGATATTTATATCTTTGCATTCGCTATTCATTGGTAGCCAAAAATATTAATGTTTCTGGCTATTATCAACCATATTTAAACGCACTAAAATGACTTAAAAAAATAATCATACTATATAGTAATGGTAAAACAATCAAGGGGAAGACCTAAAAAGTATATGACCGATGAAGAAAAACGTATTATGGGACGTCTTTATTGTAAGAAGTATAATGACAATCCAGATAATAAATATCATTGTATTGAATGTAATAAATATTTTCATCCTGCAAGTAAATATAAACACAATAAAACTATGATTCATCAATTGAATTCACAAAAATACAACAACGAATAACACAAGGATATCATAAAAATATCATCATATATGGCCAATCATATATGATTATCTCAAATTATTTCCAAAATGATTCCAAAAATAAACGCACTATGAAAAATGACTTAAAGAAATATTATATATAGTTATATATATATATAGAATGAATTTTGAAAAATCCCAACTTATGAAACTTAAGTCAGAACTAATTAAACTGTTAATGAAACAGAATGCTAAACCAGCTCCTAAAATTATAATAGGGGATGACGAAAAACAACGTAGGAGACCAGTGCCTACACCAAGAAAATCTGTTAAACAGATGGTTACGGAATACGAAGACAATATTATTTTACCACCTATTGAGTTCAGAGATAATTACAAACCAATTCCAGCACCAAGAAGTAAGGTCTCAAATGAATTCAATTTCGATGACACTATTTTTGATTCATCATCCAATGACCAACCTCTATTCAAAATAACCGAAATCAGAAATACAGCTAATAAAAAATTCAACGCTTATACTAATGAATTCAAAATTTCTGTATGCAAAAATTTCATAAACAATAAAAATGATGTTTTCAGTGTCTTTGAAAAAATGGTTGAAATGACAATAAAGAAAAGACAGTTAAAAGGTAATGACAGATTCAGATTGGTAATTTCAAATGATGAATTAGATCATCCTATCTCAACAAAATTGTTAAAAGTTTCTGATTTCAAGTTAAATCAACTTTCAGATGTTATTAATACGTTGGAATATAAAGAAATAGATTTAGAAAATTGCAAAATAATTATTCAATCTGTGAAAATACCAACAGGTAGAGGGCGGTTATATTTATCAAAACAAACAGTGAATAGGAAACAATGTATTATCACAATAAAAAATAATGACACAACATGTTTAGCAAGGGCTATTGTAACAGCTTATGCTCATTTACACCCTGAGAATTACACCACAACTCAGTTGAAAGATGGATTAAACAAAAGCCGAAAACTACAAGAAACTGAAGCTATAAAATTACATGAAAATTGTAATGTAGAGATAAATGAATATGGAAACAGTTTGGAAGATGCCAATAGCTTTGCATCATATTTAGATACAGAGATTAATATCATCGATTCAGAACACTTCAATGAAATCATATACACAGCCAACAAAGGAAAAACAGACAAAATCTATTTATACAAAACACGAAATCATTTTGATGTTATAAAATCAATGACAGCTTTTTTAGATGTAGCTTATTACTGTCATAGTTGTAAAAAAGCTTATACAAGACGCGACAAACACAAATGCCCACAAAAATGCCTATCTTGTTTTAAATATTTTCCAGATGGAAATAAATGTGATGGAAAAGACGTCACCTGTAAACACTGCAATCGTGTTTTTCATGGTGATGTTTGTTTTAAAAATCATACAAGTAATCGTTCTAAAAAAGATGACAATGATTCAGTATGTAACAGTGTAGCAAAATGTTCAAAATGCAACCAAATAATACTGAAACCATATATAAAAATGCACAAATGTGGATATAAAATGTGTAATAACTGTAACAAATATTGTGAAAGTAAGCATAAATGTTTTATGAAAAAGATAAAATGTAAAGGAGGTAATTGTATCAAAGACACTAAAAATCCTTGCAGATTAAATATATCCATACTAAAAAAGATTATTGTTATTCATGTAGAACATATAATGAAAAATATTCATTTTTTGATTTCGAATGTACACAAAACACTAGAACACATGTAGTCAATTTGGCTATCTGTCATGATTTCAATGGTAATGAATCAATCTTCAATGATATTAATAGTTTTTGTAATGGAATTCTCAATGAAAAATATAAAGGTTACACATTTGTGGCTCATAATTCAAAAGGATACGATAGCCATTTTATTCTTAAATGGTGTATAGATAATGGTTTCAAACCTTATTGTATTTACAATGGTGCAAAAATAATGATGGAAATTCCAAAATTAAGAATAAAAATAATCGACAGCCTAAATTTTATTCAACAACCTTTGTCCTCTTTCCCTAAAACATTTGATTTAATCGAGTTGAAAAAAGGATATTTTCCACATTATTTCAACAAAAATTGTAATCAAAACTATATAGGAGAGATGCCATCTAAAAAACATTATGGATATAACCAAATGAAAACACAAGATAGAGAGAAATTTTTACAATGGTATGATAACCGTGTTAATGAAAATTATGTTTTCGATTTCAAAAAAGAAATAATTGAATACTGTAGGTCAGATGTTGATATATTAAGAAGATGTATGTTAAAATTCAGACAAGATTTCATGAACCAAGAAAATATTGATCCACTAAAATACATCACAATAGCGGGTGTTTGTATGGCTATTTATAGAGGAAATTACATGCCAAAAAATACCATAGCTGTAGTTGATAATGTTGTTCAAACAGAAAACCACAGTACAGTTAGTATTGCATGGCTGGATAATATCAGCAAGAAAAATAATATTAAAATTCAACATGCCTTAGAAGGCGGTGAAAAAGCTATCAAATGTATCAATAACAAAATAAAAGTAGATGGTTTTTGCGAATCTACAAATACTGTTTATGAATTTCAAGGTTGTTTCTGGCATGGATGCCCAGATTGTTACAAACCTGATGTTATCAATAACAAGAATCAAAGCGACATGGGTACTTTGTATAATAAAACCCAAGATAAAAATAACAAAATAATAGCTGCTGGTTACAATCTTATTGAAATGTGGGAATGCAAATTAAAAAACGATAAAAATTTTCGGAAATATTATGAAGTTGAATGGAATCGAGAAGTGGTCGAGCCGTTAAACCCGAGAGATGCTTTTTATGGTGGACGAACAAATGCTACCAAATTATTGTATAAATTCAAAGAAGGTGAATGTGGAAAATATATTGATTTTTGTTCTCTTTATCCTACAGTTCAGTTCTACAAAAAATATCCCATAGGTCATCCTAAAAAAATAATATCACCAGAAAAATACGACGTAAAATGGTATGGTTTCATAAAATGCAAAATTTTACCACCACGAAATTTATACCATCCAGTTTTACCTTTGAAAAATCAGAAAAGTTAATGTTTCCTCTGTGTATATCATGTGCAAAAACAAAACAACAAGACAAATGTCAGCATAGTGAAAATGAGCGATCATTTATAGGTACATGGACAACAGATGAAGTAAATAAATCCATTGAAAAAGGTTATACAATCATAAAAATATACGAGGTTTGGCATTTTGAAAAGTCAAGCAATGATTTATTTAAAGGATATATCAAAAAATTCATGAAGCTTAAACTTGAATCAACAAAATATAATTTCAAAATGAAAAAGAAGAAATGATTTTCAGAAATAATGTCCAAAAAAAATTAGATATTGAATTAGGTGAATTAAATGAAAATGCAGGTTTACGAGCTATTGCTAAAATGTGTCTAAACAGTTTATGGGGTAAATTTGGTCAACGAAATAATATGAATCAATGTAAATACGTAACTGATATTAATGAATTTCATCAAATAGTACTTGATGATACCATTGATAATTTAAATATGAATTTCATAAACACTGAAATGGTACAAATGGCTTATACGTATAAAGATCAGTTCATTGACAATTCATATAATACTAACATCTTTGTAGCATGTTTTACAACCAGCAGTGCACGGCTAATGTTGTATGAAAAACTAGATTATTTAGGTAAACAAGTATTATATTTTGACACAGATAGTATTGTGTACATTGAATCTCCAAAGAGTAAGAAAGTAGAAACAGGAGATATGTTAGGTGATCTCACAGATGAATTAGATGGTGAAATTATAAAAGACAATTTTGTATCAGGTGGTCCAAAAAATTATAGTTTCATATATGGAAGTAATAAACAGAAATGTGTTATCAAAGGTTTCAGACTTAACCACGAAAATTCCCAAATATGATTAAAATGGTAAAAAACGAAATCAAAGACCTCACGTTGGTAAATGAAAAGAAAATAACCAGACAAAACAAACAAATCGTAAACAAATATGAAGAAAAGGTATACAGTTTTGGATATGACAAGCGCGCAATAAAACACATATCTGAAAACTGTGTCGAAACATATCCTTATGGATATTAAAACCCCACTCTGATGGTTGAATAAAGGTTGGTAAAATCAACTTCCTGTTTCCCATGCGTGGGAAACGAATTTTAAGATAAGAAAACAATAGCATTGGATGACTTCATTTCATAGGGGGCTCCCCCTGTTTTTTCCGAGAATGTCACACACCGATAACTCCATCCTGTTTACAGTCTGATGACTCATTTCCTCACAATAAATATTCCCACACGTGGGAAAATCTTTGTTCCATTGCGTAGATAACTAGAGTGGAAGGCATAATATTTCGCACACTTTTGATATCACTGATGGATAAACAGCGTTTTATTGCGTTTAGAACAGACCTGGCAAAGTTGAGAGATCTTGTAAAGGGAAATCAAAGTCCACAATATGTTGAAAATATTTTCTCTGAGTTAGTGAAAAAATACCCAGAACTAGCTGCTGATCCGGAAGGTTTACCTAATTTGAAAGTTGGACCTTGTACTGCAAGTTCCCATATCCCAACCAAGAGATGATACGTCACTGCAGAAACTGGAAAGTGCTCATGTCCCGCTCTTCTGAAGACATTTTATGTGTACTGCAGACATGAGTACAATTGTAGGAAATCTGTCAATTTTGATTGTCAACAACCCCATGCTTGTTTTGATTTTTTTTTATTGTCAAAGATGTTATGAGGCATATGAATTGTCCACAATGTACCAGCCATACCCATTCACTGGGTTGAGGCAAATGGTTATTTCCAGCACTTAAGACAGATCAAAAGGACACTTTGCATTAAGTCATGTGATACATAATCTTAAAGGAAGTGCAGTAAAGTTCAGCACAAGTGCTTTGCAGGACGTAAGCTTGTTTCATTTCATTGTTTATTAACCAATTGGAAGCAAGTAGATAACTCGTGTAAGAATTTTTTCCCTTGAAAATGTCATGGCCAGTCACCTTTTCACACCTGTACATGCCCATGTGTGGATTGGAATAAATCAGCTGCTGAAGAGAACCATTATTCATCTCAAACATGTAATGTAATGTAATGTAATCTGTTAAAATTTTCTGTGAATTTTGATCACTGGTTTGCTTGGTCTATTGAACTGTACTCCTATTCTAGCTGTAGACGTTTGTGAATGGCCTTGTTAAAAGGATGACACCAGTTGAAATAATTTACACATCAGACCAATGTAGAATTCCATGAAATATGAAAAATAGCGTTTTCCATTTTCAAATATCGGCTATTAGTTCCGTAGTTATCCAAGTTTTTAATATTGGTTAAACACGCAAATTAGGGGAGGGAGAGATGATGTCATTCACTCAGCCCGATTTTCATCAAGTATGCAAATAGAGATATCTCGGTCAATTTGCTGCAGAAACCATGATTGAAACCTGGCAGACAAAACTAATACTGGTGGCACATTTGCAGATGTAAACCAATTTGTTGCCATGACAACTCACTCTTTTCCAGTCCCCTTCAACCTTTTTTGTTTTTTTTAGCTGGCCAAGAAGTCTACCTAACACATTTATATGCTTGCCAGACCATACAGATTAGGCATCATTGGCAAATATCAAAATAGAATGCTGAATGACCAGAAAGGCCTTTCACATCGAAGAGGTCTGGAAGCCAGTATGTTGCCATGGTAACAAAACTGTCAAATTCGTATTGTGGAACAATTCTAGTAGTCTCACTGCAAAGAGTCAAACATTTCTGATACAAATTAGTTGATATATATTTATTTTTCGAACTTGATCAAAATTTGGCTAATTTGCATATTTTGAAACCTTGAATGTCTCTGGAATGAGAAGAGATATTTGAAAATACTAAATGGCATTCTCTTACAGACGGGTTAGATTAGAGAAAGATGCAAATCTCATCATAGTAGCACTTTTTTGCATTTCTGACACCAATAACTCAACATCTAACCTCAGCATAAGTTTGAAAAAAGGGCTTGTTATAATTTTATAGGTGAATACTCAATAGGTAACAGGCAATCCAAAGCGGCAAGGGAGCTTTATTTTGCCCACGCAGCTAGCCAATCACAGGACAGGATTTCTTTCATCTGGCTCGCTCGAGATGCCAGCCATTTACATGTAATAAACAATAATAGATGAGAGCAAAATCGTAAAGGGAGAGACTTTAGGAACCATAGCAGCTTCAATTTATGTATCACCACCACGAGAGAATGACTGCCAGTAAACTATAATTTAGATTCAGTGTGAATAACACCATTGCAACATAATTGTGAAGATTTCCTTGAGGTCATAAAACTAATATTATAAAAATAAAAGCAATATTATGTCAACATTAAATTCTCTGAATGAGTAAAGATATTGTGTAATGATTTTAGCACTGAATTGGCCTGAAAACTACAAAACCCTCATCATGACAGTGCGTCTCAAAACTTTTAAGAGTTTAATTTTACCGAGTGGGGCTATATTGAAATTAACGCAATTTACTGGCAACAAAACACTACATTAACCATAATCGCTTAGCCCATTGACCGCCGTGCCAGCCAAAACCGGCCATACAATATCCACTGCTTTAAAAATTGCAACTTTCTCAATCGTGCGAACATTGCCTTAACATCAGTTGTGAGCATTGACTAGAAACTCCTTCAAATTGAGATACCCAATAAACACAAAAAAGTTAGTGATTTTTGCAGAATATCATCGTTTGAATTTGGACAATAACAGAAATGACCGTTTTTAACGTCATAGAAAAACACGTTTTTGCCTTTAGTTTTTTTATTCAAATCATCATTGCAAACCCAAAAGTCAACATTCACAGCAAAATTCAGTCCTAGTCCTAGCTTAGCACTGAATTTTTTTGCTCTTATTCGTTGCTCGGGCCAAGGTACAGCCTCTCGTTCTAACGCATACTGACATTGCCTCGATTTTCAATATCACCACCGCACTGCATGCTGGGAAATAGCCACAATTTTTGACAGTGTTCCTTTCTTTCCGCACACATTTTATAATTACACTAAGTCTACAGCCACTCCCACCCACTGCCGAAATTTCACGCTTGTTGTGTTCTTCAATGGTCGCAACTTCCAAAATATACCGTGGTAGGTCGAGAAATTCATCCACATTCAAGTCCCAAGGCTACTTTGTTTAGTGGCGGCCATTTTTCCAGTTCAACAAGCAACGAGCCAAACTCGTAAACGAAGTACAACACCTAACTTGCTTCATTGAGAAAGTGGACTCTGAACTACCTTCAAGCTTGATGATGCTCATCAAGCAGCTCCTAAAGATGAAAAATGGCTGTGAACTTAGCAAAAATCGCAGATACATGATATTGAAGCCTTCATTACAATCCAACGAGTCACAATGACATTTCCAGTAAACTCGAGCCTTCAGTGTTTTAGAACAGCTGCACTTTCAATGGTAACCCCAAATATGGAGTCACAAAATCAATAAAAAACGAAAGAAGTTGCGGGCATCGATGGGGTAATAAAAATTTTGTACAATGTACGTATAGTCATACTTCATTTTCAAAATAAAAATTGGGAATAAAAACTATATACAGTCGGACCTCCATTAAGCGGCCACCCTCGGGACTTTGAAAACTGGCCGTTTAATACAGGTACAATATAAATTGGATAGAAATGGCAGTCAACGTCATTTTATTGCCTCTATATAGCAAAAGGCTTGTTGAAAAGTGAACATATTGAAGATAAATGCAACTGCGTACAATTGCACACTTTCAAGACAATTCAAGGCGTTCATGGATAGATAGGACCGTTTGATATTGTGTTCGCTGCTTATTTCTGTGGGATTTTTGCTCTGGCAAGTTCTGTGTTTTATATATTAAACTTGCCATTTGCTTAGCGATCGAGCTCTGGGAAAAGCTTAAGTGTCAGCTACTGAATCTAGTAAATGCAGTGTAGTCTTTAAACCTGTGTATACGTGAAAGCATGATGAACGGGTAATCAGCAAAAAAATAAAATTCACTCTCTCACTCACTCGCTCCTTCCATCAGCTGTAAACTTAGTGAGCAAATGTTTTGTAACGAACACGTTTCGTAACAGGAATTCAACGTGAATCCGACGATTAATTTGATGTAAACAAATATAGACAACAATAAGCTTACAGATGTTTCGCATTTGGAGTTTTTAGTGCAACAATAAAATCGATCTAACAGGATTTTGCAACCTAAACAAGCATTCTGATGCGTATCTAGCTTAAAATAATAAAATTTAGTTCGTAGGTAGTACGTGCTCTTGGACGGCGCAGTACTTAGTCCCGGACGGCCCGAGTTCGAATCTCCATAAAGTCCTTTTTTTTTCCTTTTTTTCTTTTTTCGAACTGGACATTATGAAAGTGATGTACTTTTTATTTTCGTTCGTCAAAAATCCTCACGTTTAATTAAAAATATATATATATATATATCGAACCGTGTCAGTGTGAAAACGTAAGCTTACGGCAATATTGCGTTAAGCGTTACGCGTTAGCATTTCTTCTTCTCGGGTTGGCTCTTAGGAGCCTTTGATTAGACATAATTTTAAGCTTATGTTTCTCTGTAAAAGCACTCAAATCACTTGGGAGTTAAAGGTGCCACGAGTTCAAGCTGTGTACAGCTTCTTGTTATTATTATTATTAATGTCACCACACACAACAAGAGAAACAAAACCATGCAATCTCACTTTGTGACTCTGTATTGGTAGATGGCTGATGGGTAGATGACTGCTGCTTTCTTATCTGGATAAAAGGAGAGAATACAATGTATAACAACCACGGTGACATTTGATTACTTTAGGATATTAAATTTACCTTGATTGAAAAACCAAGTTATAAAAATACACTGCCACAGCAATTAGTGTACTAAAGCTGTATATTCCTATGATAAATATCATTTTACAGTTACATCCATGAACATGTGGAGAATAACTTTCAGAACTTAATGCCTATGTTAAGTGCAGAGATGAACAGCACAGCTGTTCTGCTAATATAACACGTCAAAATAATACTAATTGATGGAGATGAATGTAGGCTACTGTTAGTTGCAGTGAAGCCGGTAGTTCTGAAAAAGGAATGCCTTGCATATTGGTGAATAGTATCACAGTCGAACCTGTATAGACATGTAATGGCCCTGTATTAAACAGTTGCTAACATCTTTTTATAGCCCCGTGGTGGGAAAAAATTATTTTGAGATCTGATTGGGCAATCAAAAGTTGATTTGTGGATAAAGTCATTATATTCTGGGCTTGAATAAGAGCGATTTTCTCTATAATTTGAAAGTAGAGGATTTCGGTTAAAAAAGCCACTGTTATCAAACTTGTAATTAATAAACATGTTGCGTTGACTCATGTGCTTGCTTCTCTTGTCTATTTTTTATACGATCTATTGGCTTTGCCTTTTTTCAACTAGAAACTTTCACTGTAATGTTACTAGGAAAATCTTTATTCACAATCTTTGTTGATTCTGCTTGATTACGTATTTAATAATATAAATAAAGAAAAATGTTTGAATTGTTCTTTCGAATCACGCAAGTGATTAGCTGCTTCTAACAAAAGTCTAAAGCAACTACCGTTCATGGTTCAGTGTCTGCACTGTAAGTGGCCAACCTGTATTTAAGCAGCCAATTTCTAAATTCTCAAGGGTGGCCATTATACACAGGATTGACCGTACTTTAATTGGCAAACAAATTCCCTTTGATCTACAGATACACTCAAAGTAGTGGTTGTTATATCCATGATGTAATCGAGTCACATGCATATCATGAAGTAATCGGACACCCAGAGTTGTGCAATAGAGCATATGTTTTTGTAAACTTTTACTTTTATCTTTTCGTTGATTAAACCAGACTAGATGTTCTCGATTTGTTACATTGGCGACGAGGAAATTCGGAACAAATGGCAACCTAAGGGAACGTCGGAGAATTTTGCGAATTGGTGGAATCCTGGACTCAATACGCAGAACGCCTGGACCAGTGTTTCGAAGCGAACGAAATCAAAGATGGAAAGAAAAAAGGGCAATCCTGCTGAGCATTTGTGGAAGCAAAACGTATGGATTGATTCGACACCTGCTACAACCCAAGAAGCCGAGTGAATCAAAAGTCCAAGAAATCTACACGGCTCTAGAATGACACTATTCGCCAAGGCCAAGCGTATGGAACGATTTAAATTTCACACCAGAAAGCGTAATGAGGGAGAAAACATGTTGGAATTTGTCGCTGGACTTTGCAGGCTATTGGAATAATGCTCAAAGACATGCTGCGAAATAGATTGGTTTGTGGAATCAGTGATGACTGCATCCAACGAAGGCTGTTAGCAGAAGGGGAACTCTCATTCGAGAAAGCCATGGAAATAGCTTTGGCAAATGACCAGCCCCCAAAGCGGTAATAATGTCAAAAAGGTCAAGGATAGCACGAAACCTCGGAATGAGAAGAAACGGGAATGTCATCGATGTGGTGGAAATCACGATCCCACAAGGTGTATGTTCAAGAACGAAGTATGTTACAGATGTCAACAAAAGGGACATATGGCAAAAGTTTACACAAAGAAGAAGAAACCGCAAAGAAGGCAAGATAAAAGTAAACACCGGCAAACAGAAAACGCGCTTTGTTCAAGGGAGTGACAAAGATGATGTCTTAACCATGTACCACTTGTCTTGTGAACAGAAGAAATCCTTCAAAGTAGAAATCGACACTGGCGCATCGTAAATGATATTAAGTGAAGACACTTACGGAAGATTGCGTGACGCATTAGGTCCACTAGAAAAAACGAAAGCTGTGCTAAGTACATATACAGGCAAACAGATTTCAGTGGTCGGAGCAGTTGTAATTCCCGTTAAATATAGAGATCAACAGCATAAATTAAGAGCAATCATTGTGAAAGGTAGCGGACCAAATCTGCTGGGTTGAGACTGGCCACAAAGCATTCGCTTAGATTGGACCACGATTTTACACACATCCAGCCAGGAACCCCCGATCGTCACTTGATGACATACTGACAAAATATTCTGATGTATTTGCTGAAGGACTGGGCACGATCAAAGGAGTCAAAGCAAAGATTTATGTGGATCCAGACGCGGAACCAAAGTATGTTAAAGCCAAATCGGTGCAGTACTCATTGAAGTCCAACGTGGAATTTGAGCTTAAGAAGGTTGGTGCGTGAAGGCATCATTTCACCAGTAGAATCTTCTGAATGGGCAGCACCCATTCTACCAGTCGCAAAGCCCAAAGGAAGTTGTGAGAATCTGTGGAGATAACAAGATGACTGTAAACCAGGTGTGCAAACTGGACAATTACCCAATACCCAAATTAGAGGATCTCCTGGCGACCCTAAGAGGGGGTGAAAAGTTCACCAAGCTGCATATCAGCAGATGACCTTGGATGAAGAATCTCGGAAGTTTACAACCATAAATACGCATAAAGGCCTTTTTCAGTACAATAGGCTACCATTTGAAGTCTCCTCTGCACCAGGAATTTTCCAGAGGACAATAGAAAACCTTTTACAACGTATTCCACATGTCATTGTACGGATGGACAACATTCTCATCAGTGGCAAAGATCACAACGATCATGTGGCTAATTTAGAAGCAGTGCTCAAGAAATTGTCAACAGCTGGGCTGAGGCTGAGACGAGAAAAGTGCTTCTTTATGGTGCCGGAAGTCACATATTGCGTTTATGTGATCAATGGGAGGGGTATCAAGCCTGTAGCAGCTAAGGTGGAAGCCATACAGAATGCCCCAGCACCTGAAAATATTACACAGCTCCGTGCATTCCTTGGAATGTTGAATTATTACCATTGCTTCCTACCAGACATTGCTACAGTCCTGGAATCACTCCACAAGCTGCTAAGACAAGGTATGGCATGGTGTTGGAAGATTGAACAACAGAGGGCATTCGAGACAGCCAAGAAACTCCTTCAGTCTGCAGAGCTCCTAGTTCGTTTCCAACCAGATCTGGACCTGATATTGGCGAGCAATGCCTCAGACTACGGAGTAGGAGCCGTACTCTCTCACTGGATGGCCAATGGAATGGAGCGCCCCATTGGTTGTTTCAAGATCACTGAATACAGCTCAACGCAAAAACTTAACCATCGAGAACAAGGCCTTAGCCATCATCTTCGGAGTGAAGAAATTCAGTCAGTTTTTGTACGGACGGAAGTTCACCATACAGACGGATCACAAGCCACCGGAAGGACTCTTAAATGAGCAGAAGGGAGTCCCCCAAGAGTTCAGCAGTGGGCACTTACGTTGGCAGCATAAGAATACAAAATTGCCTATAAAGCAGGGGAAGCAAATGCCAATGCGGATGCATTAAGTCGCTTTCCCTTGTACGAAATGCCTGAGTCTGTTCCTGTACCAGGAGAGACAGTGTTGCTGTTGGAGTATCTAGATCAGACCCCAGTCAATGCACGGCACATCCAGGAATGGACAAGGCATGTTCCAGTTCTATCAAGAGTGCACCAGTTCACACATAATGGATGGCCAACCCAGTGCCAAGACGTAAAACTGCACCCATATTTGAGCCGGAAGGCCGAGTTGACCATAGAAGATGGATGTGTTCTGTGGGGCAACAGGGTGATAGTGCCACCGCAAAGCTTTTTTAATAACTGTAACAATACATGAAGTCGTTTAAAATAGTATAGATAATACGCACACGTACAAACATTTACATGCTTAGCAAGAAGGAAAAAGAAAGTACACAAACAAATCGAAATAAGCTAACATAAGCGCTCCTGGGTGGAAAGCCTTGGGCAAAAAAATTATTAAAAATGTTGAAATTGAGAAAATACATCGTTTTTTTTCTTTGGGGGGTGACACAACTTGTGATTAATTAAGCATGGAACGATGAATTTGAAAGAAAGCAAGATTTGGAATCATACCGAAAAAACTCACAAGTTCAAAGTGTACTGATATCATAATTAATGACTACCTTCAAAGGCAGATTATTTTACTGTTTCAATTGTAACTTTATACGCGTTGTAGAATCCATGATGTTCAATGCAAATCAATGCAGCTTCGCCGACAAATTAGCGCTCACTTCTATGTTCACTAAAGTAAACAAGAAATACTCGACACATTGTGGAAATTTCCATCACTACAGATTGTGCCCTTTACTTCATAAGATACATCACCTACTAACTCCGAAGTGTTACAATCTATGACGAGTGAAATGTTTATAAAGTCATTGCATTATGCATTGTGGATTTGCAAGCTGTTTCTGGCGGTTGTGACATGGAATTCCTGTAAAGTGCACACCAACCAAGCGAATATCAGTAAACAGTGTTAGAAACTTAAACACTGAAGTGTCAAACAGCATGCAGTCATGCAGTTTAATTAATCATATAAAGTTATATTACTCTAAACACAGCTTGAATATGTGGATCAGTTGTCAGACACAATTCTGGAATCTGATGTCCTTTTGTTGAAACTTGGCTTGGGCTTGAATACCATCGGCAAAAGAGAAGAATTAAGGAAAATAATATCAGGTAAAGACTTGCAAGGCAATTTGCAATACCAAACTCCTTTCCCTTTTAATTGAGGCACAGCTGCTCTAGTTGAAGTGCAGATAAATATTTGTAATATAAAGGTGGGTCTTTGTTTCTTAATAGGAACTACAAGTTTAAACGCTGAAAAACAGAAAGGTGAGGGCATTCTACTTTTTTCTGTTCACCTATGACTTTCACTGGCGTACTTTCATGGAAAGAAATTAAATGATACAATTTCTTGTTATGTACCCTGACAGCAAGAAGTGCAGAAGAAATAAAAGACTTGATCAACAAAGTGATATTTCAATGGAAGCGTGCTAAACCATCACTTTCTACATCAAAGGGTACCAGCTGTAACCAGGGTTGCCATGATCAGGGAAAAGTCTGGGAAAACCAGATTTTGTTTTCAAATTCAGGACTGAAGATTTGGATTAGGGAATTTAATAGTGGAGCCCGCAGGCTGAAGGTCCGGCGGAGCACCATACTCACAGAACCTATGCCCGTCATTTTTCATGGTCACGGCTAGCGGAATGTTTCACGAGCGCGTTGTGTGCCCTCTGCCCTCCATACGTTTTTGGCTAGCTCGCTGGTGCGTATGATGTCGCAAAACATGCGTGTGTGATGCCACACAACATCTGGGATCTTTGAGGCTTTGTTTTTCCAGCGGCTACACAGCCGTCAGCTCAAACACTTTAGTTGCAGGATTTTTTGGTGTTTTCAGCGCAAAATTAAAGTCGTTATTACCCAACATTTTTGGGGGGTTTGCTACTCAAGACAGGATACCAATTAAGGGATACTCAAGAGCCGCTTTTGTGGAAATAGAAGAGCTTTCAGGGATAAAATCTTGCTTCGAGGAACTATATACGTTTTTAGCAATGCGGAGAGATAGGTTCGTTTTAGAGATTTCAGCACCTAAGAAAGAATTTTCAAGTACAGTAGTTGCCGGAGGGACTTAAAGGTAAAACAAATTGCATTTTTCGATGGGAATTTATCTTGATATTAATCTGTGATTGACTTTTTGTTTGTGTTCTCATTAGTTTTGGAGAATTGTTTATAAACTTGTAGCTTAAATTCAGTTGTATTAATTTCTTGAATTTCATCGAACACACGGCTCGGCCTCGATGCGCTATAAATTGTACGCATTTTGCTTTTAAACATAAACTAATACACGACTTTCATAATGGCGGATGGCGTGCCGGACTGGTAACAACTATTGCACGAAAACGAGGTCAGTAAGGCCTCGTCTCACTCAAATCGCTTACAACAAAACAAGGTCAAGAGTTTGTTTTGGTCACAATATGTGACCCTCCACGGGAAAACTAGCAAAAAGGTGTTGACACGGGCACGCTTGCATTAACACGGGCACACCAGCGTGACAACTGACACGGATATGCGTATATTTAATAAGAAAACAAAGATTGTCACGGTAGCTTTTGTTTGGCACGACGAAGCTTTTGTTTAAAGCACTGTGTAAAGTAACACGCTAAGCGTAAATTGTGTAATATGGCACGGAAGCATGCATAAAGTTATAATTATGTAATCGAAGAATTGGAGCAGAACAGCTTTCTTATCCGATGATCTGGAAAGAAGTGCGATTGCATAAAATCAATTCCCCGATTACCCAGCTTTGAAATCAACTTATAACAAACTCGGAAATTTTCATTTTTTTCATGGAGAAAAAGAAAAAGTATTATCTGATGGACATTAACAAATTTTTGCAAGATGAAGGTTTACAGTTGCAAAGCGTATGCTACAGAATGCAAATATTCTTTTCATCCCACCAAGTAAAGCGGTTTCAGTCACGGCCGTGTTGTGTAGGCAAATGTACGTTAAATGAGTGAAGTTTATTTTTAAAATAAAAAATATTGAGGATGCTGTTAATAAATGTTTTTGTATAAAACTTTCATTACGAGAATCGAAGCGAGATCATCGAAGCGCTTTTGGTCACAGCTGTGTTGTGTAAACAAAAGATAGAAGCTCTGTTGGCCGTGTTATATTTATGAGTTATTTCGACACGAAATAACGAGGACATTCTTTTGTAAATCATTTTCGTTACGCAAATCAAAGTGTTATTTTTTGGTTGACTGTCGGCAGAAATATCATGGACTATATTTTGTTCGCATTAATGTGAGAATCAAAGCGCTAATTCGCAGCCCATGCTATGTAAACAAATTTATGACTTCTGTTGGCACGAAATTTTAAGAATATTATATGTTTTGGGAACAAACACTTTCGTTATACGAATCAGGGCCGTGTGATTTTTATGAGCTCAGTTGGCATGAAATAACAAGATCATTCTTTTTGTATTAAAACACTTTGAATCCCGTTATGTGGCTCAAAGCGCCTTTGGTCACGGCCGTCTCAGTGTTATGTAAATTTTGCTGGGAAATATTATTTTCATCCCGCACATGTCACATCACTTTTTGGTCACAGATTGTTATAAATAATTATTACAAGGAATGATAAAAGTTACCATCGAATCTTGGCAACGATTTATTACAAGTGTTCTCTTTCTCCAAGAATTTTAACAGTAAAATTTGCATGCATTCGAACTCACACGGTGTCAGATTTCAACAAGAAATTTGCATACACTATCCTTTTTCAATCTCGCTTATTCCACTGTTACTGAGGTTTATAACATTTTCCAAAAGAAACCTTCAGTCTTTACAATGTCATTTGCGATTGAGTTTTGTTTAATAACTATTGAAGCAGAAGATTTAAAGGTGAAGTGTACAACGCAAATTTCGCTTCAGTATAAATAAGCAAGTCGCTCTACAGTGGCTGGGATAAAAGTTTATAAAACGGCTTGGACAGCATGCGCCATATTTCTGGCGTGCATTTTGACACGGCTAAAGTGCCATTTAGCTCACTAGCGTGTCATTTTGCACGGTCACACGACTGGTCACACTTCTTTGTTCAACCAAACACGCCATTGTTTTTACCGTGCTATATCAGACAAAAGAAAATTTTAATGAGCCGTGCATCATCGCATGGTGCTACCATGTTAAAGAAATTTTCTTTTGTTTAGCGTGTTATAATAGCGTGCCCGTGTCATCACCTTTTTGCGGCTTTCCTGTGGAGGGTCACATATTATCTCTATTTAGGTCAATTACTTCCCATAATAGGGCATATATTATCGAAACAAAAATGCCAACTCATTGTTGTGTGCCAGAATGTCCAAAGAAAGGCTATCGAAATGGGAATGGAACGAAAACGTCATTGTTTAAATTTCCGATCGATGACCTCCAAATGAAGAAGAAATGGCTACGTGCGATTAGGAGAGAGGAAGAAAAACACTTCACGGTGACCAAGCATACAAAGGTATGCTCTCCATTTCAGAGAGGCTGATATAGTAAAATCCCTAGCTGGCAAAAATGACTTGAAAGCTGGAGTTGTTCCTTCTGTATTTCCTTGGATTCGGACCTCGCCATGCAAGAGAAAGGAGCCGACTGCACGTAACTTCAATACAAGCAATGTGACTCTGCGGAAATTAGAAACTGCAGATGTGGCTGCAGAGGAACTAACAAACAAAATGCCAGTGAGTACGTCAGATGTTGAATCAAATGCTGGCACACAAACTGAATTCACTGACCACGAGGTTTACTTGTCGGAAATTGTAAACAACAATGATAAAAGGATCCGAGAAATGGAACAGGAAATTAAAGAACTTAAGCGTTTGGAAGACATTCAGCGGCAAAGTGAAGTAGTTAATAAGAGATTGTTCACGCTTGAAAACTTGAAATCAAAGGATTCTGCTGCTGCTTTTTATTCTGGTTTTCCCAACTGGGACACGTTTATGGCTGTCTACAAATATTTTGATCCTGGAGATAGGGCACAAAATATCTCCTACTGGCGCTCCTTAAATGCAGACATCTCAGCTGATTACAATACAGATGAAACGGAGGAGTTACTTACTAAAAAATGGGAGAGCTAGATCTTTGAAGCTGGAGGATGAATTTTTAATGGTCACGTGTAGACTAAGGCAGGGATTCCACGTGGATCAACTTTATGTACTTTAAATTTGGACACATTAATATTTGGCCAAGTAGAGAAGTGATTGATAGAACAATGCCTGAAGCATTCAAAAGTAAATACAAATCTACAAGAGTCATAATTGATTGTACTGAAATTAGATGCCAAATGCCAAGCAGCCTGCAATTAAATGGAGAACTCTTCAGTAGTTATAAAAACCATACAACATTGAAGGGTCTGGTTGGCATTTCACCTGGAGGGGCAGCTTTATACGGGATCTGTATCTGATAGAGAAATTGTCAGGAGGAGTGGATTTTTGGATCTGCCTTTCCAGGACAAGGACTCTGGGAATGGGCATGTGCATGGCTAACGTGTAGTCACGTTTTGTGGAGCTCCCTTCAAAATTCGAGTTACATTCACATTATATGGCTAGCAAACATAAAAGTTCCAAACGAAAGGAGAGAAGAAAAAAGTAGCGGCGAATTCAGTGAGGAAAGCAGCACTTCTCCAGACGAAAAAAAGACAAGAAACGAATCTATCGAAGGAGATGAGGAGGAGGCTCTAGCTACGTTGAATATGGCAGAACAGATAAACGAGCGATTAGACCAAGTTCCCTCCCGACTTGGGGCACTAGAAAAGAAACTTGAAAAGCTAGATAGGATCGAAGTGAAACTACAAGAAGTAAATGCAACGGTCTCCAAACTGGAGAGCAATGTGAGTACTCTGCATAGTGAGATCACACAACTTAAAGCAAAACGCGATGAGACCGATAAACTCACTCATACGCTAGAGAGGAGTGTAGAATTTTTTAACGGCTCTGTTGAACAGGCGGACGAGGATATAAATAATTTTAAAACTCAAATACAAGCCTGAGACTAGCTTATTAAATCAAAAATTGTTGTATTTAAGGCCTACAGTAGAAGAGAAAACCTCAAATTTGTGAATATCCCTGTGGAGTTAAACGAGGACGTTCATGGCGAAGGTGTGGAAGACACACGTGAGGTTCAGTGGAAGTTTCTGGAGGAAAAATTACACATTGAGGACGCCAGGGAAATTGAGTTTCAAAGAGTGCACAGAAATGGGAGAAGGATCAGCAATAATCCCCGCCCGATTTTGGCCAGATTTCTTCGATTTACTGATCGTGAAATGGTGCATAAAAAAGCGGGGAACCAAAATTAAAAGCTGCTAAGGAGCAAGGAAGCAGGGCCTACTTTAGCACATCGGAGCCAGATAAACTGTATGTAAATGGAACCCTGGTTTTGTAATAGAGTTCAGTTTTACATTTGACCTTATTTTGCAGCTTTCACCTACTTATATATTGCCATAAAAATATTTTTTTCTAGGAAATTTCATTTTTCAGGGAGTTTTGGATCAATACTAACTCATTGAATTAGTACCATAGCACTAGAAATACCGCGACCACATAGTATATGTACCATGTTTTTGTTTTTTATGTGTGTGTTGTTTTGTATCCACTGGGGAAAATTTAATTTGTATTCAATCAAACCAAATGAGTACCATTTTTCGCTGCATTTTTTCTAGCTTAAAGCTCTATTTTTGCCACTATAGTCTACCAGGGTAATTTAAGTGTCATGTCATTAAATGTCAGAGGGCTAAGAAATCAGGTTAAAAGAATAAGTATTTTTAGGTTTTTAAAAGACCAGAATTGCTTATTTTATTTTTTGCAAGAAATTTATTCAAAACCAGGTGATGAAACAGTTTGGAGAAGTGAGTGGGGAGGTGACATTTTCTTTTCACACGGCTCAATTCATAGTAGAGGTGTTTGTAACTTAATTAACCTCTTATATGGTCAGACGGTTAACAACTTTAACAAAGACCAAAATGGGAGAATTATCTCAGTGGACATAGCTTCTGAAGCAGGCAATTTATCTGTATGTAATATTTATGCTCCAAACAACTTACAACAGCAGAATGAATTTTTGCATTCTTTACATGAATATTTAATGTCTAACACCGATATTGGGAACCTAGTTATAGGAGGTGACTGGAATGTTGCTCTTTATGCCATTGACAAAATAGGTGGGGTGGCCTGGAAGAGTCCAAAGCACTCAATCTTAGCTCGCGAATCAATTTTTTTCTTATTGCTCCATCTTTAATAAAATGTGTGTCTTACATAGGAACAAAAGTCTCTATTGCTCCTGATCACAAAGCAATAAAACTTAGTTTGACTGTTACGAAACAAAGACGCGGGCCGGGGCTATGGAAATTCAACAGTTCTCTTGTAGAAGATGAAGAATATATAAAACTTATAAAAGAAAATTATCCTACCATAATAAATAAATACTCGGATGTGGAAGACAAAAGATTAAAATGGAAACTTATCAAAATGGAAATAAGAACGCTTACAATCCCTTATTCCAAAAACAAACAAAAAAAGCTTCTTATAAAGAAACAAGATCTAGCAGACCGATTAGAGAAACTTGACAACCTCCGTTCCCAAAGTATCGATGTAGACGATACAAGCGGAACTCAGCAACAGGAATACACTCGATTAAAACAGGAACTTCATCTCTTATATGAAAACAAGGAGAAAGGTTCAATTCTTCGTTCTAAAGCTAGATGGACTGAGAAAAACCAACAAAATATTTCTTTAATCTAGAAAAGCGGAACTATAACCGAAAAGTAATTAAAGAACTGAAACGGCCGGAGGGAGATAATATTTTCAAAGAAGAAGACATATTATTGGAAATTGAAAATTTCTATAGAGATTTATATACGTCAAACCTTGTAGAGGATAAAAGCAGTTTATTTGAAAATTTTGTCAGAAATCTTGAAATACCGAAACTTCAAAATACGGAACAAGACGAATTGGGTGAAATCACTCTTAAGGAATGTAGTGATGTTTTGCAGACGTTCACAAGTGGAAAATCTCCAGGAGATGATGGATTTACCTGGGAGTTCTATTACTGTTTCTTTGACTTGTTGGGACAAGACCTAGTCGATTGTTTTAACGCAGCATTTCATCATCATCATGTCCTTTTCCCTCTGGGGGAAATAGGGCCTTGTGTTCTCTCTCTCCAAGCTTCTCAGTCTTTGGCACAAATACCAGGTTTCTGTCCAACCTTTGAACCCAAGTTCACCTCGTTCTCTCTCTACCGTTCTTCGCCATGTCTCCTTCGGCCTACCTCTCCTACGTCTTCCTTCTGGGGTCCATGTTAAGGCTATCCTCGTGTTCTCGCTTGCACTTTTCCTTAGCACATGCCCAGTCAGTTTCCAGCGTCTACGTCTTATCTGTTGTGTGATCTCTTCCATATTCGTCTTGACTCATTTCTTCATTTGTCACTTTCATAGGCCAGTAAATCTTCAGAATTCGTCGTAGGCACTTGTGAACGAAAACATTAAGCTTGGTCTCGTCGCTTTTAACCATTCGCCAAGTTTCGCAACCATAGAGAAGGACAGCCATTACACTAGATCTAAAAATCCTCAACTTGGTGTTTATACTGAGTTGACTGTTCCTCCAGATGTTCTTTAAGTTGCAGAAGACTGTTTGTGCTTTTCCCAGCCTGGCACTTATATCCTCACCAGCACCACCTGTTGTTGTGACTGTAGCACCAAGATATACAAACTTCTCTACCTCTTCAACATCACTCCCTTCTAGTTGGATCTTTGTTCCAGGATTAACATTCCATTTCATTACCACTGTTTTTCCTAAGTTAATCTTCAGCCCGGTCTTCTTCCCGTTTATGTTAAGATTTTCAACCTTTGTTTGCATGTCCACTATCCTACTTGCAACAAGAGCCACATCATCAGCAAAGTCTAAGTCCTCTAGCTTGCTCGCGAATTGCCATCTTATCCCAGTTTGCCTTCCTTCAATAGTCCTTCTCATCACCCAATCAATCACTAGAAGGAAGAGAAATCCAGACATGCAACATCCTTGTTTCACCCCTGTCTTTACATCAAACCAATCGTAACTTCCAGAACCGTCTACCACAGCACATTTGCTCTGTTCATACATTGCCTTTACCATTGTAATCAATTTTGATGGAATACCATACTCTCTCATTATTTCCCATAGCATGCTTCTGTCAATGCTATCAAAAGCCTTCTCGAAATCCAAACATACAGGTTAGCATTCCACTCAACTACTTGCTCAATGATGTTTCTCAGAATAAATATCTGTTCAATTGCCCCCCTTCCTCTCCTAAACCCTGCCTGTTCCTGTCTAAGCCTGTTGTCAACAGTGTCCCTAATTCTTGTAATAATTACTTTACCCAATACTTTTGCGGCCACAGGTAGCAGTGTTATTCCTCTCCAATTTCCACATTCCATGAGATTTCCCTTCTTAGGGAGACGAATGATCAACCCACATGTCCAGTCTCTAGGTACTCTTTCACTTTCCCAGATCTTCACGAGCAATTCATACAACACAGCTACTGTAGTTTCAAGATCTGCCTTCATCAGCTCTGAGTAGTTAAGGACTTGGCGGCACCAGATCAGTTTTGCAAAACTGATCTGATACCAAGCCAAGTCTTAACTACTTTCCATCTGTTGGATTAAAAAATATAGAAAAATCAAATGAAACTATATGTTAATAAAAACAAATGGTGCGTTTATTTCATTGCGTGACTTTCTCAGAAAAACAGGAAGTCGATGATGTCATACAATAGGGGGTTCCCCCAGGAAAATGAGTCATAATATTGCGTTTCAAGGTCATGAGACAGTCGTATGATTTCCCTCAACCAAGCAAATGGTGGATGATGCAAAATCCATTTGCCATTGTTCTCTTTTGTTTCCACTGAGGAAGGGAAAAACCTTTTTCAAGCAAAACAAGATTTGCATGTTATCATTTGATTTAGTGAATGATATATAATCCACTCGCTAAACCGCATGAAAAACAAAGCAACAAAGTGAATAATCACTGAAATCAAGATGAATAAGAAGCGACTGAACCAGTTTTCAAGCTATCTAGAGGCTTTCACTCAAAGAGTTGTTGAACATTTTCCAGATACAGCGGTTTTCATAAATGGTGAAAAAGCTTCAATGCTAGAACACTTCCCAGAACAGGTAGTCATCAACGAAGGACCAAGACAAGAAAAATCAAAGTTTACCATGGTGAAAGAAACTTTGGATTTGGCATACAGAAGTGGAATAAGACAATGTTATCACGGTATAGAAATTAAAAGAAATTCAATGGAGGAATGCGTACAGACTTTGAATGATCTAACAAGAGCTATCAGTGTTGCTCATAAGGATGTACTCTACTTCGCTGCACTTCAAGGAGAGATATGTACACTTCTCAAGAATTCGAATACACCAGAAGCTTTTCGTTTGATTGCTAGGAACCATATAAACATGTCAAAACCACACATCAATTTTTTGATGAGATTTTACAAGTTGGTTGAAAGGTATCCAAGGCTACAACAGTGTGAATTACCTCTTAGTTTCTTCCAAAAAAATTTTAGAATTGTGGAGTCTGTTTGTCAAAATGAAGAAGCTGTGTGGACAAATATGTGATTCACAATTCATCCCCTCGTACTTCAACGAAAATTTTAATATTATAACGCAAGTTTGTGAAAAGGATCCTACTAAATGGCAATGAAACGCATATCACAAGAGATCCCATATTCATGTTATTTTTGCTCGGAAAAACAATCAGTTTCCCAGAAAATGAAGTCAACCAAAAGCTATTGTTCGTCGCTATCGTCACTTTGGATTGTTAATCTTGATACACATCAGCAGCCTCGTTTCGTATGTTAATGAGTCAGTGTCTGTGAATAGTAATTTAGCTTTGTCTCCATAGTGCTGTGACGTAATGATTTCCTTGTATTTGTTCCATGCGCTTATAATATGGTCACAACTGCGGTTTTGTTTAAAAAATAATATCTCATATAATAGTATAGAATGAATTGTAATTCAGTAATTCACAATGAATTGGATAATATGGAAGAGCCTATATGTCCCTTTTGTGACCAACGATTAGCAGATGTTGTTAGAAATACTGAAGTTGTTGATTTATGTTGTGAAAATAAAGATATAATAATAATAGAGAGAAAATCCTGAGCATATTCGCTGTAATTGATGAAGTATTATCACAGGTTAACAATTGCCGGAAACGTGTGATTAGTATTAAATTCATTTTGAGGCAGATATTTAGAATTTTGGCAATAGAATATAAATTTATTCCACTTTCAAAATCTAAAAAAACAGCAAGAATATATGATGAATATTGGAAAGATGTTAAATCATTGATAGGAGACAAAATCAAATCTATTATTAATCAATAAACAGTTTATCATATTTTTTTAGGTACTTATCAATGATGGGACTGATGTCTATGACAAAATTATCTACATAGTTGAAATTTGTATGTAAAGCTGTAGGATTGAAATCTCCACTTCTAAGCATATCTTTAATGGCTATTGTAATATGTTGATAGCTCTGGTAAGCATATGTACAATTTTGAATTTTAAGATCGAGGTTTTTATGCTTCATCCACCCTTGAATTAACAGTGCTGATGTACTGATAGCAACTAGACTCACACCACCAGTTGCTATAGAAGAAGCTATACCGCCAGATGCGAAAATAATAGATAGTGAGTTGCCTAATAGTTTCCATTTTTTATAAGATTTTAAAGCCTGCTTGAAAGCCCAACGTTTCCTATGGTATGTGCGATAATAGGCTTTTAATTCATTAATTTCTTCTTTTGATAGTTTATCTGAAATATGGTTCCAGTTAAATATATCTGTTTTAGTCATTATATTAGATATTTGGATAATTATATTTTAGGATTTGAAAGAAGACAATATAATACACCACTTATTTGGCCCATTATTGGAGATCTTTTTATTTTCTTAGGCAATGAAAGGCAGCAATATGTGTATCCAGGCCCCTTTTCATAGTCATTGTAAAATCTTCCAAATGCATCATGAAAAATAGCATGTTTAAATAAAAATTGGTATTTGGTGTTTATAGTACAAGAACCTGGGCCTATTAATCCAATGTCAGGGTGTTTTTCTAATATTTGGTTAAATGATATTGGCTCATTCAAATAGTTTACATACAAAAATTGATATATTAAAGCCGATTTTAATATTTCATCTTTAGTATAAGGATGTAGGTTTTTTTGGGTTGTGAAAAATTTATTACAAAAATTAATAGCTTGCTCCAAATTCGGCATGTATATTTATTGATTATATTAAATGTAGCTTTTATATAAAAATATGGTGTATGTTTTTCCTATGTGATTAAAACTCTTCAAAAAGTGCACTGATATGGCAATTATAAGGTGCAAATAAAGTTTCTTATATTTCTTCAACTAAAACTGTAAGATGAATATCAAATTTGACTGGATGACCCAATGCAGATCTTTGATCCAAAAACATGATATTTATTGTATATAGTCCATGAATGTCAATATGACGTGCGTTTTTATTGGTTTCTACTATATTTAAATCGGGCGCTGAATAAAATGAATCATTTAATCTTAGAAAGGAAGTGGGATTACTTCGAGTGTAAATAGAAATAGCTTTTGTTATTTTAAAATTAAATGGAAGATTTATTACAAATTTATAACCTGGTTTTGCTTTAGAACCTACCCAATCGAATATTTGAAAAGTTTTAAGTTTTGGACTTAAAATCTTGGTTTGAAGTTGAGTAATTTTGGTTTCAAGTTGTGTGATTTCAGAAGAATTAACGATATTATGAATATTCATATCCAAATCCGTCTGCATTACCATTTTCTGATTTTCAAAAATGAAAGGTGCATCATAAACACTGCTTTCAACATCAGGTTGAGAACCTTTGACACCATATATGATCAGATTTGCATCTCCCTTTGCAGCTGATGTAGCGGTTCCATTCCAGTTCAAATCCAGGAAAATGAATTCAGGTGGAGAAATCTGCCATTTATGCATGTGGATGATGGATCTTGTATAACCGGCGGAGCCACCGGCCCCAGAGCCACCAATTGGATTCGAAAACTTCTTTGTTGATTGTTGATTGATATTCAGACTTGTGCTCACGACATTAACACTAACACCATCCATTGACGCAGGGAAGAATTCAATGCAAATAGTGTATTCTCCTTCTGGTAATTTGTACATATTGAATCCAAGTCTCCCAGAGTATTCATTAAAAGGATCTTTTGTTATTTTCAAATCATATGCCTTCTTATTGAAATGATGTGGAGAACTTGAAAAATCAGTTATTCCAGTCACTGTCATATTATGTTCAGAGCTGGATTCATCGATGTCTTCCATCAGATAGCGGAATGCGTCCTTTGGATGTGAGGTTGACGTGATATGCGATTCATTTACGTATTTTTTGAGCTTCTCTTCTAATTCTATCGTGTGAACTACCACATCTCCTATCTTGTTATCCACATAAGATTTTGGCGTGGGTTGATGCTTCAGAGTTGGCGCTGCAATATTGTTAATTTGTTGCGAGTTCATATCCAGGTTTCCGGTCATTGTTCCACCTTCCAACGAAACCTTTTTCGCGGATTGGTCGTCCACGTATTTTTTGTTTACGCCTTGATCGGCAACTTCGGGGTCTTTCACGTTAAAAATGGTGTGATTTCCCATATCCAAAGCCGTCTCCATTGGAAACGTCTCTTTGCGGCTGAGAAAGATATTCTTGACGTCATTATAACAAACCAGATTGTTATAATTGGCTTCCAAATCATGCCATGTTTGTTGTTTTGATTGGATGACATTGTATTTCTCTTGAAGGTCAATATTTTTAGATATATTCAAACTTGAACTAGGTTGTATTTTTTGAATCGCATTTTTCAAAGTTACCATATTCACCGCAGAAAGATCGTTATCTTCATCCGTATCCATATTTGTGATAAGTTTTCGATCCATATCAATTTCTCCAGGTAGAATTTATTTATTTCCTCTGAGGTCAAGATCCCCCGTCATATGAGTTGTTCCATCTAACTTTAAATAATGCGTGTCACTATACTCTTTATTAACAGCATCTTTTTCTGAAATTGGTGTTTTTAAATTTTTGATGTTATTGTCTTTCATGTCAAGATTTCCTGTAACTAACAGCAGATGTTTGCTGACGAATGTATTTCTAACGAATTTGAAATCGACAACCTCATCCAAACCAGTAACTTGTCCTATATTTACTAATTTTTTACCTTGCATATCGTAATCACCATCCTCTGTTAATTTAAAACCTATTCCCGGAGGGCCTACTTTTACCGTGTTATTTGATAATGGAATAGTTTTAGAATGTTCATTAAAAGTACCCATTTATATTAGTATATTAGATATTTCCAAAAAAGTTTCTTTTAACTGTTTTCATAGGTTTGTCAACATAGAGGAATGAGTATGGTTTTTTTGTGGCTTTAAGATATTGGTCTTTGGTGACTCCAAGCTCTTGTGATATCAAATTTCTTTCTCTACTACTTGGAAAATCATAGATTGCAAAATGACTACAATTTAGCCTGATATCTTTTGGAGTTTTATAAAATGATTGGCTTAGGTAGATAACTGAGCAATTCTTGTGTCGCCCTTGGATGAAATAATCAATAAGTTGCTTTTGATTTTTTTCACACACATAGTCATCAAAAATAACTATTCTCTGTAAGTCTGTATTTTGTATATCACTAACTGGTATGATATCATTATTACAAACTAGGACATCATAACCAACCCGTTGACTGATTTCATTTATGTTATCCATCATGTTTATATATTTATCTTGATCAAGGTTTTTCGCATATAAATGAATCTGATCGTAATATAACAAGGGACTCATCAGCATATGATATAAAAGGTTAGTTTTTCCAGACCCCGAGTTACCACATATTAACATTCGAAATGTGTTCCTTGGCATGTATGGAAACAATTGCTTGAAATTTTCATTTTGATGGTTTCCTGAATCATAATTAGGAATTTCCATATATATAATTATGTTATATTAAAAGATAAGTTGAGATAAGTTGAGATAAGTTTAGATAACTTTATATAATGTATAAATGTATGGACATTGATCATTATAAGAAAATCGCTATTCCTAAAATCGAGTCTGGGAAAATAACTAAAATTGTTCGTGATGTCATCAAAGAAACACAAACTTCTAAACAAGATGTTTTCGAGAAAAAGAAGGAAGAATTTGAACCGATTACTGAGCAATTAGAAAAAGAAATTGATGAAATCAGTAATTTGAGAGATGAATATCAGAAAAAACAAATCATACCATATTCTGAACAAGTACAAAAATTAGCATTGCCTGGCCCTACTGGCGAACAATCTCCAAAAATGATATCTGATATGAACAAAGGATTTACAGACCAAGAATTAGCATTTATTCAAAAATCTAATTTGCCTCTACCAGGTAATGTTTTTATTGAAACATTAAAAGATCCGACTATTGCCGATGAGATATTAAAGAAATCTGGTGTAATGAATCAGAATTTAGGTAGACAAAAGGCTCATTTATCTACAACAAAACAGCAAAGGAAAAAAATAAAGATAAAATAGCTGAATATGATGAGCAAATTCAAACTTTACAAAAATACAGAAAGAGAATAGGTATAATAGAAGAAGGGCAAAAAACACTTAAAGTAGGGAAGGGTATTTACACACAAACAAAAAGAAATGCATATAAAATTAACCCAGAATCTGGTACCTATGGAAATTTAACCATTGATATCCCTAAACTATATGGTCAGCTTAGATTAGTTGCCTACCAAAATAAGAAAAAATTATATGATAAACAAGTTGATTTTGATACACTTGATCTGTTTACAAAGCGGTTCAACAGTAGGAAGAAATATAGTCCTCTATCAAAAATGTGACCTTCCATGGGAAAACGTACACTAACGCTTTTCCGTTAAACGGGTAAAAATAAACGGATTGTAAACGGATAGTAAACGGCTAATTCAAGCGTTTAAACGGTCTACATGACCGTTTAAACGGATAGCTAAAAGTATTAAACGGTTGAGCAAAGTCCAAAAACGGATAGCTCAAAGCGTTAAACGGTGCGACAAAATTTTAAACGGTTAGCTTAAACCGTTAAACGGTTGAACAAAATCATTAAACGGTTGGCCTAAAACGTTTAACGGTTGGACAAAAATCATTAAACGGATAGCTGAAACATTAAACAGACGAACAAAATCTTTAAACGGGTAGCTGTTAAAAACGTTTAACGGTTAATGAAAACTTAAGCCTGGTTTCCATATAATCGCAACGATCGCAACGATGGCAGCGATCGATCGTTACGATCGACGATCGCTGCGATTCTTGCGATCATATTGAAACCAAAACGTTGCGATCCTTGCAATCGTTGCGATTACGATCGCAGAGATAGAAATTTTTCTATTTTTCTATCTCTGCGATCGTAATCGTAACGATCGCTGCGATTATATGGAAACACAATCGCAAACGACTACGAACTGGGACTACTGCCATTCAAAGGTTGCTCTTCCAGCATTCGAGCCTATTCTTGAATCGCTGTAATCCAAAACGGCAGAAATGTATTCACATTTCACACAGTTCCCGCAAGTTCAACTGTGTAACGCTTGCGATTCTACAAAGTTTCGAAATAATATACCAACAGCGTGCTATAGTCAATTAACAAAAGAAAACATCACTGAAACGCGAAAGCAAAATGGCCGTACGCGTGTTTGCAGTCGCAAATAATCCCGAATAAACTCGCTCACGGCCTGTCGCGATCGACGTCATAATATTGGCTTTTTAACCGTCGGCTTGTGACGGAGCTAACAGTTACGCAGAAAATTTCGAAACGAAAGGAGTCTGGTTTTTGTCAATGACTTAAATATTCGCATTTAAGAAAGCACGGCCGAAATGTTTTGTTTGGGAAAAAGAGCAATCTTTTTCGCAAACTGTTTGTCGTTCACATTCGGAATTTCGTTACATCATTATATTATTTTGCCCCACATAATTATATTCTAATAATTCCTCTTCAAATAAAGCGGTTCAGGTCTCTCCAAACCGCTTCTAAACGTTTAGGATTTAGCATGTAAACATGAAGGACTTTGCATGTGTTATGCAAATTGTTAAGTTCCGTTGATTGACAGGTTAAATGCCGTGCCTATCGTGAAGCTGGACTACTCAGCCTGTCAGTCACAAAATCCCAACGGGGCGAACGGTTGCAATTGGCTCGGGCCCAATATTTCAGTGATTTTTTTTTCCTATGCAAATAATAACAAATAGAATTCAACACTTAAATTGACGCTGAGTTAAATTTCTTGTTTCAATGTTTTTTCCTGTTTGCGCGAATTTAAGTCCCCTAAAAATATCCCCCAAAGGAAAACACGATAATTATCCAAGCCATTTCAGATTGGGATCAATTCAACTTTATTTACAGTTACATGATGAGCTTACAAAACACGAAATCCTGATAGTTGCAAGAAATCGCAAAATGCGTTACAATATTTTCTAGTCTTCTCTTTCGACAGCATACTTGGTAATATGTTTACTAAGGCGACACTTGGAATTTATTTTACTCTTAATACATTTCCACACCTTTTCCTTTTCCATGGGAGAGTCAACTGGAAAACGACTAAAAACTAGAACCTTAAGCGAGTTCAGTCTTGTACTGTCTAGCGGAAGTTTGTTGTGGGTTCCTCAGCTCCTCTCTGCTAAAGAAAAATGGGAGAAGCTTAAGGGCGCATTTGTGCCGCTGATTTTCTTTCTGCATCACTTCCTGAACACCACTTATTTTACGGGGGGTTACACAAGAACTGCTACGTCGGCTATCTCCCAGACGCTGGGTTGAATCGGCTCTTCGGGCGCTGTGAAAGCTGCGTTCACTGGCGTTGAGTTTACTGCCAATGGAATTGGAGTTAGAGGAAGTGGAGCAATTTCTTCTATTAATTCAGCGTCGAGATGTGCGAGAGCGTCTGAGTCAATGGTTGGAAGATCTTCGTAATCTGGCCGAATAGGAACCCACTGAAAAAAAAAAAAAAATTCACTCATCAGTGTCAGACCACTGCATAAAGGCACAAATCCCTCAAATTTGATAACTCACATCCCAAATATCCTAGATATATTTAGTGTTTAGTCTATTAAATTGCCAGACTGCGTGTCGCCAAATGCTTGTTCTTTGTCTTCTTTTATATAAACATCTGGCGAACAGAAAAGATGATTTTGAGATTGTTTCTGTTTAGTACATCTAATAAACAAAAATACACTGTGATGTCCACTGCGGTTTCTCCCGATTTGTCAACTCAACAACAGTAACAGCGAAGACAAAATAGCACTACTTTCTGAGAAACAACTGCGAACTATCCGTACGGATCCGCTCGTTTTCGTTGCGTTGTATTTGTTAAATCTGGTTACTAGAACGCCTGGGACAAACGTTAAAACTCACATAAGACAATAATTTGAATCAAACGTCGAGTTTAATATCAAAAGCTTAGCTCGTCTCATGTGAAGTTCCGTATGACCTGGGATTAAAAGACCTTCAACTTACCATTTTTTCTAACGAATCCAGGCGGTGCTCAATCCTATCCAACCGAGTTGCCATGTTGTCTTCCATTGCAGACAAACTGTCCTCTAATCTCTCCATCATCTGTGAACATTATTACAGACATAAAACGCGTTAATACTACGAACCGGTGACTCTAAGAACCAGCGAGGTTTGCAAGCAAACATTACCAGGTAATTAAGACAACCGTGACTACATTGATGCCTTAAAAAATATATTGTAATTGTGATAGTTCAGTCAACGTTTCTTCGATAGACTCTCGATAATTTAATGCTCGTCATACAGTATTTTCCCGGCGTCGTCAATCGAACGTTCGGTAATCGAACTCAATCGAACAATCAAGAATTCGGAAAACGTTCGATTGCCAATTTTTTGTGTGAGATTGATTGCGTTCGATTGCCGATCCCAATCGAACTCTTCGATTGAAATTCAGTTCGATTGCGCTCGATTGACTGCGCCGGGTATTTTGAAATACAGTAACATTGATCATTATGCTTACCTTGCAGAAGCTTTCTTGTGCTTTATTTTGTGCTTCCGCAGTAGAAGTGTTGACACGCTGGAGATCATGGACTTGGCTTTTGAGGGCAGCACATTCAGCATCCTTTGCGTTTAACTGCTGTTTCATGGCTTCTAAATCTTTGGTCGAAGTCTCAGCAAGTTTAGTCTTTTTTGCTGCTCGATTGGACGCCCACTCGACTTCCCTCTTACGCTGGTCAGCTAGAAATTCTGCATACGGATGACTTGCTTCACTTTCACTTTGTTTAGTTCTCTCCTAAGAATCAACAAATTTTTTCAGACATATGTTAAATGGCCGTTTTTATACTAGAGACGCATTATCCGTCCAGACGAATAATGCGTCTGTCATGTTATGCGTCTAGTATAAAGACGGGACGAACAACTAGAGACGCATTAATACAGTGATTATCGGTCTGGACGAACTTGGGCAAACATTTGTAGTTCGTCTGGTTATGCGTCTCTAGTATAAAGACGGGCACAAGACGCATTATCCGTCTAGACGAATTATCTTTCGAAATGCGTCTTGAACGACGCATAACCAGATGAACAATAAATGTTTGCCCAAGTTCGTCCAGACGGATAATGCGTCTCTAGTATAACCCGGCATAGTAAATCGAACGTTCGGAAATCGAACTCGATCGAACTCAATCGAACTCAACCCGTGGATTGAGTTCGATTGAGTTCGGCAATCGAACGAAATCGAACACCGGACTTTCAGTGAGTTCGATTTCCGAACAAATCGAATTCAATCGAACAAATCGAACTCAATCGAACTCAATCCATCTGATTGTGTTCGACTGAGTTCGGAAACCGAACTCAATCGAACACAATTAAATGGATTGCGTTCGATTGGCTCTGGTAAACCTATACAAAGCAAGCCCAAAGCAAGCCCATCAAAGCAGGTTTTTCTTGTGCTTTTTTACAATTTATTCAATAACAGAAACTCCATGTATAAACTGTCCACGGCAGTTAAGAGAACAGAACAGAGCAAAGCTATCATTACTCCCGCGGGCGTATATTGTATTCCGAAATTGTTCTACTCTTTCCTTTTTTAGCTAACTTACAATTGCGGCAAGACAACTCGAAGGGTTACTTTTATGCAAAAATACAAGCAAATTACTAACCGCGACACACGCAACGGCATACAGTAGATGGATGAAGGTGACCTAGTTGTCCTCGCTTGTTTGCAATTCGGAATGCACGGCCTTTCTCACCTATTTTCTTTAAAACCTTAAAAACTTCGTCATCCTTGACGTCAAAGCGGTATTCCTGGTAGCCTTTTACTATGCATTTGAAGTTTACAATCCACAGCTCATCTGAAGCCATTTCTGCGGAATTTCTTCGTTTACGAAAAACACGTGCGCTACACTCCGGGCTGAAGTAACTCGAGCTTCCAAGATCTGGTTATGGATTTTCAACGCCTGTTTTACACAAATCACGAGTTCGAAAATCGAACGTTCGATTGGGTTCGATTGATTTTTTTTCTTTTCGGTGAGTTCGATTTCGTTCGATTGCCGAACTCAATCGAACTCAATCCATGAATTGAGTTCGATTGCGTTCGATTGAAATTTAGTTCGATTGGGTTCGATTTGCTATGCCGGGAGTATAAAAACGGTCACATACGCGCTGCACATGACTTCATAAAAATTCAAAAATCTAAACTTGACAACCTACAAAGCTGTTTCTAACATGGTGTGTGGATACCAGTGTTATAATCTTTCACGAAAAGTTTGAGGCTTTAACAATGTTTTGCTTCCGATTTGTAAAGGTTTTAAATTTGTCACGCTATTTCAGATAATCCGTGGAAATAAAGCCTGGTTTGCACTAGCGACGTCCAGTTCGCCAACGTCTTTGGTCAGTTCGCTAACGTCTTGGGTCAGATCGCTAACGTCCTATATGTAAGTTCGCTAACGTTCTTTTTTATCTCCTTGAAGTTTTTTAATACAAAAATTGACTTGACTCCTCAACTTCTACGTTAAAAACCGGCGCGAGAGGAAGTGAAAGTCACAAGTAATGCAAATTCAATCGAAACAACACGAAGCGGCACTCGCGCTGAAACAATTTTGAATCACTTAGTTAATAAAATTGACCCGCGTGGATCCTTTTCTTTCTTTGCTAAGCCTAGCTACAGCCAGCCCACAAACTTTCGTTTGCATGAAGTGAGAAAGTCACAAGTATAGTAATGCAAATTCAATCGAAACAACAAGCGGCACTAAGAAAAGGAGGTGCGATTCTTTTTTTAGATGCGCTGATTAACTCGCCAGCGTCACGCCTTTTATTACTGTATTTTATACGATAAACATGTTTAATAAAGTTTAAATGTTCTCAACTTCTGCGTTCTCGCACATATGAGTGTAACAGCAAGCGAATCGAATGTGTCACGCATTACGATAAACATGCAAAGGCCTAAATGTTTTTGCAAACGTCGTTGCCGTGAAAACTGTTCGTTTCGTTTTCAAGCGAAAATAACATTCGCGTCGCTAGTGAAAACCAGGCTTAAACAAAATTGAACCAGTTGAAAGTTATTTTTGCTTAATAGATGTTTATAAGCCGATTTAATGGAACTTATAGTGAATTCAATATTTTGTGACTAAAATTTTCGGTGTGTAAGATAAGTGAACGCTTGTTCGTTTGTCTCACGATGGTTAAAGTGAAAGGCAAGTACCTTGTCAAGTGTTGATTTTTCTTTACTTTTTCCTGGCTGCTCGCTTGGCTGCTGATCTTCAGCTGGTAAGTTGGCCTGTTCCATGGAGCTTGGGGTGGCTTCTGCGTCTGACACATTTTTTGAAGACCATTCCATGTCTTTTTTGTTCAGAACCTCTTCGTCATCTGAAATCAAGTAAACATTATACATGAGTACGAGCAGATATAGACACAAAAATGGGACTGTGGGCCGGGTATTCCGAAATCAACTCCAAATACGACTAAAGAGAATCTTTGTGTGAACCGTGGTATTTTAACTATTTTCTCGTGGAAATAACTATGTGTAGTTAAATGAAACAACACTCACCACTCAAAGCTAAAATCTTCGCTTGCACTTTCTTCCCAGCCCAGTTGACTGTGACCATGCTGCCTTCTTTCAATTCGGCGTTTTTTTCTACAATCAACCGTGTTGGGGCGATGCCAGTTTTCGTTTCTTTCGGAAAAAGGAACAACGCTTTCGAAGGGCGGGTTTCCGAAGGGCGTCTACTGACTTCTCTGCATAGTTGCCTAAAAGCCATGTTCTATCGATTGTACGCTACAAAAGAGACCTTTGAAACTGGATTGTTATTGCGACGTGACGACAGATAAGATGTCAGCCTTTTTATACACGGATCTTTAAGAGAGGCGGATCGAAATCCACAAGTTTTGATTGGATAAACATATTTTAATCGTTTTAACATTTGCGTATGAATGCGTGAAACCACGTACCTTGTAATTAAAATTACAAGGTACGCCCATGAGACTCCCATTGGGACTTGCGCTGATTTTTTTAGCGCTTTCAAAGACAGATGAACTTTTTAATGAACGTTTCTAATAATACAATGTTATCCGTCTCAATTGTTGTTGTTGTTGTTTTTTTTTTTGTAGCTTGCGCGCGCTGTTCTTTTTGTCGTGCCGTGCGCTTTTGAGGGAATCAAGAGAAAAACTTGCTTTGGTAGCTTTTAATTCAGTACTCTTAACTACTGAATCCCATTTTCAAAAAAGCCGTTTTTATAGTTACTTTGATTTGGCGCGAAGCGCCGAACTAATTCAAGTTACTTCAATTTAGCGCGCGTGACGCGACAAATAAGACAATGGCATTCTTTTGAGTTGTTCTTTTTGTCGTGCCGAGCGCTCTTGAGGGAATCAAGAGAAAAAGTTGGTTTGGTAGCTTTTAATTCAGTTACTCTTTAACTACTGAATTCCATTTTCAAAAAAGCCGTTTTTATAGTTACTTTGATTTAGCGCGAAGCGCCGAACTAATTTAAGTTACTTCAATTTAGCGCGCGTGACGCGACAAATAAGACAATGGCATTCTTTCGAGTTGTTTCTTTTTTGTCGTGCCGCGCGCTTTTGAGGGAATAAAGAGAAAAAGTTGCCTTGGTAGCTTTTAATTCAGTTACTCTTAACTACTGAATCCCATTTTCAAAAAAGCCGTTTTTATAGTTACTTTGATTTAGCGCGAAGCGCCGAACTAATTTAAGTTACTTCAATTTAGCGCGCGTGACGCGACAAATAAGACAATGGCATTCTTTTGAGTTGTTCTTTTTGTCGTGCCGAGCGCTCTTGAGGGAATCAAGAGAAAAAGTTGGTTTGGTAGCTTTTAATTCAGTTACTCTTTAACTACTGAATTCCATTTTCAAAAAAGCCGTCTTCATAGTTCCTTTCATTTAGCGCGAAGCGCGCAACTAATTAAAGTTACTTAAATTTAGCGCGTGTGACGCGACGAATATGACAACGGTATTTTTTCGAGTTTCGAGTTTTTTTTGTCGTGCCACGCACTTTTGAGGGAATCTAGAGAAAAAGTTGCATTGGCAGTGTTTAATAAAGTTATTATTTACTACTGAAGGTTTTCGTTTTATAACGGCGTACCTGTTTGTTAAGTTGCTTTGATTTTGCGTGCGCGGCGCGATAAAAAAGCAGTTTTCGCAAATGCTTCCATGCAACGCTTTATAAAATAATGATGCCTGCTGTTATTTTTGTCGTGCCGCCTGTTTTGAAATAATACTAAACAATGTTTAATGCAAAATTTGTTGCCAGTTCTAATTTTATTACAACTTTAGAAACGACGTTTACATAAAGCCATTATTTATCTACTGACTTGATGTAGAAATTAAAATAAATTACAATTATCAGTCTAAGGCGCTGGGGCGACAAGATCTTCTGTTCCGTGTTTACAAAATTGCCTTATTTCTCTGTACAAATAATTTTTTCTGTCATTGCTTAAGCCTTCTGGGTTTATCTTGGCAGGAAGACTGGGTGGTGGGACAATTGTTGGATCTTTCAGCAACATGAATGACAGTTCAGCAGTAGATCTGTTTTCTTTGCAGTAGATTCTTCCAGGTTCATCCTTTGAGAAGCGAAAGTGATGGTACCTCTTAATGTTTGGAAGTTTATTGAAGTAACGACCAAGAAACGATGCCCAGTCATAGACTGGTACAATGACTGTGTTGTCATGAGTTCCCACTAACTGGGCTTTGTTCACTCCGGTGGAATTGGACTCGACCATTGCAGCAAGCTCATAAATAGAAGAAATAAAATTCACCTTGTAAGCCTTCTTAATGATACCAAAGCCGCGATCTGGTGCAAATTTAGTATGTCCAGCAATAAGAAAAGAGTACGTAATACGATGGTGGAGTTCATTTATAACTCTCCAAGCCCAGTACCACAAAAAGAAGTTATTTTTGTTCTGCCCAGAACAATTGTCCGCATGTAGATGAACGTTAGTTTCTCCGAGACCGTGGTTTGCGAAATAATGATGAACGTAGCTTATTGTTGAATTTGCTCCTTTTCCAACGCTGACTGCTTCGTCGATCAGGTAATTGACTTGCCTCGGAATGGCTTCGCATATTACACCGAAAATTCCACATTTACGGGGCGTTTTGAAATAAATGGGGCCGGGCTGCATTGGGTTACTTGGTATATGTACCTGTTGTGCATAATCAAAAGAGTAATGCATTGTTCCTGTGAATGAACACGGAAGATGTGTTTCTCTTAAATCAATAGTGCCCTCCGCGGCTTCAAAATTGTCCGCCGCCTCCTTGCATGCTTCCTTGTACATGTTCCTTTCTCCCAATGCCAAGTTCAAATGTTCCTGTTGTGCTTGCACACAGTCTGATTTTTCTCGATCGGGAAGATTTGCGGCTCGCAGTAGTTTTGTGGTGTTCTGCTGGCATGTTATGCAAAGGTCCGTCATGGGCTTTGCTACCACGACATTGGGGTAGAATTGCGTCCACAGTTCAACAAACTTAGAATAGCTTACTGCTTGCTTTTCTGATGCTTTGCAAGCGCTTTCGAAGGCACGCCACACGCCAATCTTTGTTTCGTGGGAAGACAGCAGTTTGATATCTTCATCTTTGTATCCAGGAATCCTTCCAGGCAGCGAAATTGCATTCTCTTCTACGTAGTTTGCAATAAATACTTTAACATCTTCTACAACAGCATAGGGAAGAGCGTTCTGAGGCAATCTCTTGGTGTTTCCATGAGTTCTTGACGAAAGGCCGTTGTTCTCATAGTGATCTTTAAGCCGTCGAAATCGAGAATAACTTAAACCATACAACGTGAGAAACATTTCACGGCAAACAGGCATTGATTGAAACAAGAAGTTGCAACGAGGACTTCTGTTCCTTTTCTCTCCAACGTTCTCGACACGGGTGACCGCCTGAATGTTCGCCAAAATAACCAGGTCTAGTTCTCTAGCAGAGAGTTCGAGGCAGTTGTTTAAATTTGCGATGACCGCCTCCTCTGTAAACTGGGATGAACAGCGACCATCGCGTGGACCACGGGAGCATTTGCAGCCTTCTTTTAGGAATTCTTTCACGTTCGTAAACACTTCTCTTTCTCTTTCTGATCGCTCAATATTAATCTCTTCGTTCTCCATCATTGCAGTTTTAACGTATGTAAGCTAACTGAGACTGAATATAATTTTTTCAAGTTTGAGTTGCTATGACAATGGACTGCGCGAATTGGCCTGGGGACGAGTGTTTCAACTGTTCCGTCGTTCGAATCTCATGAATAAATGAATCGACGAAATAATTGTTTCTCAATTCCCAAGCAGTGTTTTTATATTACACCAAGAAAAGGGCATTAGAGAGGATACTTTACAGTTTACCTGCATGTTGATTAATAAGTTAAAGGGGAAGGAATTGATTGTGTGAGTCTCCTCGTGTCCGATCGGGACCGCGGATTAAAATGAGCGCAGTGGCTATTCGTACGGCGCCCGTACGCGGACTTCGATTTGCTATTCGTACGGGAGTCCAAAACTTTCGACAATTTTCGATGTTATTCTTCTCTTTTGTCGGTCCACAATGTTAAATGTTCGTTTTGCTGTACGAAGCGCTTCTGGTAAGCGATGTTGATTTGGCTCAGTCTCTGTATACTACGCGATCGACTCATTTCGTGACACTTGCAAAATGTTTCGCGTCAAAGAATCCCGGGCAAAGAATACTCCCGTACGGCCAAGTTCGATTTGCTCTTCATACGGGAGTCCAAAACCTTCGAAAATTTTCAATGTTATTCTTCACTTTTGCCAATCCATAATATTGTACGTTTGTTTACATTCACGAAGCGCTTCTTGTGAGCGATGTTTATTCTGCTACCACTAACGAAGGAATCTCGTAAAAAATTTCTAAGTGTCACGAAATTAATGAGTCGCTCGCGCAATATACAGAGACTCGGCAAATTAGTCTAAGCCAAATCAACATCGCTTACCAGAAGCGCTTCGTAAAACTAAACGAACATTTAATATTGCGGACCAACAAAAGTGAAGATTGACATCGCAAATTGTCGAAAGCTGTTTTACTCCCGTACGAATAGCAAATCGAAGTTGGCCGTACGGAGTGTTCATGACGCGAAAATGTCTTAAGCCTGGTTTCCATATGATCGCTACGATCGCTATGATCGTTGCGATCGCTGAAAAAAATAGTTCAGCGATCGCAGCGATTTTTCTACAATCGCTGAGAAAGTGAATGAAGATCGAGGGAACCTGGGTCTGACAATATCGTTTCGCCTCATTCTTGAAATTCAACATAGCGGCTGTGAATTGTTTTTAAAATTTGTTATAAAGACAGTCGTATCTTTGCACTTCTTCCATAACAAGGGCCAAATCGCACCCTTTGAGTGAGCGTACGCAGTGCATCTTGGTATTTTTTCTGTCGCTGCGTTCGCTGGAGAGTATCGCTGAGATAGAATCACAGCGATCGCGATCGCTGCGATCGCTGTGATCGCTACGATCGCCGGAGAGTGGTTTCCATATGATCGCTACGATTGCTGAACTTTTTTTTCAGCGATCGCAGCGATCATATGGAAACCGGGCTTAAGTGTCACGAAATGAGTCGCTCGCGTAGTATACAGAGACTGAGCAAATTAGTCTGAGCCAAATCAACATCGCTTACCAGAAACGCTTCGTAGAACTAAACGAACATTTAATATTGCGGACCAACAAAAGTGAAGAATAACATCGAAAATTGTCGAAAGTTTTGGACTCCCGTACGAATAGCAAATCGAAGTCAGCGTACGGGTGCCGTACGAATAGCCACAGAAGCGAAACTTCTCCACAAAAACAGTTTTATTTTTCTCTGAGGCCAGTCTCGGAATGATGCAAGTTATTCAATGATGGGAGTTTAAATGGTCCAAACGGGGGGCTTTACCAGAGCTCGAGCTGCAAATTTCTGTAAACAGGTAAGTTAAACGGCTGCTGTTTTTTTTTTTCTGAAACGGATAAGAGTCGCAACCTTTTAATGTTTTGTCGAAAGCGGTGAACGGACGCATTTTTTCTTAAACGGAAAAGCTAACCGATTAAACGTTTTCTTGAAATGTTTAAACAGATAACCTAACCAATTAAACGTTTTGAGGAAACGTTTAAACGGATAGGCTAACCGTTTAAACGTTTTGTCAAAAGCGTTAAACGGATGGAAGTTTTTTTAAACGGATAAGCTAATCGTTTAAACGTTTTGACCGAAACGTTAAACGGATACTAGATTTTAGAAAACGGATGAGATAAGCGTTTAAACGTTTTGTATGATCCGTTTAAACGGATGTTAAACGGATACTAAACGGTTATTTCCGTTAAACGGTAAAGCGTTAGTGTACGTTTTCCCATGGAAGGTCACAAATGATATTCGATGACTTGAATAGAATTAGTGAAAAACCAATACATAGAACTTCCAATAAATATAAAAAGATAGGTAGTGGTGTTGTTTATTATAATAATCCACAAGATCTTATGAGTCGGCTAGAGCTGCTAGGGGGTTCAATAATTGCAGGAAATGATGGTGTCAAAGACGAATTTTCACAAATTGCGCACACATTAAACAAACTCGGAGCAATAGATAACCATCAACTCAATGATCTTATCAAAGAATATGTAATCTAATAATATAACAATGCAAGAAAGAGCAATTCATATTTCATCAGTTAATAGAGAAAAAATAGGAACAAGCAAAGCTGAGGACTTTTTAATTAAATTCAATCCAATCTTAAAATTACGAGATGATATGATAAATGAAATAGCTGTAGATAGACTTACAATGACATATTCTTGGCATAATATCAATCCAGAATATCAAAACAATGTTATCAAATACAGCACTGATAGTGGAAAAACATGGGAAACAGTAACTTTTGTTGGTGGCATGTATTCATATACCGATTTAAATGATTATATACATCAATATATGGATAGAAAGAACCACAAAACGGGTAATGAGTATCATTAATTTGATATTTGTATTATCATCATATAAAGTAGTTATTGAAATTGACAATAATTATCAGTTAGATCTAAGAAACACTAATTTTGGAGAGTTAATCGGTTTTCAACAAAAAAACTAGTAACACAAACAGAATATGGAACAAAATTACCGAATATAACAAATTCTATTGATATTATTTATATAAATAGTGATGGTATAAGAGACAGCATTGTTGATGGGCAGAACACGAATACTATCGCTGTCATTCCTACAGACAATTTAACTCGTTCATACCCGTTTTCATATGAACCGAAAAGATTATTATTTTGTCCTGTGGCCTCAAATCATATAAGTCAAATGCGGTTTTATGTTAGTGACGCTTTAGGAAGACCAATAAATCTGAATGGTATAGATTGGTTTCTAACCTTGATTCTCAGATCAACACCTATTTAATCTAATGTAATAATATAATCATGAGACAATGTGAATATAAGAGGCGTTATTTTCCAGAATTGGGCAGACGTGTAAAAACACATATTTATAATGAAGACATAAAAACACAATATGGTGAAGGAATAACAGATGTTTTTAAATCAATTGGTAAAAAATTATTTGGACAAACGATGAAAAAAACATTGAAAACTGGACTTCAAAAGGGTGTCGAAAAAGTTATTGAGAACGCAGCTACTAAAACTGGTGATTTTGCAGCAAAAAAGGCTGGAGATAAAATAATTCAACTATTAAGCAAAAAAGGAAACAAAATGGGAACACCATTAATGACACGACAAACTTCAACAGTTAAACAACCATTAACGGATTATGAGATTAGTGAAAGAGTAAGTCAATTATTAGCTGGTGGTAAACTTCGTAAGTTAAAATTTATGTAATCTAATTATATATAATGAGTTTTAGAAATCCTAAATATGTTGAAAGATATGAAGATATGGTCTTCGAATTAGAAACAGCTCTGAATACAGTTGTTGGCAATAATGCTAGACAAAAAAAGGATGGATATCGTTTTGTTGCTGATAATAGTGGTGAAGTAACACCATTTGATTGGTATAATGCTAGACTTTCCATAGACTTCAAAGTGAATAAGACAGCAGATGGTGCTGATCTCACAGTTACTGATCATAACGGCATTGTGAATGGTTCATCTTCTTTCATAAAAAATTTGGATATCAAAGTAAATGGTAAGAAACTTTATGATTGTAATAATGCTAACCATTGTGTGAATATAAAAAATCTCTTAGAGTACAGTCCAACATATGCTGAAAGTACAGCAACAAATGAATTTTTTTATCTGGATACAAATAGGCATGCAGAAGCTGCTTATAATAAAGGTTTTGGTACTAGAAAAATCTTACTAGGTGTATCTACTACAGTTCATACTGAAATTCCATTAAACAGGTATTCATTGTTTGAAAGTCTTGAGGATGAACTATTGCCAAACACAAGGATTGAACTGAATTTTGAAATTTAAAGTGACGGCAATTTGATTTGGCAGGCGGCAGATGACTGTAGGGTTATCATTACTAGGATGCAATTGTGGGTACCAAGAATCACTTTTAATTCAGAAGGACAATCATTGTATATGAGCCAATATCTGCAACCACATAAATGGACTTACCTTCGTGAAAATGTGGAAAGGAGTAATTCTTCACAAATTCAAACTGGTAATTTCAAAATAACATCTGGGATATCAAGACCTCGTCATGTTTTTGTGTTTATAATCAATGACGCAAGCATAGATACTCAAACAGCAAATCCATTTTTGTATAATACATTTAGTGTAGCTAATAATCGAACTCTTGTGGATTGTCATCTTGAGGTAGGGAATGGTAATGAATATCCTGACAATCACTATACACCAACAACAGATATCACACGTGTGTATAGAGATGTTTTGAAATATGTTCATGCAAACAATGATTATCAAGGTGGAACATTGCTTCATAGAGATAATTTCAGCACTATATTTTCATTCCTTTATTTTGACTTAACAAAACAAAACATGGATATCAAAGATGGAACCACAAAGCTTACTTTCCATTATAAATTATCTGGGGCACCAAATGCAAATTATAGCGGAGCACTCGCCGAGCCGAAGGCTCGGCTGCGCAGCCCCATACTCATAGAACCGTCCCGTCATTTTTCATGGTCATGGCTAGCGGAATGTTTCGCGGGCGCGTCGGTCCGTGTGCACGTCTGTCCACCCGTTATGTCATCATCGATGATGACGTATATGAAGAGAGAGGAACTGGGAACGAGGCTTTGTTTTTCGCGCGCTTCCCCGCGGCTACAAACAGGGCAGTTCGCAAAAGCTTGCCTCCGCGCCAAAACCAACACAACGACCACAACCTGTACTCGTCAATGGAAAAATCACGGAGAAAGACAAACAAGATACGCCAATTCCTGAAGCAAAGAAAATGGACCCTAAAACTCGCGAACGTTCTGAATATGACGGCGAACAACCTTTGCCGAAGAGGAAAAACACTGGATATCGGACAAACAAGCATAAACAGAAAAGCAAGTAACTGTCTAAATGTGATTTACAAAAATTGCTTAGTTAAGCCTATGTAATTTTACCAGAAGAATGTTCTCCAAGTTTTTACATTCAGAGCTAAATTTACATATTTGAATATCCGTGGTTTTGGCAATGAAGCCAAACAACGCTCTGTTTTTGATTTTGCGAAAAATTCCCGTTCTGATTTTATTTGTTTACAAGAAACTTTAGCGATCGACAAGTCAAAATGCGATAAATTCTCTGACAGCTAAATGGCGCGGTAAAAGTTTCTGGTCGCCCGCTCTTGGTAAACAAGGCGGCGTTGCCATTCTTGTAGCTGAAAATACTGATTTCAAATGTTTACAATGGAAAAAAAGATTCTTCTGGTAGAATTGTTAGTGTTTTAACTGAACTCGACGACACCAAAATTAATTTGGTTAATACTTATGCACCCACGAATCCAAGTGAACGTAAATGCTTTTATGATACAATTCATGAATTTTTTTTCAGAACTCTTTTAAAATTACTGGCTATTTTAACTGATAAGTTTGGAGGAAATCTTACAATTTCCACGGATTTGAAAGATCTGCACAAGTGTTCATCGTTTATTGATATCTGGCGCAAAAAAAACACGGCCGACTGAAAAATACAATGCACATGGTTTAACGCGGATAAAACTATTGGTACACGTTTGGATAATTTTTTTTATTGCTCAGGACTTGTATGATTCCCTTCTAAAATGTGAAATTTTGCCTTGTGTTTTTTCCGATCATGATTCTGTTGATTTATCCGCAATTTGCATAATGCATTTTCCCGTGGACCAGGACTTTGGAGGCTAAATTTAGAATTTAATATTTACGATATGATCTCAGAAATTATTAAGAAACATGCATTGTACCGGAAAGCATTTAATTCCATTCAAGCTTGGTGGGATTTTCTTAAAGAATCTATAACATTAGTTGCTATAGATTTTGGTCGAAGTAAACAACGCATATTTAATCGCGATAAGGCCACGCAACTATAATTTCTTTGATCGAAGCAAGAGGGGCTCTTATTTAAGGAGATAACTTAGCGAAAACCACCATAAAACGCTCGAAAGAGAAATTCGAGCCGTTAATTTATCCCAAATGAGAGGAAACCAAATTCGTAGCAGAGTCAAATGGCTTGAAGAAGGTGAAAAACCTAGCAAATTCTTTTTTACGCTCGAAGCAACACGGCTCAGAAAAATACTGTTCATTCTATTTACAACTCCGCCGGTGTTAAAGTCTTTTAACAAGACTCCGGCTCATTTCGATTTTTACCGTAATTTGTACTCGCAAGAACCTGTTAATTTAACAGTCCAAACCGAATTTTTGAACAAACTTGAACACAAGATTAGAGCGAAATTTTATCCTGCGAAGAATCAGTTTTATCTTTGGCTAAAATTACCCACGCAATGCGTGGACTTTCTTCAGGGAAACCCCCCGGTTCAGACGGATTACCTCAAGAATTTTACGCTAAATTCTGGGATCTTTTTGGCCTTATTTAGTTTGGAAAATAATTCTTTCAGTGATTCAATGCAAGGAGGCGTGACTAGGTTACTTTACAAGAAAGATGATAGGAAAAACTTAAAAAATTGGTGACCCCGCCATTTCGCTACTCGATGTTGATTACAAATTTGTTCAAAAGCTCTTACAAACAGACTTTCAAAAGTGTTTACCCTCGATTATTCAAGAAGATCAAACTTGTTCCGTCCCAGGTAGGACGATTTTTGAGAATTTATTTATTTCTCTTGCGTGACACTCACTGTCAAGCAAATATGAAAATTATAGCTAATCGTAATTCCACTCAAGTCGGGGGTGAGGCAGGGAGATCCCCGGACTCCACTTTTGTACATTTTTGGCTACCAGTGTAAGAAAGGATGATAATATTGAAGGTTTTCTCCTTCCAGGAGCCCGAGGAAAGCGTTTTAAAATTCGCCAATATGCGGATGACTCCACATGTTTTGTGAAGTACATTTTTTCTTTAGACAAATTGTTTACCTCACTTCACAAATACGAGACAGGTACAGGGACTAAATTAAATGCCATGAGGTTAGGAGCTTGGTGCTCACATCCGGACAATCCTTTTGGCCTGACGTGGGTGTCAAGAATGTGAATCTTGGGTGTCTGGTCTAGCAATGGTAATGCAAATTTGAAACCGGATAACTGGCTACCACGCCTTTCCAAGCTAGATTATAATTTGAACCTGTGGAAGGGTGTGGGGTGTTTTCACTCCCACCCTATCGGCACTACTCAATACTAGGTTTTTAGTTAATGTTAAGACTATTTTCTTTTACCTATGGACTTCTGCTTACGATGAGAATGACATGCGAGCGCGCTTTTTCATTAAGACCATACTTATGGTATATGGGTTTTTCGAAATAAGGCAACTTTCCACAATGGCACCGAGAACTCTCGGGCCACTGTAAGGGACATGAGGAATGACATCACAACACAGTTGCAAATTGATTTCTCCCGAATGACCGAACAGAAATTTTCTGCTTTGTGGTGTCATCCGAATATTTGTGAAGCTTGTGACTCATAATTGAGCTACTGGCACCTCATCATTTCCAAATCAGTTTTTCGGGTAATTTTCCAGACGCAACAGATGTATTTTATTCAGAAATTAGTCATACTAGTTATTCTAGACCTAGAAAATGTTGTTTTGTGAGCTGTTGTGTAATTTGTGCAGTCTAAATGTACTGTGCAGACGGTCGCGTTATACGCTTACTATTTTTGAGAATTGCTAAAATTGAAAAATAGTCTGGTCGTCAATCTTAATTCTAATTTTTCTTGTGCTTCCGACCTTTCACCTAAGTTATTAAGCTTATCATTATCGTTTCTGTTCAGAGAGCTCCGCTGTTAGGCTAAGCCTATCTATATATATTAGTGTCTATGCTTTAACACTTTATGAGCAAGAAGTAGAATTGCAACAGAAGGATGGTAAATTGTTACTTCGATCTTAAATCAAATACAAATTATTCAATTCTTTAGTTAAATATGTTTTATAAACCCAAAAATTATATAACATATATTATATACAAGAAATGACAACTTATTATTCTCATGGAGTAAGTCTATCAGATGGGCAAAGACAAAAATTAGCAAGAGCTTATCAAAATAATTCTGCTATTACTATCAGACTGAATAAAAATGAATTGACTGGTAATGATGAACTCATGCTTAACAGAACACAACTGAATAGAATCAAAAAAGCTATGAATAATGGTACCGGCGTTGATATAAAAATAAGTAAAACACAGATAAGAAAAGCTGTAAAGCATGGTGGCAGTCTATGGTCATCATTGATTTCACTTGGAACTAAACTATTGCCTTATGCTACAAAAGCAGTAACAAAAGCAGTTCCAGCTCTAGCAACAGGCGCTATGAGTGCTTTAGGAAGCCTTGGAATTGATAAACTTTTTGGAAAAGGACAAATAGGCGGTTTTATGATTCCTCAAAATAAAGTAAATCAATTGATACAGTATAAAGATTGGTTGACTGCATCACAAAAGAAGCAAATATTAGATGCTCTTCATACTGGTGGTCAGGTAGTTATTAAACCCACAAAAACACAACAGGGAGGATTTCTCGGTACTCTTCTCGCTTCAATCGGAGTTCCACTTTTGTTGAATGCATTAACTGGCAAAGGTTTACAGGTTGATAGTCAGAGATCAAGAAGATCATTACCAGTTTATGTTCCTCCTTCACCAAAATCAAAAGGAGGATTAATTAATCCATATATGCTTCAACCACCCCCTTTTTTGGAACATGGGAACAAATGAAAAATCCTATTGGTATGGGACTACCAACCAAAAAAAAAAGCTCCCAAAAAACGCAAAGGGAAAAAAGGCAAGGGACTGCTATTAGGAAAAAACAGCCCATTCAACTCAATCCCATTAATCGGAGCAATTCTGTAAGATTCATTAATAAGCCCCTCAGCAATCTCAATCTAATGAAATGGATTAATAAACTCAAAATAAAACATTTCAGAGGTATATTCAGTCGAGATAATTTACCAGACATAATATTAAAAAAAGAATGTGGTATTGTTAATTTAGATAGAAAAATAGGGGCTGGCACCCATTGGGTATGCTACAGAAACATCAACCAATTTTGTGAATACTTTGATAGTTTTGGTTTAATTATGCCGAATGAGGTTCAAACGTATTTATCAACAAGTGGAAAACAAATAATTTATTCGGGAGACGAAATACAAGAACGAGATTCTGTTTTGTGTGGATACTGGTGTTTATACTATTTATATGAAAGACAGACGGGTAAAACTATTTAGAAACTATTCACAATCCATTGTTTAATATGAGGGATCAACATGTCAATCGTCAATTCATCATACATTACTTCAAAAATATCTAATTTATATATATAAATGGTGAAAAGTTATTGTGTAAAACAGAAGAAGCAGACAGAATCTGTGCCAGGCACTGAAAAATATGTTAAAACCAAAAATAATCGTCTTATGCTAAAATCTCAATGTAGCGAATGTGGGGCCACTAAGACACGTTTTGTATCCAATAAAAAAAATTTAAACTAAATAGCCAGTCAGAGATGGCTGGCGGTTTTTTAGATATAGCAAATTCCCACAGTCTTGGTGAAATTGCAGCTAAAAGCGCTTTAAAAGGTTTGTATAATTTAGGCATAATCGGAGCATCAAAAGCAATCAAATCTGATTATGCGAAACAAAAGATCAAAGGTATGGCTAACAAATATCTAGAGCAAGCACTTGACAGTTTTACTGGTGATATAAGCCGAAAACTGGACCCTCTTCATGTTGGTGCTGTTGATATTCATAAGGCTATCGGTAAATTACCAAAACCTAAAGGCGGTTGGACATTACCCGGTCATAAATATACTGGGCCTTATAATGATTTAGAGAGTCAAGTGAAATATAACCCAACAACTGGCCAAATATTAGAAATATATGACCAACCTACAGGAAGAACGGATGCCATTGCTATGCAGCATGATGTTGATTATAGTGTTTGTAAAGACGACAGAAAGTGCAAGAATAGAGCAGACAGAAAAATGGTCAAAGCTTTAGATGAAGTACCATATGATGAGAGACAATGGGGTCATTGGTTGGCTAGAAACACGATTGATATAAAACAGAAATTAGGCCTTGGTGTTAAACAAAAAAGGAAGCCAAAAAACGGAAAGCGGCGTTGAGTAAAAATGATTGGGCTCAACAATTAGCCGATGAATTACATAAGCCAATCAAACGAAAATTCAGAACTAGAAGAGTTATTGTCAATGGAATAGATGATATTTGGAGCGCTGATCTTGTAGAAATGCAGAAGTTTTCAAAATGGAATAAAGGTTATAGATATTTGTTAAACATCATTGATGTGTTTTCTAAATTTGCTTGGAGCATTCCTATTAAAAACAAAACAGGTGATACAATCACTGAATCATTTAATGATGTTATTAAAAAATCAAAACGGAAACCGAAATTTATTTGGGTAGACCAAGGATCTGAATTCTATAATAAAACTTTCAAAGACTGGTTAAAGAAAAGTAATATTGAGATGTATTCTACTTTCAATGAAGGTAAAGCTGTTGTTATTGAGAGATTTAACAGAACATTAAAATCTAAAATGTGGAAACAATTTACAGCTCAAAATACAACACAATATTTAGACATGTTACCAAAACTATTAAATGAATACAACAGTACAAAGCATTCAAGTATTAAAATGACTCCTACAGAAGCAAGCAAAAAGAAGAATGAAGGTTTAGTATATTTCAATTTATACGGTGATATGCAAACATCAAAACAGAAGCCGAAATTCAAAATAGGCGATAAGGTTAGGATAAGCAAATACAAAAGACCAGTTTTTGATAAGGGTTATACAAGCAATTTTAGTGAAGAAATATTTATTGTTGATAAAATTCAAAACACAACACCAGTCACTTACAAACTAAAGGATCTCAATGATGAAGAGATACAAGGGAGTTTCTATCAACAGGAGTTATTGAAAGCTAAACAAGATGTTTTTCGTATAGATAAGGTTATCAAAAGAGACTAAGAAAAAAAAAGCTTTGGTATCATGGTCTGGTTATCCAAAAGAATTTAATTCATGGATACCGTTAAAAGATGTCAAAAATATCTAACATATATACAAATATGGAAAACTTCAAAAATTATTCATCTGAAATATTAGAAAAATAATCTACCATGAAAAAGAGATAGCTATTTTAGAGGAGCAAATAGAAACACATAATAAACGAATCAATTGGTTATCTCATAAAAGACAATTGATGAATTTATACACACATAAGATAGAAGAAATGGATGATGATATCACATTGAAAGATCTAATAAAATGCATTATAAATGACGTGGAACTTGATCGATATGACAATTCATATGACGTTTTAAAAACCACCAAAATGGATAATATTAAATATCTCAAACAAGAAAATAGTATATCTGGCACAACAAAAACAAGCAGCAACGCGGATTTGGAAAGATGTAGAAATATTCATCTGATTCAGGGCACATGGGTTTAAAAAATACAATCAGTAACATTAGAACACTAATCAGGGATTTAAAGGGATATACAAAATTGTTTTAAAGAGATGTTACTATTTACAAGTATCCCAGAAATTTCTGAGATATTTATATCTTTGCATTCGCTATTCATTGGTAGCCAAAAATATTAATGTTTCTGGCTATATTTAAACGCATCAATGCAAACTATTTAAAATAATATCTATAGTATTATATAGAAATGGAAAAAGAAGTAATAAAAAGAGGTAGAGGACGACCGCCTATATACCACACCCAAGAAGCCAAAAAAGAAGCTATTAAAAGATCCAAAACTCGTTATATGTTAAATAAAGAGTGGTATTGCCGTGTATGCAATAACAATATCAACTACTCGCTTGCTGGAAAATTCTGTCATTTGAAAACGAATAAACATATAGATAATATTAATAGGAGGATCCATGATTTGATCATTGAAACACACCATGAAAACTAAGAAACATATAGTTTAATGGATCCATGATTGTATCACTTAAATTCTCAACCATACTTAAACGCACCAACTGAATGCATATAAAAAATTATCTATACTATAGTATATAAAATGAACAAGAGTGATCCTGAGAAACTTAGTAAATCAGAACTCATCAAATTGCTTTTAAAGCAACAGAATAAGAAGCCTAAAATTATTGTGGTAGATGCTACCAAACCAGTTCCAACACCAAGAACTTACAAACCAGTGCCAGCACCTCGTAAGAGTGTAAATCAAATGGTTCAAGATTATGAAAACAATATAATTCTTCCACCATTGGAATTCAGGGATAAACCAGTTCCAGCACCTAGAACTAAAAAGTCAGTAGCAGAAAAACCAGTTCCTGCTCCAAGAACTAAAATAGAGCAAACAGACAAAGCTCTAAAAGGTTATACTAAATCCTATGAAATCACAATTAAAAACGATAAAGACCCATTAGTTCAACTACAAAACACTAGAAAGGGTATTGAATACCAGCTTATAAACATATTAACATCGATGAAAGGACTGAAATTTGTTGAAACGCTTAAGGTAACATTTACAAAAATGTCAGACGGAGAAATAGTGTATAAGACCGCATATTTCAACAGTCTAGCAGGGCTGTCAATAAGGGCCGGTAGCCGGCCGAAACAGCCGGCTACTGACCAACCTTTGGCCGCCTACTTTCGTCTCATTTTACTGTTAATTTTGGTAAGACCCCTGGAACATTTTTACAGAACAGAATCCAGCAAGAAACCAGCTTAAAATAATAAAAAGATCCCGCAAAAGTAATTGCAAAACGTCTGAGCCAAAGTAAAGGCCACACTTCCAGAGTTTTAACGTGTTAACCTTTCGGTAGAAGTAAAAACGTCGAAGAAGATCGAAGGGTTGTTGAACGCGAACCGTATGGAACGCCTGGGACATTTTCACAAGACTAGAACCCAGGCTTTTGCATGTGCCAAGATGGCGTCCGCACCGAAGAAACCAAGGCAGACATTGCTGAGCACGTTTTTTCATTCTTCATCGAGTGAACAAAGCAAAGGTAAGGACGTTTTTATTAATTTTCGCGTGTATTACAAGCCTTTTGAAAAAACCTTGGTATTTCTGTGATTTGAACACTGAAATTCGATTGAAATCATGATAATTATGCTTAGAGCACACTTACAGATTTCTTTGAACCGGGTTATTAGTCACTACAGCAATCAACATTAAGCTTAATGTTGTACTACCTTGTATTAAACTTTTTTTTGCTCCTTTTACTGGAAATATTGAAACAATATCAAATGCCAAGCTGCTTAGTTCGTCAATTCGGGAGACAACTTTTAGACTTGTAGTATTTGCTTATTCTTCTGACAGAAAGCGAGGGTTCTGTTGATAATGCAAGTCTTCCTGTTGGCTCGTTGGCGTCTGAACTGGAAGGTACTGACAGTAGTTAGTTTTTTTTTGGTGTGAGAGAATTTCAGTCACAGTTAAACAAAATCCTATCTATTGTAATTCCTTTGCGTGTTTTTTTCGAAATACTACAGGTAATGGAGGTGGATGTAATGAAAGTACACTTCAAACTGGTGAAGCCCATGTTGAAGTTGGTATGAATCATTTGTAAATATTTGCCCCAACACATAAGGTGGTAAAAAATATAACAAGAATAACTATAGCTACTTTTTTTTCTTCAGCAGCAGCCCCTGTGGACACTGTAAACAAGCCAACACATCGTTCAACTAAATCTGTTCCTACTTCTCGTGCAATTGAGCTAATAAGCCAGTATTTTCAAGAGTCACCAAAACTTCACTATTTTTATAAATGCAAAGAGGGTTGTAATAAATCATGTGATGGTCGTTTTAAGCATGAGTGGATTCTTGACAGAGGTGTTGGATATTGTGAGAAGACTGGTTTGTGGTGGCTCGTATATGAAGAAGGGAATGGTATGTTCTGCCTGCTGTGCAGAATGCACGATTGTGAAAATCCATTCAACCATCAAAAAAAGTTTAACCAGGTCCCTGCTATAAGATTTAAAAAGAGTGCACTGATTGGAAAAGATGGACACAGTGGCTCACAACAACATGAGATAGCCATTCAGAGGGAGCTCAATAAACGAGTGTCATTCTTCCACAAAGAGTTTGAAACCCAGTTGCAGACAAAAGATTCAGCATTGCACCACGCCGTCATGTCGGCATATTGGTTGGCCAAAGAAGAGATTGCTAATCGCAAGTTCACATCTTTATTGGAACTGGAAGAAATTCTTGGCGTTTCTGAAATAAAGCGTTTTGCCCACAGATCTCAGGGTTCACAACGAGAATTGTTTTTGTTGTTGGGCCAAGCTTTGAAGGATGAAATGCTAATGAGGGTAAAGAACGCAGGCAGCTATGGCCTGATGGTGGATGAAGCCACCGATGTCTCTGTGGTTGAGCAGCTGATTTCTTTTATACAGTTTGCTAACCCAGAGACAGGTGCACCAGAAGTCCATTTTCTGTCAATTCAGAATGTGCTTGAAAGCTCGACATCTGCAAATTCAGCGACCATTGTAAAACTTATCAAGGAAGAATTGTCAAACGATGGTTTGGATATCACTAAGCTCGGTAGTCTAGCCAGTGATGGGGTAAGTGTCATGACAGGCTCTCGCAATGGGGTAGCAGCCAAGCTAAGGGAAACAGTCCCAACTCTGATTAACATCCACTGTATCTGCCACCGCCTCGCCCTTGCTTGCAATGATGCAAATGACAACCTGACCCAAATATCGCAAGTAGAAACTGTCCTTCGGCAGCTCTGGAGTTTCTTTGAAAACTCAGCAGCAAGGTCAGCAGTTTATGTGCAAACTTCCTCTGAGATGAAGAAACTTGACAGCATGTCTGAAAAGAGCAAAGAAAAACTTGCAACAAAAGTACAGAAAGCATGCCGAACAAGATGGCTATCTCTGGATAAATCTGTGGAGAGTGTGTGTCGAAACTTGCCAGCCCTTCTTCAGACCTTGCGATGGTATCAGAACAAGGACTCTAACCCTACGGCTATAGGCCTCCTTAAGAAGTTGAAGAAACCTGATTTTATTGGTGTTCTGTATATCTTAAAAGGTATTCTGCCTGTGCTCTCGATTCTTAGTAAGGTGTTTCAAAAGGGGTCCATATCTTTTTCTCGTATTTCTCCTGCCATCAAAGCATCTAAAGATTCTCTAAACAAGCTTGTTCAAGAAAACATCACTGTCAAAGAGTTCCGAAAGGAGACAACAACTGGAAAACTTGCTTGCCTTGAGTTCAGTGAAGATGAGATAACAAAGACAGAGGCAAAGATGCACGAACTATGCTCCCAATATGTGACAGCCTTGACAGACAATATAGACCAACGCTTCCAGCACTCTTTGCCAGTCGTATCATCCTTCCGTATCTTTGATCCACTATCCACGCCTATTGCAAACCCTGAGTTTGTAGGATATGGACAAAAAGACATCCAAACCCTTGCAAATCACTTTTTTAGTGGAGATGAAAACAGAAGCAAACGCCTTAAACTGGAAGCTGAATGGAACAACTTCAAGTACGAGCTGTCCGACTGGAGTAAGGACTACCAGGCTATTCCTTCACCTTCTGCAACTTCCACAGAATGGGCCCTACAGAGGTTCCTAAGACGCAAAGAATCCTACAGCAGAAGTTATCCCTTGCTGTTACAAGTGGCAGAAATCTGCCTCTCTATGCCTGTTTCTAATGCATGGCCGGAAAGGGGGGCCAGTGCCCTTAAGCGCCTAAAAACACGGCTGAGAAATTCCCTGAAGAAGGAGATGCTCGAAAGTCTGCTTCATATTGCCATAAATGGGCCACCAGTAAAAGAATCTGAAGCTGTGATTAACAAGGCAGTGGAGTTATGGAAGGAGAAGAAGAAGAGGAAAAAACTGTCACGGTCTGGTCTTCAGCAACCAAATGCACAAAATGCACAAAACAACAAGGATGAAGTAGAGGAAGGAGAAGAAGAAGGAGAAGGCAGCGAAGCACAAGAAGTTGAGAGCATGCCAAGTTCAGACCAAGGGGAAAAATCCTGTTCCACCCGAGAGCAAGAAGAGGAACTTGAAGAGGAACTTGCAAAGGAACTTGATCTGTCATTGTCGTCAGACAGTGCATTTGAGTCTGATATGGACGACTAACAGTAACTTTACTTTAATTACTTCAAAACCAGGTCCCCAAAGGAACAGAGGACATGCTCAAAAGGAAAAGTGAAAACTAAAGCTAAAGGACATGTATTTTAATTTTTAATTAGTACTTGAACATGATATGTCTTATTTCGTTCTTTCTAAAAGTCAGAAGTTGCATTTTTAAGAAAAAATGGTTGTAATAAGGATTATACTTCAGCTTTCAGTATTGTCACATGACAACATGAACTTTAGTTAAAACATTGAAACAGAAAGTATTTTTTAATCAGTATTTGGAAATGTATCTTGAGATGTATTTTCTGATTCTCTTTTCTAAACATCAGTGGTTGAATTTTTGTGAAAAAGAATGGTTGTAATATAAATGACTCTTTACCTTTCAGTATTGTTACCAATAAGTGTACACCAGTTCGCCAAAGAGCAGAGTTAAAAGGACAATGGCTATGAGAACTTAAAACATTCAATGTCTTTTTTGAAGGTGTATTTGCCTCTTTTTTAAAAGCCAGTGGTTGAACTTTTAACAAGAATGGTTGTTTAATAAACATAAAAAATGGTTAATGTATTCTTATTTTGATTGTTCTTTAGGGCCCGAATACTGTCAGGAAAACGTCGAAAATAGCATTTCCGAGCATCTAAATTTCAAAATTTTCTGGGGGGGCATGCCCCCAGACCCCCCTAGGTGGCTCGCGCCTTCGGCGCTCGGAAAGTAGGCTGAAGCCTACTTTCTAAGAGCTGCTGGCTACTTCAAAACTTATTGACAGCCCTGGTCTAGCTCAAACAATCATAAATAATCTAGAAATTACTAAATCACTACAATTGTCAAAACAGCAAATCTTGAATAAGATAGCTCAATGGATATCTGAAGGGTCTCGTTGGACTGTTAAATCGGTTGATAATCATTATATTAACATAGTAAAATATCAACCAATGAGAGGCTCTTCATACATTAAACTACCACAAGAACTCAGAAACAGTGCAAAGGGATTGATAAATATGAAAAATGAGGATAATGAATGCTTTAGGTGGTGTCACATCAGACATTTGAATCCCCAAGAAAAATGCCCACAGAGAATAAAAAAATGTGATAAAGAATTTATTGAAAAGTTGAATTACTCAGGAATTGAATTTCCAGTCAATCAAAAACAGTATAATAAAATTGAGAAACAGAATAATATCAATATCAATGTATTTGGATATGAAGAAAAACAACCATTTCCTATTTACATATCCCAAGAAAAATTTGAAGATCAAATGCATTTACTATTGATCACAGAAGGTGAAAACAAACATTATATATTAATAAAAGACTTCAATAAATTTATGTACAATCAAACAAAACATGAACATAGAAAGCATTTTTGTAGGTATTGTTTACAATGTTTCAGTAGTGAAAGAGTATTATTAAATCATAAAGAAAATTGCATCATAATAAATGGAAAACAAGCCATAAAAATGCCGTCAAAGGATAATAACATATTGAAATTCAACAACTTTCATAAGCAGTTGCCTGTACCATTTGTCATCTATGCAGATTTTGAAGCTATTGTAGAAAAAATAGAAGGATGCAGACCAAACAATGACAAATCCTATACTGAATCGTATCAAAAACATACTGATTGTGGTTATGGTTATAAGGTTGTATGCTGTTATGATGATAAATATAGTAAACCAGTACAGATCTATAGAGGTGAAAAAGCTGTTAACAAATTTATGGAAGCTATGTTAGAAGAAGTTAAATATTGTCGTAATATGAATAAAAGATATTTAAACAAACCATTAAAAATGACAAAAAAGGATGAAGAAGAATTCCAAAAAGCTGATAAATGTCATATATGTGATAAAAAGTATACAGAGAAAGATATTCGAGTTCGAGATCACTGTCATATTACTGGTCAGTATTGAGGATCAGCTCATCAAGATTGTAATATTAACCGGTTATATTTCACAATCTCCGTGGGTATGACAGTCATTTTATAATGCAAGAGATTGGTGAAATAGTCACGAAGCATACATATACAAATAAGAAAGGTGAAAAGTGTCAAATGAACATCAATGCAATTCCTAACAACATGGAAAAATATATGGCGTTCATGCTTGGTAATCATCTAACATTTATTGACAGTTTCCAATTCATGAGTTCCAGTTTAGAAAAACTAGTAAGTAATCTACCAAAAGAATCATTAAAGTATACCTCTCAAAAATTCAAAGGTAAAAAGCTTGATTTAATGGCACAAAAGGGGGTCTACCCTTATGATTATATGGACAATTTTGATAAATTCAATGAAAAACTACCAACAAAAGAAGACTTTTTTAGTATCATGAATAATGAGCATATAAGCAATAAAGATTATCAACATGCTCAGACTGTATGGGATACATTCATGCTTAAAACAATGGGTGAGTATCATGACTTGTATTTGAAATCTGACATCCTTCTATTAGCTGATGTGTTTGAAAACTTTAGGAGAACATGCTTAGGAATACTATAAACTTGATCCATGTCATTATTTCACATCTCCTGGTTTGTCATGGGATGCTATGCTAAAAATGACTGATATCAAATTGGAACTAATGACTGACATTGATATGTTTCAATTTATTGAAAAAGGTATGAGGGGTGGTATATCATATATAGCCAATCGATACGGAAAGTCAAATAATAAATACATGAAAACATACGATGAGAAGGCACCCTCAAAGTATATCATGTATCTAGACGCTAATAATTTATATGGTTGGGCTATGTCACAATACCTACCAACTGGTGGTTTTAGATGGATGACAGATAAACAGATTAACAACATAGATTTAGCTAAATACAATGAAAACAGCGAAAAAGGTTTAATATTAGAAGTTGATTTAGAATACCCCAGAGTTGCATGACCTTCATAACGACTACCCACTAGGACCGGAAAAGGTTAAAGTAACTAAGGACATGCTATCAGATTACGCTAAAAACATTGCGAAAAAATATAATATATCAACAGGTCTTGTACAAAAAGTGATACCAACATTGAGCAACAAAGAAAAATATGTTCTACATTATAGAAACCTTCAATTATATACAGATCTTGGATTAAAAGTCATTAAAGTTCATCGAGTATTAGAATTTAATCAGTCACCTTGGCTTAAACAATACATTGACTTCAACACCAACAAACGAAAGAATGCTAAAAATGCTTTTGAAAAAGATTTTTTCAAACTTATGAATAATAGTGTTTTTGGTAAAACAATGGAAAACTTAAGAAAGAGAGTTGATGTCAGATTAGTAACTGATGAAAAGAAACTATTAAAAATGGCTGCTAAACCTACTTATGTAAGTAGTAAGATCTTCAATGAAAACCTTGTAGCCGTTCATAAGATCAAAGAAACACTAACCCTAAACAGGCCGGCATATGTGGGTATGTGTATTCTAGATCTTAGTAAGACATTAATGTATGAGTTTCATTATAACTATATCAAAGATAAGTATGGTAATAAGGCTAAGCTGCTCTTTACCGATACAGACTCCCTAACCTATGAAATTGAAACCGAAGACGTCTATAGGGATTTCTGGAACGATAAAGATAAATTCGATAACAGCGACTACCCTGAAAGCTCACCGTATTTTAATAAGTTAAATAAAAAAGTAATTGGTAAATTCAAAGATGAAGCCGCAGGAATTCCCATTTATGAATTCGTCGGTCTACGATCAAAAATGTATAGCTACATGAAAGACAATCAAAAAGGTGGAAAAACAGCAAAAGGAATCAAAAAGAATGTCATTAAAAATGAAATCCAACATGAAAACTATAAAGACACACTCTTCAATAATAAACAGATGCACCATCAAATGAAATCAATAAAGTATCACTCAGTTGCTTTGATGATAAACGATATTATACTAGAAGACGGAATCAACAGTTACGCATACAGGCACTATGTCATCAAAAATTAAACTCATCATTCTTTCATTAAATTGATCATTCTTTACCTTATCACATATTGGTATTCATTTATTTGAAGAAAATATATTATTTCTTTTCAAGGATCCTTTATAATGTCCAACATTTTAAACCATCCGAAGAAAGAGAACACATGGAACCATGTCAAAATTCCAATGCAAAACTGCTTTTTTAGTGAACGCACTCTTATATTTAAAAAACATATAGATTTCCGAGAATGTCACGCAAAGGAAATCACGCAATGGAATAAACGCACCATTTTGTTTTTATTAACATATAGTTTCATTTGATTTTTCTATATTTTTTAATCCAACAGATGGGAAGTAGTTAAGACTTGGCTTGGTAGCAGATCAGTTTTGCAAAACTGATCTGGTACCGCCAAGTCCTTAACTACTGCTCTGTTGTCATACCATCAACACCACCAGCCTTTCCATTCTTCATTTGTTGTATAGCAGTCCTGATCTCTGCATGTGACTGCATGTTAAAGAAGGCGAAATGTTAATCTCTCAAAAGTGAGGTGTAGTTACTCTAGTCTCAAAGGAAGACTCAGATCTAACTGATCTCGCAAACTGGCGACCAATAACTTAACTTAATATGGATTACAAAATTGCGTCCAAAATTGTAGCCAGGAGAATAGAAAAAGTTTTGATGCGCTTAATAAATCCAGATCAAACAGGTTTCACAAAAGAGAGGTGTATAGGTCAAAATGTTAGGCAGATAAATGATATTCTTGAGCAAACAAAACTTCAAAACATTCCGGGGTTACTTCTGCAACATGATTTTCGTAAAGCGTTTGACACTATTGAATGGGATTTCATCCAAAAGACAATTACGGTATTTAATTTTGGTGATAATATCAAATGATGGATCACCACTCTTTACACCAATTCAGAAAGTGAAGTTTTAAACAACGGCTTTTGTACCAACTACTTTAAGTTATCAAGAGGAGTGAGGCAAGGCTGCCCTTTGTCCCCCTATTTATTCATTCTTGCGGTTGAGCTGCTAGCTTGTAAGATTAGACAGGATAAGGAAATTCATGGTATAACTATTTTTCGGAAAGAATTTAAAATAGGCCAATTCGCTGATGACACCACTCTCTTTTGCAAGGATACAGACACCATGCAAAGAGCTATTGTACGATTGAATGATTTCGGTGATCTATCAGATTTGCGACTTAATCCATCAAAAACAAAAGCAATGTGGCTGGGGCCCTGGAGGCATTGTAAAGAAAAATCTTTCGGATTCAAATGGCCAAGTGAGCCGATAAGAGCCTTAGGGATATTCATATCCTATGATGAAAAAAAAATTACCAATACAACTTTGAAGAAAAAATTCAAAAAATAGATACTATTCACGGCATCTGGCAGTCCCGAAACCTTACACTATTTGGAAGATGTCTTATAACTAAAAGCCTTGGCATCTCGCAGCTGGTACATTCCACTTCTATTCTTGATATCCCAAAAAAATGCATTCAAGATGTTAATTCTATGATATTTAAATTTATATGGAAAAACAAGAAAGACAAAATCAATCGCAAAGTCATGTTTCAAGACTACGAAAATGGAGGTCTACTTGCGCCTAGCATATAAACTATGTCCAAATCACTCAAATTGGCATGGATCTCGAGATTTTTAATAAACGACCAAATGGGCAGTGAATCCTGGAAGGTTATCCCAAACTATTATTTCGATAAATATGGTGGCTTAAATTTCCTATTGCACTGTAACTATGATGAAAAGTTTCTCGAGCAGGTAAAATTCCCGCACTTCTACAAGCAGATGTTACTATATTTCTCTGAACTTAAAGCATCTTATAATCCAGAATCTGATCAGGAATTGATCCTATTTAATAATAAAGAAATTAGAATTAACAGTCAAACCATCTTTCATCGGAGCTGGTTCAGTAGGAATATTATTTTTATCCACAATCTGTTGAAGACGGATGGAAAAATTCTCCCTTACGCAGAGTTCATCCGAAAATGCGAACTGAGCTGAAATTTCCTAACATACATGCAAGTTGTATCTGCAATACCTCAGACCATCATTATTAAGGCAAGGATAAAATGTCTAGATAAAACTATTTTACTTTCAGAATATGAGTTTCAGCTGTCTAGGGATACTACCATGAATTTACGTAAATTAAAAAACAGAGATTATTACTGGCTTTTGATAAATAAAGACAAGCAAGTATTGAAGGCAAGCGTAAAGTGGGAGAGAGATTTACAGTCAGACATGGTGCGGATTGACTCTTTTTTTAGTCGTGTAAAATATATTTCAAGAGAAAACAAGCTGAGAGAATTTTACTTCAAACTTTTGCACAGAATAGTTGTTACAAAGAGAGAACTGCATTTATTTGGTATTAAAAATGATATCCTTTGCATTTACTGTCGAGAAAATGATTCCATTATTCACACTTTTTCTAATTGTCAGTGGTCAAAAGAGTTTTTCTTGGAAGTTATTAAGTGGTTTAACAAAGAAAATGGCACCTCTTTCTCCTTATCCCCAACGGAAATTCTCTTCGGCACGAACTCCTCCAAGACTGACGTGATTACCAATAATTTAAACTGTACTCTCCTCTTTGCTAAATATTACCTCTTTACCCAAAAACTAGCACAGAAAAACCTATCTTAAGAAGAATTTGTAGTTAAATTAAACTGTCGATCTCATTTAGAAAAATTCCCTCTGCAATCTAAAACATAAGTATTATATAAATTAAAACATACTGTTAACTATTGAAGTACTTTACCAAATGATTAGTGCAGTTTCAGACTATAAACAAAAATTGAAATTGTCAACGCCAACCCAGTCTCGGAATGTCTAGTGTAGTGTATTGTTGTAACATCTTGTCATGTATTCCTTTGTATTGTAACCTTTCAAATCGCTTGTTAAGTAAATGTTTTGCATAAATAAATAAATAAAAAAATCACCTACTAACTCCGAAGTGTCATTGCATTACGCATTGTCGATTTGCAAGCTGTTTCTGGCGGTTGAAACACATCTTTGTGACATGGAATTCCTGTAAAGTGCACACCAACCAAGCGAATATCAGTAAACAGTGTTAGAAACTTAAATACTGAAGTGTCAAACAGCATGCAGTCATGCAGTTTAATTAATCATATAAAGTTATATTACTCTAAACACAGCTTGAATATGTGGATCAGTTGTCAGACACAATCCTGGAATCTGATGTCCTTTTGTTGAAACTTGGCTTGGGCTTGAATACCATCGGCAAAAGAGAAAAATTAAGGAAAATAATATGAGGTAAAGACTTGCAAGGCAATTTGCAATACCAAACTCCTTTCCTTTTTAATTGAGGCACAGCTGCTCTAGTTGAAGTGCAGATAAATATTTGTAATATAAAGGTGGGTCTTTGTTTCCTAATAGGAACTACAAGTTTAAACGTTGAAAAACAGAAAGGTGAGGGCATTCCACTTTTTTCTGTTCACCTATGACTTTCACTGGCGTACTTTCATGGAAAGAAATTAAATGATACGATTTCTTGTTATGTACCCTGACAGCAAGAAGTGCAGAAGAAATAAAAGACTTGATCAACAAAGTGATATTTCAATGGAAGCGTGCTAAACCATCACTTTCTACATCAAAGGCAACCAACACTAAGGTACCAGCTGTAACCAGGGTTGCCATGATCAGGGAAAAGTCTGGGAAAACCAGATTTTGTTTTCAAATTCAGGACTGAAGATTTGGATTAGGGATTGTAATAGCGGAGCCCACAGGCTGAAGGCCCAGCGGAGCACCATACTCACAGAACCTATGCCCATAATTTTTCATGGTCACGGCTAGCGGAGAGTTTTGTGGGCGCGTTGTGTGCCCTCCGCCCTCCGTACGTTTCTGGCTAGCTCGCTGGTGCGTATGATGTAGCAAAACATGCGTGTGTGATGCCACACAACATCCGGGATCTTTGAGGCTTTGTTTTTCCAGCAGCTACACAGCAGTCAGCTCAAACACTTTAGTTGCAGGAGTTTTTGGTGTTTTTAGCGCAAAATTAAAGTCGTTATTACCCAACATTTTTGGGGGGTTGGATACTAATTAAGGAATACTCAAGAGTCGCTTTTGTGGAAAAAGAAGAGCTTTCAGGGATAAAATCTTGCTTCGAGGAACTATATACGTTTTTAGCAATGTGGAGAGATGGGTTCGTTTTACAGATTTCAGCACCTAAGAAATAATTTTCAAGTACAGTAGTCGCCGGAGGGACTTAAAGGTAAAACAAATTGCATTTTTTGATGGGAATTTATCTTGATATTAATCTGTGATTGACTTTTTGTCTGTGTTCTCATTAGTTTTGGAGAATTGTTTATAAACTTGTATTTATTTCTTAAATTTCATCGAACACACGGCTCGGCCTCGATGTGCTATAAATTGTACGCGTTTTGCTTATAAACATAAACTAATACACGACTTTCATAATGGTGGATGACGCGCCGGACTGGTAACAACTATTACACGAAAACGAGGTCAGTAAGGCCTCGTCTCGCTCAAATCACTCACAACAAAACAAGGTCAAGAGTTCAATTTGCTTTGTTTTGGTCACAATATTACCTCCATTTAGGTCAATTACTTCCCATAATAGGGCATATATTTTCGAAACAAAAATGCCAACTCATTGTTGTGTGCCTGAATGTCCAAAAAAAGGCTATCAAAATGGGGATGGAACGAAAAGGTCGTTCTTTAAATTTCCGATCGGTGACCGTCAAATGAAGAAGAAATGGCTACATGCGATTAGGAGAGAGGGAGGAAAACACTTCACGGTGACCAAGCATACAAAGGTATGCGCTCTTCATTTCAGAGAGGCTGATGTAGTAAAATCCCTAGCTGGCAAAAATGACTTGAAAGCTGGAGTTGTTTCTTCTGTATTTCCTTGGATTCGGACCTCGCCACGCAAGAGAAAGGAGCCGACTGCACGTAACTTTGATGCAAGCAATGTGACTCGGCGGAAATTAGAAACTGCAGATGTGGCTGCAGAGGAACTAACGAACAAAATGCCAGTGAGTATGTCAGATGTTGGATCAAATGCCGGCCCACAAACTGAAGATGTTGAAACACAAACTGAATTCACTGACCACGAGGTTTACTTGTCAGAAATTATAAACAACAACGATAAAAGGATCCGAGAAATGGAACAGGAAATTAAAGAACTTAAGCGTCAATTGGAAGACATTCAGCGGCAAAGTGAAGTAGTTAATAAGAGATTGTTCACGCTTGAAAACTTGAAATCAAAGGATTCTGCTGCTGCTTTTTATTCTGGTTTTCCCAACTGCGACACGTTTTTGGCTGTCTACAAATATCTTGATCCTGGAGATAGGGCACAAAATATCTCCTACTGGCGCTCCTTAAATGCAGACATCTCAGCTGATTACAATACAGATGAAACGGAGGAGTTACTAACTAAAAAAGGGAGAGCTAGATCTTTGAAGCCGGAGGATGAATTTTTAATGGTCATGTGTATTCCACGAAGATCACTTGGCCCACTTGTTCAATGTATCAAGTTCTACAGTAAGTAGGATATTCATCACGTGGATCAACTTTATGTACTTTAAATTTGGCCAAGTAGAGAAGTAATTGATAGAACAATGCCTGAAGCATTCAAAAGTAAATCAAATCTACAAGAGTCATAATTGATTGTACTGAAATTAGATGCCAAATGCCAAGCAGCCTGCAATTAAATGGAGAACTCTTCAGTAGTTATAAAAACCATACAACATTGAAGGGTCTGGTTGGCATTTCACCTGGAGGGGCAGTAATATTTCTCAGCCAGCTTTATACGGGATCTATATCTGATATAGAAATTGTCAGGAGGAGTGGATTCTGCCTTTCCAGGACAAGGACTCTGTTATGGCAGACAAAGGGTTTCCAATTGAAAATTTGCTGCCTCTGGGGGTCTCGCTAAACTTACCACCTTTCCTTGGTGCATCAAGTCAAATGGCTGCAGAGGATGTGGTGAAAACACAAGAAATTGCCAGCTTAAGAATGCACATTGAGCGTGCCATAAATAAGATTAAAAATGTCCACATTTGGGACAGAGTTATACCCCTTCATCAAATGGGGATAGTGAACCAGATGTGGACAGTATGTGCATTCTGCTGCAATGCACACTCAAACATAATTTCCACATAGAAGTATTAACTTAAAGAATGTATACTTTAAAGCAACAGTAATCCCATCCTATGATTAAGTGCCACTGTAACATGTTTATTTCATATTTAAAGGTAATGTTTTTGCATTGTTTTATTACTGTTCACCAGTGATCATTAGGCTCAATTGCCAGGCTATGAGGGGGGGAATGAGCCCGCATGCAGACAAGGAAGAAAAACCATTGCAAGATGATGGCTGTAATTTACCCTAGTGATCACTAATTTGGTAACTTGTCTACTATTTATCAAATTGATGCACCAAATCTATACCGTGTAGCATGATAATTTTGCGCATAGAATTCAGTGAAATGTCTCGACAAGTGAGAATAGTTAATAAGTTTCCTTCCTTGTTAATGTTCTGCTGTTTGAAAAGAAAATCGCAAAAATTTGTTCCCAGCGGAATTTTCTGTCATTTTGAACCGAAAAAATTTATAACAGCAGGATAACTAAATTTTGAATAGAATTTCTTTTAATACTAAAATCTTCGATCAGACACAGTCTTTAAGTACTGTGAATACTTTTAGTTAACCCTTCAAGCCCCAATGGTGACTACTTGATCATACTTGCTGTTTATGAAAATAAAGGAAATGATCACCAGATATGAATTTTGTCGATGTTTAAGCAAATAAATTCTCCCAACTACTAAAAAAGAAATATAGTAAGAATGGTGAGAATATTCATGTTGATATTGGGGCTCAAAGATTTAACTCAAACAGTTGAACTCGTACACAATATCTCACATTTATTACTGTTATTTACTTGACAGCTCCCATGGAAAGGTTTTGCAGATGCAAATTTAATAAAATGATTAAAGTAATGAGACCAGTTTTTGGTGCAGTTCAGCCCAGAACACAGGATTAAAGGGGATTCTTTGTATGTAAAGGCCTCTATTGGTGTAAACAGTGAAGTCACACCACCTTGCCCCTGTCACTGCCATTTGTCCCTGTACTTGGACATAGTAAGCTTGCATTCGGTGTCACTTATCTTCTCCATAAAAAGGCTTGCATCTGTACAGGCATCAAAGGGTGTGACATGCTGTTTTGTATATGGACATTTTACCTCAGCAATGCCAAAGTGGTCAGTGCAACCAAAATCAACAACCCTTGCATCAGCAGTGGCTCCAGTAATTGGACTGGGTTTTGAAGCCACCAATCCACAAGGAAGAACCTTAACAGGTGTCCTTCTGTTGTACATAAATTTTTGATATTCCATCAGGACAATTGGCTCAAACTTCTTCCCATGTTCTCGGTATTTGGAAGAGACTGGTTTGGGATTAATTAGTGTTTCAGCAAAATTCTCATGATTTCTTTGGCGTTTAGAAATTAAATGGAAATTGGATGCCGTGAAGCAAAATTTACGCTCTTCTTTCCATTGTTCACAGTCCTCTTGTTTCCTTGTTTCTTTTTCGATGTCATTTATTTTGTCTTCTTCTAGCCGTAGAGTATGTAGCAGTCTCCTCTCATCTGCAGACAAATTGTCAGGAACTGTCATTTTCTCGCTACTCCTTAAAGGAAATCGTGGATAGGTAAGGCGCTGATTGTTTATCTCATGAGGTCTCAAAGTTCGATTTAGAAAGGGCGACTTGATAGAATAGAAATAAACCAATTTGGCATTTTCCAAATTTTGTCTCCTTATATTTAGTAGGGTTTGCCTGAGTGAAGTGTTCACCGGCCATTTGGGAGAGGCCCATATTGGGGTCAAATTTGAACAGTTCTTTCTCAAATTCTTGCTCTGTTGACTCGCTGACTTGTCTTCATCCTGGCATCGTACAAAAGGGACTTAATGCCAGACCGTGCTCTAGATTCATCAACCTTTGTTTTGTTTACTTCAACTTCCATAACTGGCTGTGGTGTTATATTTTTCCCTCCTTTTTTACCTTTCTTGCGCCATTGCTGCAACCGGGAAGTGCACACAGTTGAAGGTTGTTCGTCCTGTTCCTCACACAAATCTTTGATAGAAGTACAGTTATACAAAGTAAACTTACACATCTTAAACATTAAGGCCAGCATGTGGTTACAAAATCCCACTCTTCCTGCTACACAGGAACAACAAGCACTCTTAACCTCTCCAGTCACAATACACAAGGCAATTTTCAGATTGTGTGGCGGTTCACTCTTTCTGAAACTATGACAGCACTTGCTTTTGAAGAAAAAATACTTTTGATTGTTAGCACATTCAATGTCCTCGAGATATTCGTCATCTAGGAAACGTCTAGCTTTCATCAACCCTGTTGGTACCGTGTGGTGATCTTTATTGGCGACAGATTTTCCTGACTTCATAACATGACCATTCATTTCCACTCTAGTGAACATTGGCATTTTCTCGAACAAAGTTCCCCAGCCACCGCTAGAAAAATCCACTGATTCTTCACTGTCGATGACAAAATCAGAACTTGTATTCTGCTTTTCTTTCCTACGGCTGTAAATTCTGTCTGGATCTGGATCCACAATCTCCTTGTCTTTACCTGTTCTGATATATTCATGGACTCTTTTCACAAGTTCCACTTTTGTTTTCAATCCTTTTGCCATGTCGCCGCAGCACCTTAACCATAGCTTCAGTTCTGAGTTCTTCAGCTCATCAGGTATATTGTTTTCAGTAAGAATAACCGCATTTGAAGAGCCATTTACATCGCTAATGCTACTACAGAAAGCCATCTTCGATACAGTTTGCCAAGTGACGTGACGCAACTTGGCCTCACTGACTTCGCTTTCATGCAGGTAGAACCAGGCCCCGCGCTAGTTCCGCCGTTATGAAAGTCGTGTATGGAGATTTGAATAAAATTTTTCGAAAGAAGATTGTGTTGTCCATTTTTATGTGTTTGTTCATTCATTACAGAGATTGAAAAGCGATTTTATGTAAACAAAACAAGACTTTGATTTTATATTCGCATCGCCTTATGCAATTTTGATTTCCAAATCAGTTTCTCGGGCATTTTTTGACAAGCAACAACTGTATTTTCGGAAAATACTCGTAATAGTTATTCTAGAGGGAGAAAAAGTTGTTTTTGTGAACTTTTGTACGGTCTAAATGTACTTTGCAGACGGTCGGGTTATACTGTTTTTGAGAATTGCTAACATTGAAAAATAGCCCAGTCGTCGATATTAATCTTAATTCTTGTGCTTCCGACCTTTCACCTATTAGTTAAGCTTGTTCAGAGGGTCTTCAGAGGGTGCCGCTGTTAGGCTAAGCCTTTATTACTTTTGGCTTGTTGCAAGGTTTGATTATATTTTTTGGTGTTGCTGCCAAATGATCTATCACGCAAAGGGCCAATGAAAATCACCATGAAATTCCAAATCTTGAGAGAGACTTGAAATCTTTATTGTAACTAGCTTAATTACTGGTGTAAAGAAGGTTGATTGTTCTTTAAGATGCAGTCTCCCTTATATTCTCATATGGAATTTCACTCCGGAAATAGATTTCGCTTATAATTTTTCTGTTAACTTCTATTGGCAAGTAAATCACAGATATGAAATTAGATTGGAGGCAACATAAGCAAGTTATCATCCTTTATAGAAATTTGCAGATATTTTTGCTAGGCCAGTGACCACATACGTCGCAGTGGAGCATACCTACAATAAACAATAACCATGGTGAGCGCACTGAATGGCCCGATTGTATGTCCATTTTTTGGAAATGGGAAAATAACATCACGAGGAAAAGGAATGATTCCCCTTATTCAGTGTATTTCCAATGTAGCAAATCATTTAAAGTGTTATCACCTTTAGCGCACAAAAGTGATGGAATACGAATTGACACTAGCTAAGGCGGGAAAGTTCATCTTGCATTGGACGAGTTGGGTCGCGTAAGTATTTGTTTTTTCATTAGTGCAAAGTTTTCTGTTTTTCAGTTTTTAAAAGCGGCTTTCAAAACGTAAAGCGAAAAAAAGAGAGAGAATAGACCTTTCCTGCATTCCTGTGAACAAAGGCACCAACTCGAGGCTGGGGTGGACAAAATACAGTGATTTCTATGAAATTGTCCACCCAAGCATCGATTTAAATCCTTATCAACGAGAGGCTATAGACGGCTAAAAGAGTGTAAGATCCAAGTGTTATACAATAGTCACGGTCTATATTGGAATAGTGGTATATTGCAATGGTTTTTAGCTCTCCTCAGAGTTTATTCTGCATTTTTAAAAGTTGACGTGTTTCTCAGAGCTAGGCAGTACCTCCATTGTCAGAAGTATGGCGTCATTGCTTCCAGTTTGAAATATTTGAATCTCCAGCATGGTAGCTGTTTTGTAGTTCTTACGGATGCAAGTGGTTACTTTTCTATACTCTTTAAGCAAGCGAAGTCGTTTCGTTCTAAGAACTCCTTTCTTGTAGTCCTCTTTTATCTCGTCTTGAACTGTTTGAAGTAACCGCTTGTAACACTTGGATGTACTTGGTGCAGACAAACGGGTCACTCAACGAAAATACACTTACATCTATTTCCACGGCGCTTTCGATAACGCCTGAGATGTTCACCAAACTCTTGCCAAACACTCGTACTCTCCCAGTAGGATTCAAAGGAATACTACAGAGAAAGCAGTTATTTCCGCCTTTTTTTTTCGGAGTTTTGCCCATACATGAAGCAAGGATTTGGAATCACTTCGCATACATAAATTAACTTAGCGGTCGAATAAACTCGCAGGAAAATTAATCTTCGCCAGGTCTAGGGAGCCTGTTCTAACACAGCTTATGATTGGCTTTTTATTAAACAATGACTTAACGCCGATTGGTCCTCCAGCAATCTGCACGTGATCTCCAGCTGATCTTTGCAAACAAAAGGAATGGAATTTAACCGCTCGTTTCAGACGTTCGTGGGAGAGGAAAGATTGCGTGACGAGCCCTAAGAACGTCTGCGTAGGAGGCTATCATGATTGTGGTCAACGTGAAAACAAAACAATCCAAGAATCGGTCTATGATTAGTTACAACGTCACTGGGTGGCAAGGTTTTCCACTCTTGTTCCCGAAAACCGTCCTAAGCCGAAATCATAGAATTTATTGAGCGCGCTTTCTATAAAAATATTAAGAGCTATGATAATTTAAAATGTTAATATTCTAAAAATTCAAAACCCTAATTCTTGTTTAAAAGGTAAAATCTAAAAAGTCAGATATAATACTCTAGGAAATTGATAAGACTAATGCTTAAAATAAAAAAGTTTTCAGTTTCCATTTAAAAATGTCAATAGAGTTTGTGTCCCATAGTTGTGGTGCAGCCCGTGAAAATGCTCTCTCACCCAGTGAATTTTTCTTGGATATTTTAGGGTGGCTGAGTAGGAGACTACTGTCATTATGGCACAGGTGGTAATGGCTCGATGGCATGACAGAAAGTAGATCCATAACATAGCGAGGTGCCTTTCCATGATTAGCTTAAAAACATGTTAGTGTAAATTTGAAGACAATGCACTTGTATACAGGCAGTCAGTGTAGTTCCTGGAGTAGAGGAGTTATGTGGGAGTACCTTGGTGCATTGTAGATTGTTATCTTCCGGACGGAAGATAAAAAAAACGATTGTTCTCGAGAGATGAGTGGCCGTCAAGAAAGCAGGTCCAGTTCTACTTTTCAAGACTATCCATGCTAAAGAGAAAGCAAACCAACACTTGATGACTTGGAAGATTGAATAATTTGCACACGCGACTAATGAAGCGAAATTTAACCTCTCATTTGAAATGTACCTTGTAATGCACATACATGGTGTATCTGCTTCTCAAAACGGGAATGTTGAATGAAATTGTCATAATTTTTTTTTTCAGGTTAATGACAAGAAAGAAATATGTAGAGTAAAATAGCATGCAAGACTTTCACATGTGAGATTTTTTTTTTTTAATCTTTATTCATAACAAACATACATACAAGCAAAGGAAAAGGAAAAAGAAAACACAGCAGAGTTATTAAAAAAAAATTAATTACACCACAGTTGTGAAGTTAATATATGTAAATTGAATATAACACATAGTAGTTAGCTTGGGAAAAAAACTAAGTTAACAATAAAGAAAATCACTATACCTACACAGGAGGTAGAAGGAGCGCTTTGTAGTATGTTACGAAAGTTACTAGTTCATTATACGTTCGACTTTGTACTTAAAATAAATTTTGTTTATAAATTCCGACAAAATAGGTCTATTGTTATTTAATTTTCTAGAATATAAGTAATATTTCATGAAAAGGAGGGTGTAATTTAATTTTCTTACGAGCTTTTGGTCCATTGAGTCTTTAAAGGTTCCAAATAGCATTTCTTTGGTGTTTGGATTGTGAGATTGTTTTAGTTTTGTCAGGTTGTAATACATTTGCATACCGACAAAAACAATGTCAAGGGAAATTCAAACCCATTTGCTTTATTCGCATGGCCCATGAAATGCTAAAATGTTTCCCTACACAGGATTTAAAATCATTATTTATCTGCTAAGTAGAAATACATAAATTCGGGACTTACGGGTTTTGTTAGAAGCGCAACATAATAAAACCAAAGTCGAATGTGTAACGTATTACTTTTAGCGGGTGTTTTGGAATTTTTCATCTGTTTGTGCCTTGAGCGCACGAGGGATTATTTATTTTGTCCATATTTAGTACCACTGATATGTTTCATGTGCTTACAGAAACGAATTCAACAGAAAATAATGAAACAAAAAGTCCGCGTCTTTAATTAGTCAACAAAACTGCTCATATTTTTATAAAAGCTTGAGTTAATGCTAAAGTAGCATCTTGTTCGTTGGTAAATGCATTCATAAAACCGAATTATATGCTGTATAGTTTTCTTCATAGTGGTTCAGTGCAATCCAGTTTACAATAAAAACAGTGTCATGCTGAACCAATAATGATTAATTCATCAGTCTTTGTTATGCACATCAACTGTTAAAATGGCAATAAAGTGCGTGTTGTTGGAATGGGTTGCAAAGTTAACAGTGAGTCAGTGAACATTGCATATCATAAATACAAAGATCTAAGAGAAAATTTTACCTGTCATTCAGGGCTGTACAGCATCTCATTACCAAATTTGTGCCAGTGTTGAAATTGGATCATGTGAAGTGGTTGTTTACCATACTTAAGTGAAAAACAATGTACAGGTATTTTCTGATTGCTGTATTTTTTCATTGCCAATCTTGAAGGCCAACTAATTTGAATGAAAAAAAGAAATTTGACAGCGGTACATGTTGACATGTCTTGCAAGCTTATTTCATGCAGAGATACATGTTATTCCCAATGACCTTGCCTCAGCAACCTGGTCTTGAGTAATGCTTGTAAATGGGCAGATTACCAGCACACAAACTTTTGTGTTATTTCACATTTCACTGGCCAAAATTCATGCCAGAAACATGTGATATAAATGCACTTTAAACTTTCATTACAAAAACCCACTAAATGACAACTCCGTAGGGATCCAGTTGGTGTGTTTGTCAGTGTGAAATTGCTATCATTAAATGTAGTGGTTTGAAACCTTTCTCGCCTTTCTAGCTTTTCAGCCTAAAAAAAATGGTATTTTGCTTCCCTTAGGTGAAGCAGAAATAAAAAATATACAGTGATCAGAGTAGGCTCATTTTCTCCTGCTCCCTCCGGCAAGCCATCTCATTTCACGGCTATTACCGCTCCTACATCCATCACTGTGTGAGGCTGCTCATAGCCTATAGGTTTTCCTATCTTTGCCACTCGACAAAGTTTTTGATTATTTTGACATTTTTTTGTCTTTTCAATAATTTTCCAATAGCTTTCATAATGCATAATGCAATAACTATATATAGGTAGTGCAGTTGTCAAGCTCCAAGTTCGCATTCAGACAGTTGACATATCCACAGTTCTTGCAATTTGATTTGCTAGTTTAAGTGGAAGATTACAAAAAATTGTCAAAAATGAGTTAAAAACTTTGCCAAGTGGCATCAGTATAGCACACAGCACTGTAAATAGTAGCAACTCATTATTCATTGATACCATTCTACTGTTTTTTAACAGAGGTGTCCTGATTGTACCTTTGAGTGACCCATAGCAAGTAAGCTTTGCAAAAATGCTGACTGTAGCTGTCAATTTCAGAAGAAAGCTAAGGATTCGGAACATGGGAAAGGTTAATAGCCACCTTAAGATACTCCGGTTTTTGCTCACGGGTACGGGTAGCGCCATTTTGAATTCATTAAATGATCACGTCAGCGATACCTTCCCGTCAAAGCTACACGTTTTCCTGGGGTAGCCACTACTCTACACGTTTGTTTTCAACGGGTGACATGTCGGAAAAGCGGGTAAGTTTTTTTGTCTTTATACCTACTTTATTTGACAAAAAAAGTTTATAGAATATTACATAAACACTTTCTTTTACACTTTGTAAAATCTCGGCGATAAAGAAAACTTTTGGTATGAAAAAAAGGCGGACGAAATTGTACGCTGCCAGACAAGCTTAAGCTTAAATTTTAACTTGTGCAGCATTTTTCTCATTCCGAAACATTTTTCATATAAATTTACGACATTTGAAGTACAGGATGAAGTCTTGAATCGATTTTAGATTGACAACTTTGTTTCTATACTTTTAAGGACATTTAGTTCAATAAAATCTTGTAAAATACTGCTGAAATATGCGAATCCGACTTGAATTTGTTGGGGACGCTTCTGTTTTGAGACAACGCAAAGCATAGTTAGTAGAGGGAAGGAAACATGAACGCATGAACTACTGAAGGTCGAAATGCATTGAAATACACTTTTTATCTATTACAGACCATGTTTAGGTGGCACTTGCGCCACGACACAGACCTGGCGAAGGAGGTAGTTAAAGTTAGGCCCAAAACATCCCAGCAATGGAACGACATTGCAGCCAATCTAGAAAAGGCATGGCCAAATGATCCAACCAGATGCCTCAAAGGACGTTCTTGCAAGGAGCACTTTGACGTGATGCTTGCTCATCATAAGCAAGGGAATGCAGCAGCTTTGAAAAAGTACGTTTAAATATACTTTATTATTGTTTTCAAATAACAGCAACAATGTTGAAAATATTGTTATATTAATAATGAAATAAAATTGTTGTGGTTGTTGTTGTTGTACATGGTGGAGGGTGCCCCTAAGGGAAAGGGGTAACTCAAGTTTTCATAACTCTTTAGTGAGCACATGCAACCTCGTGACAGAAAAAAAATGTACCTAAACTATTAAATTGAAACATTGGAATACTAAAATATGAAAACAGTAGACTAAATGCGCTCACAAGACATTTTGACATCAAGAGTTGGCCCTACCCCCTTGGGGCACCCTCCTCAGTCAAAAGGTGGCTGGTCTGTTTCTTAAATGGAAATAACAATATCGATGCATTAATTACAGATCAGGGACAGCTGAGCAATACGGGGAGATCAACATACTTATGGAGGATGCTGCTTCATTCATTGAGGACCTTCAAAAACAGAAGGGGGACAAAAGTAAGAAAAAACAAACTCAAGAAGATGAGGACAAGAAAAAAGGGCAGGAACTAAGAGACAAGGCGATGAAGACACTTAGACGCAGTAAGAAAAGCCCACTTTTTGACCCAGTTTTATGACACAGGGGCACATCTAGACATTTTGAAGCCACTCTTGCTCCCCTAGTGTTAGTTCATCCATATCAGGGATAGAAAAGACGGCGGGGGGAGGGTACTTGTAGACATTGTTCCACCCAAAACTCTCAACCCCCTACCCCTTTTTATAGCAAATTTACGCAAAACGGTACCCCTTTCATATACCTCCAGCTTGAAAAAATTACCCCTTTTGTGTGGGCGGAGCATTCCCATATAATTCATAAGGCATAACCAGACCCTGTGAGTGTGCTAATACCCTTAAACTGGCAGAAACCTCTCACTAATGCATAATTGCCAGTCACTTTCTGGTGTGCCCAAACACACAATCCTTGTTTTAAGGGAACGGTCATTAATTATTGGGGGGGGTCAAGATTTTTTGGGCTCACAATGGGGGTAGCCATAGGGCCACTATTTTTGGGCCCTAGTTTCTGTAAACTGCCCCCCCCCCCAAATAATTAATGACCACTCCCTAACTGGAAACATTTTCTTTACACAGATTCATGTGATGGAAGTAGTAGTGATTCTGATAAAGAGGATCAGCCAGGTCCTAGTAAGAAAAAAGGCAAGTTTGAATGTAGCATGTCCCAAAGCACAAACTGTAATTATCCAGGGCCGGTTGGATTATTGATATACTGCAAGTATTTTACATAATTGCAATAATGAATAATCTACTCTAGGGGGTATGCTTCAGCTACCCTGGTCCCAGTGTGAAGATTCTGTGTAAGCAAATTTAAGTTCTAAATCAAACTCATTGTCTCAGTGTTGTGTTGTTTTAATGAGTGGTTCTGGTCATGTTTTGCCTTTTAAAACAAGACAACCAGTTTGACTTAGAACCTAAACTTGAAAACATGGAATCTTCACACCGGTACCAGGGTATGCTTCAGCTGGTTTGACTTTAAATTAATATACAAATTTATTATACAATACGACACGTTATTGCACTCTTCTGAGCGCACGCTAGGGAAAGCATTTTCAAGAACATAGATTGGGGAGAAAAATTAATGACTGTCGTATAATCAATTTATTCAGTGGAAAGCTGTGTAATACGGCTCGCCATTTTTACTCTTCAAAAATACCCAGCCGTATTATAAAACTTTTAACTGAATAATTTATCTCTATCATAGGCAAGACGCAGTCTAGGACTAAGCGACCGGATGTCATGCAATTACTTGCTGACAAAAATGAAGCCTTGTCTGACTACAGAGAGAGGGAGCTCGAATACGAGAAGGATCAACTTCAGGCCGAAACGAAACTGAAAGAAGACGCACTGGAGCTTGATAAAAGAAGGATCACCCTTCAAGAACAACAAATGACAATGCAGCTAGAAATGATGAAAGCTCTCATAGCTTTAAAAAAATAACTCTCTTGCAAAAAACATTTGATTTTGTTCTCCCTTTTGTTAGTTTTGACTGAAGCATTTAATCATTAATAAATGTTTGACAGACGCTGCAAGTGCATGCTTACACCATTCCATTAGCTCATGTACACATGTTAAATAAAGATTATTGAAAATTTATTGAGCTGTTAATAGGCAAAGTTAAGATTTCCTCATTTATGGAGCACTGTAGCCTATCTTTGCAGACTTCAATAAAAATATAAACTATAAGCTGTTACAAAGCCTTGCTGTAATTTCAATTGTTAAGATATGTTTGTACATCTGGAGGTGAAACATCAAAGAATGAAGAGGTAGTGCTACCATAAAGACATGTATGGCAGTTTGCAAGAAGAACTCCTACTGCATAATATTTACCAATTGGTTGCAACAGAATTTTCAGGTTCTTTTTAAAGTCCAAAAATGCAAAATACTGCACAACCTTGCCAAAGCCCCATTCAACTGATTCTCTGACTTTACTCATGTCGCTATTGAATTGTTCCTGAACTGCAGTAACTGCAGCACCCCTGTAAGGGCCTAGAATGTGCTGTTGAATGGGATATGCAGGATCACCATACACAACAAATATATGTGGGGCTGGGAACTTTCTTCTAAGGGCTGGTAGAAGGTTGCTCTCATACAGCAAGAAAGCATCATGGTGTCGGCCAGCAATGGGACCATACAGGTGGGCTATCAAGCCATTTGGACAAATGACACTCTGAAACAAAATTAAACAATCAGAATGGGATTTTAAATCTCAAATTTCAATAAAAATACATAATTACCTGAAATTTTATGCCATGGACACGCTTGTGACCAGAGAATAGAATTCGTTGGTTATACATCGGACGACAGCAAGGTCGTAGGGTGCCATCTATAAAGCCCCAGCAGTTTTGTAATGGACCCCCTACAGCATAAATGGCATCTGCAAATGCTTGTGGGTTGATCCAGTTCTGGTCTAGATCTTCTAACAAGTGGTGAAATCTGTTGTATATGTCACCAAGTGCCTAAAAGCCAAAAGGTCAAGCACAAGTTTCACATAATAATGGAATGTTGAATTCTTATATTAGTTCTTACATCATAGAGTGGTTTTCATTAACCCGTGAAATAAATCAAAATCAAATCAAATACTCTTCAGCGTATTTAGCAGTAATACACTTTATTACACTTTAAATTTTCAGTAGACACCAGGGCCGGGTTGCTCAAAGCGCGATTAAGCTAACCCAGGATTAGCGTCAATTTTGAATCCAGTTAAACAACTAATCAATGAAGATTTTTCCAAAGCTTTTCTAACCTTCAGTTTCGACTCCGACTTGTCTTCACTTAAGCTTAAAATAAGCTTTTGAAACATTTTTAACAAAAGAAATATAATCCTCAGTTAACTTTTAATCCTGGATTAGCGTTACTCGGCTTTCCAACAACCTGGCCCTATATAGTATAGACTACCATACCCTAGTAGATTCTCTCATCCACTCAATGTAACTTTACAACTGACTCTCAGTATGTGCAACTCGGCTTTATTTAGGGTCATGGCTCGTGTACGACGACTGTATTGTGATGTATTGTGTTAAGAAGTGTTAGGTTGTATTGTATTGTATTAGGTTTTATGACGTCAGTCAGGTCGTCGTACATGAGCCATGACCACTCAGTGTAGACATTCACAGCCAAACAAGAATCTTGAGACTTCTGTCTTTGATTGATAAACGTTTCAACTAGACACTACTCAGTAGTGAAGTACACTTTATTGCACTTTGTTACTCCCTAAATAGTACACTTTGTTTCACGGGTTAATGAAAACCACTGTATTATCTTATTATCATATTATCAAATATAATTATATCCAGTTACATAAAATTTTCTGGTCTTCACTGTGTACCTCATGGAGAATTATTCTTAATTCAGGCTCTGGTCTTCCAAAAAGTTGGCACAAATCTGATAGGCGGTTTGGATAGGTCAGTCTTCTCAGAAGTAGCAGAAATGATTCTAAGCCTCCAGCAACTGTTCCGTTCGGACACCTGTAAAACTCTGGTACGTCTAGGCACTCGTTGAGTAGATGGATATCATCCTTGCTAAACCCGGTAACATTTAAAACTTTGATTAAACTAATTTATCTAAGTACCTACATGTGCCATTATAGAAACGATGAATGGATACATATAAATGGAATTGTTTTACATTCACCTAAACAAGTCGATACACTCCTGATCTTCCAAAGCCTCCAGATTAATCCTGAAAGTACTCTGGAATGGCGTTGGTTCTTTAGACAGAGCATCTACAAGCAAAATCTCGACATCTGAATCTTCTTCGTCGTCCATGGCGGATATCAACAGCAAGTCGTCGATGGTTCTCCTTCGAAACAGCAAAAGAACGGAAACTATTTTGAAGTTCAATGGCGAAAACACAAAGCTTTTCGTCATTTAGTTAAAGTAAAACTAAAATATACTATTTTTATACTGCATAGTCAAAAAAAAGTTGCAAAAAACGCCAAACGTTCGTGTAACACCAACCTTATTTTCTGAGCCGCCATCTTGCTTCTTCCCCAGTCCCCGACGCGACTTTTTCACCACAGCGTACCCGTGTATCTTAACTCGAAACTTACACCGCCCTATCCGGGTATCTTAAGGTCTCTAATCCCACTGTCCAACGAGAGCTACTGGAGAAAAGGGTATGTGAAGCTTCACTTTGGTGCAAAGTGGTTTTTTGTATTCTAAGTATTTTGCTGATTCCCTGTAACTGAAAAAAAATATTATCAGTATACACCAGGCGAATCTGAACCAAGGCATGTGTGCTTGTTGAACCATCATCAGAATATTAACTTTCTTACTGTTATTTTGTTGAAACCTTAATTTAAAACCCTCTCAACATCAAATGGATTTGAACCTGTGATTTTGTATGCATTCCTGTTCAGTTTCTTTCTTTTTTTGTTAGCAATTATGATTTCACCAAAGTATCTGTAAAGAAGAAAAAAGCCACCATGCAGTTTTCAACCTGAGATTCACACCCACACACAGGTTTCTCAGACTGAAAAGTAATGCAAGTGCCTACATACACAACTTTGCCATGGTTTTATTGTTTGTTTGCTTGTTACACCTTGCCTTGAATACAGTAGTTTGCCCAAACTTTAAACAAAATATGGTTCTGCCTGAGATCTTGATATATTGATATCCAGAAATCCTTCATAGTCAGTCATGTGTACTAGAGTAAACATCCCAGATGGCTCAAAAGGACAAGCCAGTGTACACCTCATATACTTCTTTCTTCTCCAATCTTCTGGTGCAGGTTCACTACAAGTATTAGATAAAGGAACATCATTATTTTTTAGAAATTAATAATTGTTTAGTATAATTATTGCTGTTAATTATATACATACATACATACATACATACATACATACATACTTTATTGAGACTCCCTCAACAGGGCTTTTCGGTCACAATGTTAACTATTACATAATACTGCCACCCAAAGGAAATACTGGGTATAATGTGCTAGACCTTAAAGAAATGGTGGCTTCAGCCCGAATATATGTTCGACCTCTGCAAAAAGATTTAAACCTTGAGCAAGTAGAACAAACATCACTGGTAAGTTATCCACTCACTGTCACCGTCTTTTATTTAATTACAGCAAATCCAGAAAGTAGTTTACTTTTTAACGGGCATCCAAATTAATTCTTTTTTCCCAGGATCAATTTCGCTCATAGATCGAAAATCTTGGACGAGAGGGTAATGGGTTGCAATCAATTAAGTCCTATGCTCAGGTATTACAATATTGCAGAAACGCCTGTAACATTAAAAGTTCAAAGTGGCCAAACTTTCCTTGAAAAGTGTCGTCTTTTGAACAAGCTACATGTAATCAAAGACTTCAAATCAAAGACTTCAAGTAAAGCTTTTGGAGCAAATAACCTCAAATAAGTGTTAATTTGCACAATTATGACTGCAGATTTCGAGCCCTGAATTATCACTGTTTAAAACAATATATGTACACGTAAGCAGAGGACTTATGTGCCACTAGGACATTTGACTGCCTCCTCTGCATGCTTTCTAGTGATAGTTTTGAGTGAGCTGAGAACGATTAAGAAGGAAAAGCAGGAGGTTGGGAAAAAAACTTAAGTGCCCCTTCCCATCTTTCCTTTGTCACAGTTTAGGGTGACTGGGGACAAGGTGAAAGTGAGTGAGTCCATGCAATAATAACAATGTATGATAAACTGTTTTTGTTTCATTTTTCAGTCCATATAGTGTTACATGTAGATTGTTATGATATGTTCCATAAACATTTAATTTATAAAGAATTAGTTCATAATGTATTGTAAGACTGTTTATAACTTCTCTTGCTGAACTTGTTGTAAAGAAGTCATGAACCAAGTAACAAATACTGTTAATTGTGGTTTATTGTGGAGTCCCTTCGAGCCCAGTAAACTGGTGTGACAAAATCAATTCTGAATCACTTGTCCCCGAGATTACATCACTGGCTACATGCTAAATCACGTGCGAGGAATCTCGTTACATCTTTCCTCTTATAAAACAGAACAAATAGAAATATCACGCAACGAAATCTACGGTTGTCATGTGAGCACAGTTCCACTGGCTTAATACCTAATTAATGTCCGTTGCTGGTAAAGTACCATCAACAATTTGAGACATTACATAGTCCTTGTGCCAAGTGGGTGTTCGGACAATGCGACTAGACCGCCGGGGGCCAGTATTGTCGGTGTCCATGGAGGAGGCATCGCTACCAGGGTTGGGGAACTCGGCCTGGCTGTCCTCGGGAGGTGTTGGCAAGGCCTCGATATCTTCCGGAAGCTCGGGAACAGGTTGTTCGTTTGTTAGCTGAATATGTCTGCGGTTACGCCTGTACTCTGTGTTGCCCATCTTGACTTTATAGCTTCTGTTTTCCAATCTTTCAGTGCAGATCCCTGGGCTTCAAGTGTCCTGCCCCGGGAGTTTCATGGGTACCGTCTCACCAGGCAGAATGGTCTTCAGTGGCTTGGCAGCTCTATTGTAATAGTATTGCTGACGCTGCTTCGTCCCGATTATTCCTTGCTTATCCGCTTCGGTGTCATAGCGTGGCTTCAGTAGACTCTCTGCGGTTGGCAGCAGGGTTCGGCAACGGCATCCCATAAGGCGCTGTGCAGGGCTCGTTCCAATTCCTTCAGTAGGAGAATTTCGCCAGTCCAGTAGGGCCAAAAACTCTGACTGGCCAGAGTCCTTGCATTTCTTGAATAACTGTTTAACGGTTTTGACGGCATTTTCGGCTTTTCCATTGGACTGCGGGTACTTAGGTGATGACGTCTTGTGATTAAACCCCCAGGTTCGTGCAAAGACTGAGAACTCTGCGGAGGAGAACTGGGGCCCATTGTCAGAAACAACCATGTCTGGTATGCCAAACCTAGCGAATACTGCTTTCAGCTCCTTTATTATGGACCTTGAGGTCACAGAGGTAATTCGCGCAACCTCTATGTAGTTGCTATAGTAATCAGATATGACTAGGAGGGTGCGTCTGTCCAGGTCGCACAGATCAACGGCCACTTTCGACCAGGGTCGTGCTGGATTGGCTCCTTACGCTGCTCGCTTCTGTGCGCCATGCAGACATCACACTTTGCGATGTACTCCTTTAGCTCTGTGGACATCCATGGCCAATAGAGGCTTTCACGTGCTCGCCGGATGCAGGCCTCAACACCGATATGGGAGGCATGCGTCTCTGCCATTAGCTCCTTGCGAAGAGAGGCCGGCACCACCAGTTGCTGCCCTTTAAACACCAGTTCACCTTGTATGGTGAGTTCATCACGCATGTCAAAATAAGGATACAGGCACAGGGGAACACCCACCCTGTTTGAGGGCCAGCCGCACTGTATAGCTGACCGCAGTTCCTGGAGGACAGGATCTTCTGCTGATGCATCTCTGATTTGATGCCATCGGGCATTACTGACAGGGAGCGAGGCCTTGTGATCGACTTACTCCAGCTCATGCACATACTCCGACACTTGCACCTCGGGTAGGAAAGCTCTGCTGAGAGTGTCAGCAAGACAACTCCTTGCCTTTCTTGTATCTGATCTGTAGGTTGTATCATTGTAAACGAAGGAGCATTCGCTGAAGGCGTTGTGGTGCTGAATTAAGGGCTTTGCAAACAATGGCTTCCAGGGGTTTGTGATCAGTTTCGACTGCGACCACGTCCCTGCCGTAGATGTAGGTGTCAAATCTTTCGCACGCGAAGACGATAGCTAAAAGTTCTTTTTCTATCTGCGCATGTGTCTCCGCTGGTGTAAGGGCTCTGGAGGAGTAGGCTACGGGCTGCCCATTCTGCAAGAGTGCGGCTCCTAGACCCGACTGTGATGCATCACATTGAAGCGTAACTTCGTCACTAAGACTGTAGTAACGAAGGATAGGGGTGCGGGTGACTGCCTCTTTCAATTTCTTAAGTGCTGTGATCTGCGCATCTTCCCAGCACCACTCGACATCCTGCTGCGTCAGTTCTCGTAAGGGCTTAGTCATGTCTGACAGGTTTGGGAGAAATTTACTGAGGTATTGTACTAGGCCCAATAGCCACTGCACCCCAGCCTTATCTGTAGGGGCCGGCATGTCACGAATTGCTTTAACCTTGGCTGGGTCTACTCGCAGGCCATCACCAGTCGCCACATGTCCAATGAAGGACACTTCCCTTTGTCTAAGCTTTAGTTTCTCGATGTTGAGCTTGAGCCCGCGATCCTGACATAGCTGAAGGAACGCTACCAGGTTCTTGTCATGGTCTTGCGTCGCTTACTCTAGCGTCTCTCCGTAGCCAACGACGACAAAATCTTCAGCCACCACTTCGAGGTGTGGCATCCCTTCGATTAACTCGTGCATCTTGCGCTGAATACTTCTGGGGCCGAGCGGATCCCGAAGTGCATGCGCTTCCACCTGTATCGACCAAACGGCGTGTTGAATGTCGTTAGGTAGGACGAGCTGTTATCTAGCTTGACGTGCCAGAAGCCGTTTCTGACGTCGAGTTTCGTGAAAACCTTGGCTCCATGCAGACGTGTGGCTACGCCTTCGATGGTTGGAAGAGGGTAGTGCTCTCTCTGAATCGCTAGGTTGAGGTCCTTGGGATCCAAACACAACCTTAGTTTCCCGTCCATTTTAGGAACAACAACGAGGGAACTGACCCATGGTGTTGGTGCTGTTACAGGGGTAAAAATATCTTGTCCCGTCATACGGTCTAGCTCCGACTTTAACTGGGAACGTACTGCAACAGGCACCCGGCGGGGTGGATGCTGTACGGGACTCACGGTGGGGTCAACCTTGATATGGTATTCGCCGTTTAGCTGCCCGACCTCTTCTGCAAAAACTTCCGGGAACTGTTTCACAAGGCTTTCTTTCGACATGCCCTCGGGGTGATTATCTTCCATTGAGAAGACCGATCCGTTGCCTGTCGCTGGCTTGTTAATAGCATCATTATCTGTGTATTTGACAATGCTCATGCCAATGCACGCTTTTCGCCCTAGAATGGGACGAATGTCCTTGTTATCTACCAGCTTACAATCTATCAAACACCTAACATCGTCACGCCACACTCTTAGGGTGACTTGTCCAACGACCGGAAGTTGGGAACCAGCATACGCCGAGATGGTTGAGTTTGCGGGCTTGACTTGTTTTAGATTGGGGTCATTGGCAGCCTTCTTGTACAGTTGAACTGGAATGACATTGCACTGTGCACCAGTGTCCGGCTGAAATCGCAAGTAGTTTCCAGAGGCCAGTCGTAGAGTCACGAGTTGTGCATCGTCGAGCGTGACAGCAGCAATATCGCTGACCACATATATTTCGTCCGAGTCTTCACCAGCACCGACCTCGTGATCTACGGCCTTAACACTTGAGTCGTTGTTTGGGTCTCGGCGCTTACCACTGCGACATAAAGCTGCGAAATGATTCAATCTGCCACAGTTACCGCATGTTTTACCGCGAGAAAAGCAGTTATTGGGATATGTATCCGCCCACAGTTAGTGCATGCCTTTGTTGTCTCGTTTCGAACTCCATTGTTGCCACGTGGCCGCCGGTATTTCTTGCGGAAATTTACCGTCTCTCCCTCGTTGACTTCCTTTAGCTGTGCGTCTGTGCTTTCCGAAGCACGGCAGATTTCGTCGGTTTTCTTCAATGTGAGCTGGGATTCTCGTAGTAATCTCTCCCGTACATTAACATCACGAATGCCAAATATTAAACGGTCACGCAATATTTCCTCGGGTGTGATTTTGTCGAAATCACAGCCCTCGGCGAGTTTTCTCAGGGCAGTTTTATACTGATCGAAGCTCTCGCCTGCTTCTTGCGCCCGCTTGTTGAAGCGATATCGCTCAAAGGGTATATTCTTGCGGGAATGGCAATAATCCTCGAATTGTTGTAATACTGGCGCGATTTTGCTTTTGTTTTCCTCGACTGGCCAGTCAAACGTGGAGAAGACATCCCTCGCCTCCTCTCCAATGACTGTCAGGAGTGTAGCCACTTGTACCTCCTCGGATTTTTTAGTTTACTCTGTTGCAAGCGCGTAGTTGCTCCAGGCGAGATGAAATTTCTTCCATTTTTCCGCCACGTTGCCGTCGTGAATCTCGAGTGGAGGGGGAGGCACTTGAGGCACGATTTACGGACAGGTTTTCAGCGTAAGCTTTCGTGTAAGCCGCTTACAACCTTACAAGCGAGCGGAGTGGGGAACTGGGAACGACAAAGCCGGCTGAACCGTACTAAGCCATTTTAATACAAAGGTCTACCTGTTCAAGGTACTGTAGAACTCTTCGTTTGTCAAAATTCTGACAGCATCTTAGACAAGCAGGCCATATTGTAAGGCGTTTCACAAAAGTGGTTCGGTGGCTTGCAGTGTTATTTTTAAAAGGAACTTAAAAGGAACTTGAACTTCGGAACGGATACAAAATTGTAAAGATCGGAGACTATGCTTGTTTACGAGTCAAAATTCTAGGCATTGATTTATTTTAGCTTTTATAAAGGTTAGTTTGGACTTACATTTTCTACAATTTATTGTACTGTTTACTCTGTTCATTTGACGTGTATTTTTTCATGAATGCTGTCAGTTTCCAGTTATTTGCACTTCAATCCTTGAGCCATTAAATTGTCCTGTTTTCGTCTAATCAAAATCAAAATATTCCACGACGGAATAGCTCATCTTTGTTATAAATAAATATCGTTCATTCCACTTTCTTTCAGGATGTATACTGAATTAACAAGGTGTTATTACAATAATAGTGATACTAATATTACTTAATTAATAACAATTCAACATTGCTAATTGTAAAGCTAAGAATATGTAAAAGTAGAAAATCCTCAGTTCTCTTATAACTTCCACCACTCAAGCATAACCAGCTTTAAATAACATGAGCAGGACTATGGCAAATGGATATTGAGTCAGAATGCTCTTGTGAAAATATAATTCCCAGGATAGAAAAGCATGCACCAGGCCATTGTTTCCAATATGGAGGTCAAAACGTAAAATGGTTGCAATGCACTCATGTAGACCATTGTATTTTCAGGTGTTCATTGGTGGAAGTGTATTGACTCTGTAGCTTTCAATTGCTGGAAAACAATCAAATGCAGACTTAAATTCACTGTTCTTAGACATAATTTACAACTGGTTACAATACAATACAACTGTTTATTTACCCTTTAGACACCTAGTAACAATGCTTTGTAAAATGTAAAAATTAAACAAAAACTTGGCCATGCTGCCTACACACTGTTTTTCATTAGTCTGTGAGCAAGCTCTCCGTTTGGGGATACCATGAGAAGTGACACGCGAGCAGCACGCGGAAGGAATTGACAAGGTTTAATACTCCACGGAAATGATTTCACTGGACTGGTTTGTCAATCTGGTCCAAAAATAATGTTAAGGGAGTGTTAGTTATTTATTGCCAGGAGGGCTGGTGAATGAGGAAACAAGGTTTTTAAAACGTTTTGTGCGCCCCCCTCCCCCCCCCCCTTTGACGATGAAAATAGAACCTTTTTGCACCCTCCTCAGAGAAACAGTCAGAATTCCCCCCTCCCCCCCCCCCCCCCCCCACACACACACTGCATAATATTATGTGCAAATACAAATGACCCTTGAATAATCATGTTTGATCAATGTGTTCTATCCAAGCCAAGCTTTTATAACTAACAATAATTGTTAGAAATAAAAGCATCTTTAGCACACATCGCATGTCATTTTCTTTGGCAGGCTTAAACATTCAGGAGTGTTGAATGAGAGGGTAATAGAATGAATGACCGCTGAAAGACGAAAAATCTAGTGGATTTTGATAGTTTAGTCATCAGAAATGAGGTTTCAAGCATTCTGAAGGGGTAAAAAAAAGTGTTTCAGTTGCTGTAATTCAGGCAATTAATGTGCCATTTTGGACATTTCACTACGTTAAATGGGTTATAACTGTAGGTCTTGGAAATCAGCAGTTTCAGCTTTGGGGGTTTGACCAAACTACCACCAGTAGATCTGCCCCAGACAAACCAAGTGTAGAAATGGAATCCCCTTTCCATGTATTGATAACTGTGAAAGAATTAAAGTTTATGTTTACTTTAATGTACAGACCTTTACTTTTATACTGTTTACTACAGGTGCCAGCAATTTATGTCCAATTGGTCAATTTCTTGTACTTGTACACACTGGTACTGTCAAATACACTTTTAGAAACCGTATATACTGGATTATGATACTTATCAGTTGTCAGTGGATTGTCGACCAAAACTTTTTTGACCGACCCTCTACCAACTAAAAAACTTTTCTGTTCCCCCTCATGGGGATGCCAAACATTTTAAGCCCGCCCCAGCCATTCACCAGCTCCCCTGCTGATAAATAATTAATGAATACTCCCTAAAATGCAAGCAATGGAATTTTTAACTGATATTTACTTATATTTGATTTAATGTGTAAAATTAAAGGGATATTCTGACTTGGTTATTTGTATGATAGGTTAGTTAAGGAATCCGGATATTTTATTGAGATGTAATTTTTAATTGTATGTTAGTTTAACATTGTAACTTTGAACATATACCTTCTATTGCCATGACTGGTGAAAAATAGAATGGCCCCATGGCAGCTTTTCCTATTGTAGAAATATGTTTAATTAGTGGGGGGGGGGGGGGAAGTCGCTTACCGAGACCCTGACATGGGGGGGGGGGGGGGGGGCTCTTGAAAACATTTTCTCGGCCCTTAAATGGCCCTCAGTTTGGTCAATAAATAAGGGCGGGGCCTTGGCCCCTCCCCTGGATCTACTAGTGTTAATTTAGGTTTTTCTAGGTAACAATGCACTGTTTACATAAAAAAAAAAAAACTTTTTATATGTTGATATTTTAACCCTGACTTAACCTTTCATCACTATTTACCAGGAAATGACCACTATTTTCATTTTTAATTATTTTTAGCTTATTTCCTCGCGTTTTTAACCGAATTCCTGGCAATCAGTATTCCTTACTTAAATTGAAAGTATTGATGAAATAACAACAAATGTTTTAAATATATTTTTGAACATCTATTTTATAAATATATTTTTGAACATGGCCTCCATGAAAAGCAGTTTTTGTTTTTTATATTGTACCTCTTATTTGTAGTTAGGGAAGTTAGGTAGCTAGCTGATTATGATAAATTAAGCTGATGGAAATATAATACCATGTATAAATAAAGTTATCTATCTATCTATCTAAGTAGTAGTCTAGGGTCAGATTTAACCCCGCGATGGCCTAGGTGCCTAGGTATCTAGGTGCCTAGGTGCCTAGGTGTCTAGTCAATGACGTCACAATTTGGATTTCCCGCATACTAATTTGGATTAGGTGCCTAGTAAGTGCCTAGGTGATGACGTCATAATGTACCTTCCTGCATACCAATTTGGATTTTCTACATATGTAATAAACTGCCAATACCTATACCTATTCCTTTTGTTATTCTGAAACAATAGAAACAAAAGACCGGCCCAAACTTGCCCGCTCTATTCCAACTCACTTCAAAACAAAACACAACTGACACAGATATATTTTACAGACATAGAGCAAAACAACATGCCCTGACCAGGACTCAAACCTGGGTTACTGCGGCCACAACGCAGTGTCTTAACCACTAGACCATCAAAGCTGTGGATATTATAACCGAATGAAACTAATAAGAGGGTTCCGAAACATTCAAGTTTAGAAGCAAATAAATTGCACAGTATAACAAACCGCTTTTTACTTTACTAAGATCCGCAACATTCTCATTGCCGTTTCATCGCTAGACTATATCGATTTTCAGTTTCTCAGCCATCACCCACTTTAAGTTTTAATTTCTTTTCCGGTAGCTTCAATGTTCAAACTTTTAATTATGCGAACTTACACTGAACTAAATTTGCATGAAAAATTAGCACCTCGGAAAAATAAACAAAGCAACCAATCACACGCGCGCGCTAAAACAATAAAAACCACACTTTGTTAAGTTCAAACTATATTTATTGATAACAAACAAGTTCATAATTATACAGACAATTTAAAAGCTTAGATGGAAAGGAACAGAGTTGATTTAGTCTTATTCATCGGGAAGAGCTTGTTTGACAAACAATCGATTGAGTAAGAAATTTCGCTTATCGATGGCAAGTTCTGTCGATTCGCGCCAATCAAATCCCTCTGTGTCTTTTAACTCTTGCTGGGTTTGAATAACTTTTCGAAACGTCGAATCTTTCTTCATAGCACGCATCCATTTTAGATTCTCTAAGAGTATTTTTCTCAGTTCCTTTCTATAAACAGGAAGCAAGGCATTTTCAGCTTTAATGCGAGCCACGTTGTGTGAATCTCCGTTTTGCTCGTATTCATTGATCAAAGCGTCGAACTCGGCTTCGTGGCGACTAAAAGCTTCATCTTGAATGCGCGACCAAGGATCTATCTCCTCTTTCTCTTCTTGGGAAGATTTCATTTCTTCGCTAGATTGAGAGCCTTGAGATGACTGTTCGCTTTCTTGCGAGCTTTCGCTTTCTTGTGAGCTTTCGCTTTCTTCGAAATTTCCATACCCTTGTTGATAGTCGCTCCACAGCGTGATCTTTACTACACAAGTGCTGACAACACACTAAACTAATCTGAGCTGGTTGTGTCTTTCTTTTATATACAGTCTTTTGATTAAACGTTGTCATTGAAATCGGTCTCATCCCTACGCGACCAGACCGAAAAGGATTATGGAGAGAAATCAGTTCACATTCAATAACTGCACATTATCAAAATACGGAACGTCCTTAACGGAATATGTATCGAAGCGACTCTTGTCTTTGCTTAGCACGCGAAGACAAACGTAAATTTTGTTCCATTGTAAACGCTATAGAGAACAATTAATCAAGCATTTTAATTCACCCATACTCCCTTTCGGTCTGGTCGCGTAGGGGTAAGACCGATCAGTGACAACGTTTAATCAAACGACTGTATTTCGATAGAGGCGCGGTTACACGGCAAAATCCTTACGAATTGATTTGTGTTTTGTTTGAGAACAAAATGTTAGAATGAAATACTTTACGGATGTTCTGCGAATTCACTATAAGGTCGGATTACAGGCCTGAAGCTCTGTTGGCTTTTTCGCTAGCAAAGGTTTCATCTAAAAACGATTTTACGTTTGGTTCATCTTCGTGTATGTAAATCCACTTTGTTTTTCCGTTTGAATAATGTCTTAATTTAACTGGCCAGTAATTTCCTCCGCACCAATAGACTGTAGGACTCGGACGGGGATTGTAAGGATTTCGGGAACTGGTGTACATTTCCGCAAGACCAAACCCTTCTGGCATGGTTTCGAGATGGGGCGCTCCTTCCAAGTAATTTCGCCTATCCCTCCTGTTCCCCTCGTGTACCCCTCCTGTACCCCACCTGTACCCCTCCTGTACCCCTCGTGTACCCCTCGTGTACCCCTCGTGTACCCCGCCTGTACCCCGCCTGTACCCCGCCTGTATCCCTCCTGTACCCCTCGTGTACCCCTCCTGTACCCTTTCTGTACTCTTTCTGTACCCCTCCTGTACCCTTTCTGTACCCTTTCTGTACCCCTCCTGTACCCTTTCTGTACCCCTCCTGTACCCCTCCTGTACCCCTCCTGTACCCCTCCTGTACCCTTTCTGTACCCTTCCTGTACCCCTCCTGTACCCTTTCTGTACCCCTTTTATATCCATATCATTTTATTCCACCGAAAACTATATATTAACTGACACCAGTTAAAATCCACCATTAGACACAAGTCGTCATGCCGAGAAGGTTTCCACGAAATTGTCCGTTGTGCGAAAAGCCAAGAGTGCTTAACTTGAGTTCTCATCTTGAAATTGTCCATGACATTACAGGACAAAAAAGGTTAGAAGTCTTAAAAGAAGCTAGAGTTTGTTGGGAACTGAATACTGAGTCTACATCCGTTGTAAATCGTTGTCAATCGATTTTGCCAAGAGACATAACTGAGCCACGAAAACGCCTCATTTCTGTAAAAGAAACTGTGAAACCCGCCCGTACTGTCAAGAAACCAAAATTGACCCATGACGTTTCCTTGAAAACCGAAGCTTACCCGAAATTTATGTTTCGTCACAAGTTCTCAATGCTTGTAGTCGGTCCCACACAATGTGAAAAAACCTTCTTTGTAGAACAGATTCTAACAAAAAATCGTATTCGCTACGAGACCAAGAAACCTAGGCGAATTCTGTGGTACTACAGTCAATGGCAGGATAGATACGAAGCTATGAAATCATCCATCGGAAACGACATTCAGTTTTTTCGTGGGCTTCGAAATTTTAAGGATGACCTCCGGGAAATTAATCCAAAGTTTAACAACGTGCTGGTGTTTGACGATCTGATGGCACAGGCAACGGATAGCCCTATCATTTCCCGTCTGTTCACTCAAGGCCGCCACCGAAATGCAAGTGTCATTCTCTTGCTACAAAACATGTTTCCGAAGGGAAAGTTCAACACGGATATAAGTCGGAATGCTCAGTACATGGCACTTTTCCGAAGTCCTAGCGATCGAAAACAAATCGGAATCGTCGCCGAACGCATGTTTGATAAGAATCGCCAGCGATTCATGACAGCCTATTATCAAGAAACAGAGAGAGCTTTTGGCTATATATTTGTTGACAACCGACCAGACTCGCCGGGAAATAAACAAGTATTGACCGACATATTCGATTCCTGCCGGCGCTACCCTAGCATTAACAAATCCTCGAAATCAGAAGAACAAGTGGAAGCGACCCCTTCAGTAAAGACCGTCAAATGTGTAGACAAATCTCCACCTCAACCTTTGAAACCGTTTGATGTTTTTTGGTCTGAAGCGAGTATACCAGTTTGGCGAAATTACTTGGAAGGAGCGACCCATCTCAAAACCATGCCAGAAGGGTTTGGTCTTGCGGAAATGTACACCAGTTCCCGAAATCCTTACAATCCCCGTCCGAGTCCTACAGTCTATTGGTGCGGAGGAAATTACTGGCCAGTTAAATTAAGACATTATTCAAACGGAAAAACAAAGTGGATTTACATACACGAAGATGAACCAAACGTAAAATCGTTTTTAGATGAAACCTTTGCTAGCAAAAAGGAAACAGGGCTTCAGGACTGTAATCCGACCTTATAGTGAATTCGCAGAACATCCGTAAAGTATTTCATTCTAACATTTTGTTCTAAAAAAAAACACAAATCAATTCGTAAGGATTTTGCCGCGTAACCGCGCCTCTATCGAAATATATAAAAGAAAGACACAACCAGCTCAGATTAGTTTAGTGTGTTGTCAGCACTTGTGTAGTAAAGATCACGATGTGGAGCGACTATCAACAAGGGTATGGAAATTTCGAAGAAAGCGAAAGCTCACAAGAAAGCGAAAGCTCGCAAGAAAGCGAACAGTCATCTCAAGGCTCTCAATCTAGCGAAGAAATGGAATCTTCCCAAGAAGAGAAAGAGGAGATAGATCCTTGGTCGCGTATTCAAGATGAAGCTTTTAGTCGCCACGAAGCCGAGTTCGACGCTTTGATCAATGAATACGAGCAAAACGGAGATTCACACAACGTGGCTCGCATTAAAGCTGAAAATGCCTTGCTTCCTGTTTATAGAAAGGAACTGAGAAAAATACTCTTAGAGAATCTACAATGGATGCGTGCTATGAAGAAAGATTCGACCTTTCGAAAAGTTATTCAAACCCAGCAAGAGTTAAAAGACACAGAGGGATTTGATTGGCTCGAATCGACAGAACTTGCCATCGATAAGCGAAAATTCTTACTCAATCGATTGTTTGTCGAACAAGCTCTTCCCGATGAATAAGACTAAATCAACTCTGTTCCTTTCCATCTAAGCTTTTAAATTGTCTGTATAATTATGAACTTGTTTGTTATCAATAAATATAGTTTGAACTTAACAAAGTGTGGTTTTTATTGTTTTAGCGCGCGCGTGTGATTGGTTGCTTTGTTTATTTTTCCGAGGTGCTAATTTTTCATGCAAATTTAGTTCAGTGTAAGTTCGCATAATTAAAAGTTTGAACATTGAAGCTACCGGAAAAGAAATTAAAACTTAAAGTGGGTGATGGCTGAGAAACTGAAAATCGATATAGTCTAGCGATGAAGCGGCAATGAGAATGTTGCGGATCTTAGTAAAGTAAAAAGCGGTTTGTTATACTGTGCAATTTATTTGCTTCTAAACTTGAATGTTTCGGAACCCTCTTATTAGTTTCATTCGGTTATAATATCCACAGCTTTGATGGTCTAGTGGTTAAGACACTGCGTTGTGGCCGCAGTAACCCAGGTTCGAGTCCTGGTCAAGGCATGTTGTTTTGCTCTATGTCTGTAAAATATATCTGTGTCAGTTGTGTTTTGTTTTGAAGTGAGTTGGAATAGAACGGGCAAGTTTGGGCCGGTCTTTTGTTTCTATTGTTTCAGAATAACAAAAGGAATAGGTATAGGTATTGGCAGTTTATTACATATGTAGAAAATCCAAATTGGTATGCAGGAAGGTATATTATGACGTCATCACCTAGGCACCTAGGCACTTACTAGGCACCTAATCGAAATTAGTATGCGGGAAATCCAAATTGCGACGTCATTGACTAGACACCTAGACACCTAGGCACCTAGATACCTAGGGACCTAGGCCATCGCGGGGTTAAATCTGACCCTAGACTATTACTTATCTATCTACAAATAAAATATCTTTTAATCTGAGATGTATTTTAAGATATCCATCTATTGTTGTAATTTCTGCCCTTAGTCCCATACTGCATTCTTAAATTGGACGTTAAATTTTGTAAGCTTTTCCGCTGATGATTTGTGAAAAAGTTGAACCAATAATTTTCTCAAAGAAGAAGCTTCACACCTCTTGTCTTATTGTAATAATTTTGAAACTGTTATAGTCCTTTATCACGCCCCGCTATTTTGTATAAAAGCAAAAGACTTTGCCCGCCCAACCTCGTTTTCAAGTTTTTTACTGCATGGCTGGGCGGGCAAAAACAAAGCATTTTATTCTCCGGGGTTCAACATGGCCGCCGCGTGCTAAAGGCCTATTTGTGCGTGAATGAATGTTTTTCTGATTGTTTTTGTAAACGTTCCATATACAAGTCTGAATTGTGTACTTTTTATATTGCTCTCCTTGTTTTATTCACTGGGCAACCCTAGCTTTATAGCGGCGAAATTTTAGAAAGAAAATCGTTTCTACAGAGTAAAAGATCTCAAGGGTATAATGCAAGTGAGTCTGCTTTAACCAATGGCAGAAGACTTGCGTAATCTTTCATTTGCACTACGCTGATAAGTTTTCTTATCACTATAAAAATGAGAGAATTGTTAAGTAAGAGTATAGCTGACTTCACACAGAAAGCAGAAAGGATTGAACGAGTTAACCACTTACAAACTTGTCCTTTGTTGAAGAGAATCAGCTAGACTCCCTTAAAAGGTTCACTCAACATACATATTACCATTTGGTTCAATACTTAAGTTTCCGGTAAATATATATAATAAGCTATAATTGTGACGAGTGAATAATGGCCAATAAGGTAATGTTTATTATTAATTACCGTTACATCATGGTTTCAGTAAAAAAAGTGATACTATACAATGATCGACTTTTGTTAGCTGATTATTTTTTTTCAAAAAAAAAGTTTAAATGCCAAATATTAGAAAAATCAGATTAAACGCCCCGTCAGGAGCTAGAATAATGATAATACTTTTCAAATGAGTGTAAAAACCACTTGCAGATGGGTGTCATTTCTAGGGTAAGCACTCAGTGCACTTTAGAATTTCCATGTATGGCTGGAAGATCAGGAACTCTGTTCTCTTTGTAGCAGTCACTAATGTACTTGTTCCGGCGTTTTAGCATTCCATGGTAGAAAAACAGAAACCGTCGTTTCGGCATGGCACACATGATCTTTTTAAATCTTCCCGACCAGATAAAGGTCTGCTCTGCACGGGTGCGTTCAGGCGTGGAAACGTTTCCTTCAGGTCGTCGCTGCCGTATTTGACCTTGCATTCCGGGTTTTTTTTTTTTTTTTTTTTATAATCTCATAATCTCATAATCACTTTTTCACTCGTAATCTTTGTTATGAAAATTTCTGTTCTCAATTTAACTGTCTATGTATATATTTCAGAAATCGCTGTGAATCGCCTTCCTAACGAGAATAAGATTATGAGGCAATTAGTGATATGTTCTCACCGGGGCTACCAACTAACAATGCCTCAGGATGTAATATAAGATATGGGATAGGCCAGCCCGAGGCGGTAGTGGGTAGGTAGCTCCCTGGAGCGTGTGCTATCATCGCTGCGGGGAGGAGGGAGGGGCGTACTTAACTAATCCTCCCGAGCGCCATGAAAGGACTTTTGAGGTTATGAAGGACTGATCGCACCAGAATAAGATTATATAGCCAACAACGTGCCGGAGGTTGCGCAACCCATTCCCACGCTACTATTCTTGGGGTTTAAAGTTACGTAATATGTTGAACTTGGCCATTATTTGAAGGAATCCCCGGTGAGAATAGTGATATATTCTCACCGGGGCTAACAACTAACAATGCCTCAGGATGTAATATAAGATATGGGATAGGCCAGCCCTTCGGCTAAAGCTCCCTGGCAACTCACCGGAAGCAGAGTGTGCTAGGAAAAACCAGAGTGGAAGCACCAAAATGTAGACTTTCCTCCCAAAACTCAGAAATAGGGTAAGCATGAAGCAGAAGATCATGAAGATAATGTGTCCTCCTCCCATAACTCAGAAAATCCTCCCTCCTTGTAGGTAGACTTGCCGCAAACTAAAACCGGCAAAACGGACTTGGAGAAGGTCAGCTAACCTTGTGGTAGCACTGAATTAATGGAAGGGAGCCTTATAATAAGAAAACAGGACAGCAAAAATAGTAACCGCGCTGTAAGCCACATTTGAGTACTAACGGCTACCACCGCTACAAGGGCACAGGAAGTAAAGAGAACTGTAACTGTAACTGTAACTGTAACTGTAAGGCAACAGCCCTAGTTAGGATAACGTTGTAGAATCTTTTTCCAACCCCTGGACGTCGCAAGTCTGACTGTGAATGTCTGACTACCTCCAAAAACAAAAGAAACAACAAAAAGGTTTTGGTTTCCAAAAAGTACCGTGTTAGCCAAGACCGTAACCAATAACATGGAAACTTGATGTAATGGGGCACCGGGGCCGCCGCGCTTTGGGGTAACCCTACATAATACCAGCAAGCAGACAAAATGTGGGCGCACAGCCTAATTCCGAGCATTGAGGAAAAAACATAAAAAGAAACACCGCTAAGAGATGGGTATAACCCCAAAGCGAAGCAACCCCGAAATACCCCGTCCAGGGACAGAGCAATGAAGGATATTAGACAATCCCTTCGAGGAAGCTTCGCAAAAAAGATCACCCACGAAAAAAGACAGAATACAAACTATAGACGGACACTAAAAGATAACACAGCGTTAGAAAACAGACTAGAATTGAAGTCCACTAAGGTAGGTCTGGAAGAGCTCCCCAGGCAAACGCGTTGCTGGCGGGAAATTACATATAGCAGCGCAAAACACAACTCCAATTAACAGCTAAAACAAAGCAGCCGTGAGAAATTGCGAAAGGCCGCGCAAATAAAAAATACCTTGCCAAATTATGTAGTGAAAGGGTCCATTCACAACGCAAACATATGTGCTAGCGACAAATTCCATGACCAGCGCAAACAAATCCGTTAGTGAAAATATCCCTTTAACAGCGTAAACACACTAGTTCGCGAGAGCTCCATAGACCCGCGAGACAAATTTGCTAATGAAAAAATCCGTTAAACAGCGCAAACATAGCTCGTGGACAATCCAATTAGCAAGGAAAGCATATATGTTCGTGGAAATTCGCTTGACCAGCGCAAATAAATTTTTCTAGTGAAAAAGTCCGTAAAACGGCGCAGAAACATATTCGCCAAGGGAAAACTTGATACAACCGCGTAAACACATTCGTTTGCGAGAAGAGGTCCATTTACCAGCGCAAACAATGTTGCCAGAGAAAAAAGTCCACATAACAGCGTAAACAAGGGAAACACATACGCTCGAGAACTCCATACGACAGCGGAAACACATACGCTTGTAAAAATTTCCGTTAAACAGCGCGAACACATTCGCTCATGAAAAGTACCATATAACAGCGCGAGCGTATTCGCTAGTGCAAATTCCGTTAACCATCGTAAGCATATTAGCTCATGAAAGACCATCTAACAGCGCAAACATATTCGCTCGTGAAAATTCCATTAAACAGTGTAAACGGACTCGCCGGCCCGTGAAAAATTCCATCTAACAACGCAAACATATTCGCTCGTGAAAGTTCCATACATACATACATATAACATATAACAGCGCAAGCATATTCGCTCCGGAAGGTTCGGTATAACAGCGTAAACATATTCGCTCGTGAAAGTTCCATTAAGCATTGTAAACATATTCGCTCGTGATAATTCCATCTAACAGCGCAAACATTCGCACGTGAAAGTTCCATATAACAGCATAACCATACTCGCTCGTGGAAGTTCCGTATACCAGCGTAAACATATTCGCTCGTGAAAATTCCATTAAACTGTGCAAACATATTCGCTCAAAAAAAATTTTATGATGAAGAGTACCATATAACAGCGAAAAACATATTCGCTCGTGAAAGTTTTATATAACAGCGTAAACATATTCGCTCGTGAAAATTCCATCCAACAGCGAAACATATTCGCTCGTGAAAGTTCCATATAACAGCGTAAACATATTCGCTCGTGGAAATCATCTAGCAGCGTAAACGTATTCGCTCGTGAAAATTCCATCCAACAGCGAAACATATTCGCTCGTGAAAATTCCATCTAACAGCGTAAACATATTCGCTCGTGAAAATTCCATCTAACAGCGTAAACATATTCGCTCGTGAAAATTATTTAGCAGCGTAAACGTATTCGCTCGTGAAAATTCCATCCAACAGCGAAACATATTCGCTCGTGAAAGTTCCATATAACAGCGTAAACTTATTCGCTCGTGGAAATTATCTAGCAGCGTAAACGTATTCGCTCGTGAAAATTCCATCCAACAGCGAAACATATTCGCTCGTGAAAATTCCATCTAACAGCGTAAACATATTCGCTCGTGAAAATTCCATCTAACAGCGTAAACATATTCGCTCGTGAAAATTATTTAGCAGCGTAAACGTATTCGCTCGTGAAAATTCCATCCAACAGCGAAACATATTCGCTCGTGAAAATTCCATCTAACAGCGTAAACATATTCGCTCGTGAAAATTCCATCTAACAGCGTAAACATATTCGCTCGTGAAAATTATTTAGCAGCGTAAACGTATTCGCTCGTGAAAATTCCATCCAACAGCGAAACATATTCGCTCGTGAAAGTTCCAAATAACAGAGTAAACATATTCGCTCGTGGAAATTCCGTATAACAGCGTAAACATATTCGCTAGTGGAAGTTCCGTCTAACAGCGTAAACATATTCGCTAGTGGAAGTTCCATTAAACAGCGGAAACATATTCGCTCGTGAAAGTTCCATATAACAGCGTAAACATATTCGCTTGCGAAAGTTCTAATACACAACGTAAGCAAATTCGCTCGTGAAAATTCCATCCAACAACCCAAAAATAACCCGGTTAAAATAACTCGGTAAAAAAGTGAAATAACTGCGTTAATGTTATGAGCGGCCGCACTTAAGAAGGTTGAACTTAAAACGTGAGAGATAATGTTATAATTTGCTAGCGAGAGCTACACAAAACAATACGAATAATGAGCGAAAACAATACCTCTGCACGTGCATTTTTATATTGTTATTGCTAGTAAAAATTCCATAACAGCGCAAACACATTCGCTCAGTGAAACAATTTCATTACACAGCGTGAACATATGAGCTAATGAAAAAGTTGTACGAAACAAGGCCCAAAGTAAGAAGCTACAGGAATGCGAGCGAAAAACTCCAAGCTAGTGACAAACTTAAAGGCTTGCGAACCACAAAGGAAGTGCAATTCCCGACCTAACATAGAGAAAAGCGAACGGCACACTTACCGGGAATGACTGGGACATGTGCTATGGTGAAAACAAAACAAAAACCGTGGCGCAGCGATGATACAGGACTGAGGGCTTGAACGTACTTAACTAATCCTCCCCGAGCGCCATGAAAGGACTTTTGAGGTTATGAAGGACTGATCGCACCAGAATAAGATTATATAGCCAACAACGTGCCGGAGGTTGCGCAACCCATTCCCACGCTACTATTCTTGGGGTTTAAAGTTACGTAATATGTTGAACTTCGCCATTATTTGAAGGGATCCCCGGTGAGAATAGTTGTCCATATCTCCCTTCCTACACTAATTTGTAATTTAATTTTCTTGGGGAGTGGACTGTGAATCGCTGAACGACTGGGTATAGTGACGCGATCCTAATTGCAGAATTTGTGTAAATGTCTCCCAAGAGCTTTCCACTATGAAGCCACAAATGTGTTGTTTATGTTTGTGTAAGTGTGGTTGTCTCAGTGGCCTAGTGGTTAAGGCATCTGTCCGGTTATCAGGAGAACCGGGTTCAACTCCTGGTTGAGGCACTTTTTCACTCATAATCTTTGTTGTGAAAATTTCTGTTCTCAATTTAACTGTCTATGTTTATATTTCAGAAATCGCTGTGAATCGCCTTCCTAACGAGAATAGGTTGGTGATCCAAAGATTGTGAGGCAATCAGTTGTCCATATCTTCCTTCCTACACTAATATATATATATATATATATATATATATATATATATATATATATATACAATTAGGTATACAATGTGCCCTCCCGGTTGTTACCATAATGGCTTTATGGCAACTCCTGAACTTGGGTACAGGATGTATATAAATAACACAAATGAACTTAAACCAGTCAAATAAAGAATAAACAAACACAAAGTGAAAACCTTAAAAATTGTCCTGATCGGGATTCGAACCCGCGTCCCCGGCTTTCTAGCGCCGATGTGTTGATGCCTTCTTCAGGGGAGTTAAAAGTGTGTTAAGGCTTGCGTAAACCGTTGGCTATTCAAAACTATAACGTGAATTGAATAGCCAACGGTTTACGCAAGCCTTACCACACTTGTAACTCCCCTGAAGAAGGCCGTGATGGCCGAAACGTAGGGTCAATAAAGCACAATCAAGTCAAGGTCAGTCAAGACATGGAGTTGGAAGAACGATAATTACAACTCATTCTACATTAACCTTTTCAAGCTACAAGATCGCACTTTACTAGAGTGGTCCTCTGTCTTCGACAAGGCATACAGCATTGTTTTAGAGACCTGTCACAACACTATATATATATATATATATATATATATATGTATAAAGAAAGAAAGAATATGGACTAGTTCAAACACATAAATTTGCAACTCCGAGTTTCATGCTTCTCTCGAAGCAATCATCAGGCAACTGCCCAAATACAAATTTGAAAATTAGGAACAATACCTTCTAGCGTGACGTGTCAAGATACAATTGGTTATCAGCTTAGGGAAGGACCATTTAATTTTTGTGGGGGGCGGGGAGGGTTGGGCAATTACCAAAAGAAGATTCCTGCAGAAGAAATTTAAGAGAAAAAAAAATTCTTGCAAATAGTGATGCTGAAAAAAAAAAATTCATGCTCAGAAGAAATTGCCCAACCACCCCCCCCCCCCCCCACAAAAATTAAATGGTCCGTCCCTTAAACAAATACGGTGTTCAATAGAAATTTTTTAGAATGTCTACAGGACGACGTCAGTTCATTTCTATTGTTGAGAGTTGACATTTCCGGTTTACAAATTATAAAGTATTTCTCCCATAAACACAAATTACATTTTTTGTTAATGTTTGAATACGATCTTGCCTGGTGATTGCTTCGAGGGAAGCATGAAACTCGGAGTTGCAAATAAAAGTGTTTGAACTAGTCCATATTCTTTCTTTCTATACAAAGCTCTGGTTTATATCCATTGAGCACTTTTATAGCAGATGAAGAGTTCAATTTTTCCTCTACTAGTTATATATATAATCGAGGTAAACTGATCAACTCAAGATTCGACTTGGCATTTTTTTGGCTATTTTATCTGATGAATGCCGCACATGTTGTGCGGTACGAAACTAGTTAGTAATAAAATGCCAAGTCGAATATTCAGTTGATCAGTTCACCTCGATTATAACGCTCTAGTTCTTCTATTGTGCACTCTGTCGATAGGCGTGCACATCAACTGGTATATACACCAAGAGAGAGCAAGAGAGAGCACCAAGAGAGAGCACCATCTTTCAATATGTCCTCCCCCACGTACAAGGTGGAGGAGACCGCGCGACCACTTCCTTAGAGTCTCATAGTCTGACTTTCACCGGTGTCTTTATTGCAAACGACTACATCAGCGGCTTCTTCAGACACGCAATCCTGTATTATAAGATGGAGATGTGCTCACTGATGAAATTCTCCGTTCCCACGAGTTATGTGAAAATAAGAGTCTCTTTTTATTTAAGAACTTAAGGCCCTGTCCACACTTCCGCGTTATCTAAAACCTCTGCTTTCAAAAACCTCCGTTAGTTTTGATCGTTTTAGTGGGGACGCGAGGCCAAAACGCATAAACGTACGCATAAATTAGTGTGGACGGGATCTAAGTCTGCGTTAAAAAAAAAAAAAGTTGACCATTATCGCATACTCAGTACGTGGTTTGAATTAACTGAGAGCACCGAAAATCACTAGCATGTATAGAGCAGTTTTTCATTAAAATATACATTCGTGGAAAGGCAGCGACAAGTATACTGATATAATACTTCGATGACAGCTTACCGTCCAAATGGGTGTTTGAAGGCAAATAACGTTAATGTTCTTCGCTAATTTTCCTGTGTCTTGCTGCCGTGCTCAGCCACCGGCCTTTTCATACGGCTTTCTCTAGCTTGTGCAATATTTTTGCAGGACCTGGATCCATGTCTTGCATACAAAACCTTCTCTGGGTATCTATTGAGTTTTGTATTGAATATTTCTAATGAAAAGAGGCAAGAAGTGAAGGAACGAATTGAACTGAAAAATAGATCCAGATCGATGTCACGCAAATTAATCTTTACATTTAAGTGATCGCGTGCCGCAAATACATCCGCGTGGATATTTTTGTCTTGCTCTTGCTCATTTCTTCATTTTCCTCCTTACTAGCATGCAATGTTTTCGTTTTGGTTTTTTGTAACTTTTTTATTTGTATTCACAAGCCTATTTCGAAGGAGAGTTCTTTGTATACAATACTTTGAATCAGTGTTTATGCAACACATTTACTTTTCCCACGGGGCAACAAAATAGAAATCCTATCTAGTTTTAACTCCAAAAGTCAAATGCCTGGGCAGGTCCATTGCTAATGATTTCCTAAAGCTAGATAAAAGGGAATAGTAATATATATCTGAAAAAAGGGCTAGTTACTGGCCGCAAAGCGAATTTTTGTAATTTGTATTAATTGTATTTACCAATTTGCCCATGGCAGGTGAACAAGCAAATAGGTCCCTTTTGTGGCGCATCTAACCTTTTAGGAATTATGTTCAACAAGATACCTTTTGATGCAGAAGTAGACGCACGCTTTTATATGATTCTCGAAAACTGTCCCGTTGGAAACTGAAAATGATTTGCTTTTGAGTTCGCACAAGACATGTTTCTTTTCGTACGAACAAAGAGCACGTAAAACTGTTTTGAGAGTTGCCATCGAGAGAGATCTAAGTTTAAAACAAATAATTATCAAACGCAAATAGATCTGTGGCAAATGGTTTGTTTACCTCTAAATAAGTTCTAAATATGGAATTCTCACGGCGTTCGAGCTGTGATCTTTTAAAATCGAACTTTTCGATCGCTCGCCCGATAAGCGAAGCACGCGGACAAACTCCACTGGATTAAAATCTTTACAACTTTACAAAGATATGTGCAGAAAATTGAGTTTGGGTCTTTTGAAGTGTATTATGTAACCTTGAGCGCTCACTTTTGTCAAAAAAAAAACACTTTGAAATCAAACATTATTTACAATTCGGCACCCGAGTAATTAGGACGCATGTGTTAACTTCTGCTTAAATTGAGTCATTTGCTCCGCGTCATCGGTTGAAAAATTGGAAAATGGAGAGAAATTGCTCGTTTCAGCGGCTATAGCTAGTTGGTGGCCAATGCGGTCAAGACCCTCGAAGCACTAAAGTCCAAGATTTAGTTCCCTTGCTAACTTATAACAAAGATATATCACGCCACAAAAGCTCCCTAGGGCTGATAACCGGCAGCGGTGTAGACACTGAAGTGGAACTGATTCTAGCGAGGTCTTCATTTTCAGTTTCCCTTCCAATATTTCTGACATGGATATTTATCCCGCCCATCGTTCTTTGCTGGGCATTGGGTGGCGAAGGGGTTTGGCGCGTTGCCGTATACCAGCCCAGCTGTCGAAGCACGTCCGCAAATCCCGTACTACGGATTGTGGAATCAGTAGACATCTACAGATTAATATTGCGTATTACTGAAATATGTATCCATCAAACGTAAACAGCCCTATGCAGACAAAATTGAGGAGTACTGTCAAAAATGTCGTTGCAAACGGGATAAGTAAAGCCCAAAGTTAGCACAAGGGTGGGGTAGGGGGATGGAAGGAGGGTAATCATAGGGATACGTTCTTCAGTTTCACGACCCAAATACCACGCCAAGCCCTAACCTAAGTGTACGTCAATCGTGGAAGCACTGTCATACAAACTTTTTCTTCTTAGAATCCATGTCACTAAGATGCTGCAGGGGATTTATATAAGTTTGCACTCTGCAGGAAATTTGTTTTCCGGTTTGCGCTCTCGCAATTATGTTTTCATAATCTTCCAGTCCCCCCCCCCCCCCCCCCCCCCCCGCCCCCCTTTAATAAAAAATGGAATGGGCCGTCCTTTACCCTAAATACATTTTGTTTTCACTCACTTAAAATTCAAAGTTAGCACAAGGGTGGGTTAGGGGACTAGGGCCAGTGAATAGGGTGTGGTTACGAACTCTTAGCTATTTTCCACTATCCGCTGAGCAGAGCAATAGCTGAGTGCGCTAAGAAGAAAAACGGGAAGTTATCCCGTTTTAAGTTAAAAGAAAAACGTATTTTGAGGGAAAGCAATTGAGTGAATTACTATATTAAATATTTGTAACAAAAGACATGAAAAAGTCTTGTGTATGTTGTGTATATCATGTTGGAAAATCGTAATTAAAATGTTGCAGTGGCTATGTAATGAACCGTTAAATGCATTGCGTGCAACATCAACAAGAAAAAGAAATTGTTTGAAAACTTCTTTTCCCCTCCCCCGTCAGAAAAAAAACATTAATCACCTGGTACGGAAGTGACGAAGGAAGGATTGCGTTACACTCACTAGACCGAGATTTACTTCTTGCGCTTAGGAATTTTTTTATTATATAAGAAACTAAATGAATATCAAGAGGTTGCTCACTGTGAGGTAGATATTGCAACATATGGATTGATTTTCCGGAAAAGTGTTGCACAAGCTTAGCCTGGAACCGGCGAACAAGCTCGATGTCAAGATATGACCCCAAATTATAAAGCGCGGCAACAAGAAAGCAATGGAAAAATTAACTGAGAACGTCAAAATTATTTACCTTCAAACACCCATTTGGAAGGTAAGCTGTCATCGAAGTATTATCTCAGGTTTACTGGGTAGTTTTAATGAGAAATGGCAGGTCTGGCAGGGTTTTTCAATGGTTTGCTCAGAAAGCGAGCTTAGGCTAGTCGATTTGTTTACATTTCCTGGTTAAACAAAATCTCTTCGAAAAGTCAAATTGGGTCGAACTTGCATGGGGCCGCTCGCCTCAGAAATAACGTTTGCCAAGAAAAAAAATTATATCACTTTCAAAAACAGCTCTTGCACTTGCTAGAGTGCAAGAGCTTGAGATGTTTGGAAACGGTATGTAATTTTTGATTTTCAAAGTCTAGAAATTTCGGTTCTCTTCGCTTGCTCTTCAGGAATTCGGAATTACAATTGTAAGTCTAAAATATCATCAAAGCAGCTTAGCAATACCTCCTAAATAAAATTATAAACTACGGAAAGCCATAATTTGCTATGCGTCTTTACGCGAGTTCGATTATCTGATCATGAAATTTGATCTCATTTCTGTGACTTTTCGACTTCACGGGTTGTCGACGGTTTTTCGTAATTTTCTCAAAAATGTAAAAACTCTAGAACCTAAGACTTATATCACGATTCTTAGCATACCATAGGTTATCTCTGGACGAAATATCAAGGGGTCCATTTTTTCCAACCTTGTGCCACATTTTTTCAATCTCACTCGGTCCGTATAGAGAGTCGCTCTTAAGTCTCTTCTTAAGAATTAAAAGCCATACCTTGTATCTATTTTGGGCCCTCTTATCATGGAATCCTGCACTTTTTCACTTGAAGAACGACGAATTCAGTCCTGAAGCATTGTGAAATTCCCGCTCAGTCTCCCGCGCTTATCTCGTTCCCAGTGTCCTCTCTATCCAGCGTCACATATCACGTGAGATATCTCACGTGAGCACAAACAAAGGTCGTTTGAATTTTGTGCGCGGCCATTATAGCAACCGTTTAGAGATTTCAATTTCATCCAAGAATGGGCTTATCAACAATTTATCAGCAGAAGAGATGAATACCTGAGACGACAGTCTACATCGGGACGTTTCAAATGTGAGTACAATCTTTTTTTTTTAATCTTTTTAGTCATGTACGAAGCTTGAGGTGGCATTCGATTGAACGTATTCCGGAATATTATAATTAAGAACATGAAAGCTGTCGAATTATAACCATGTTTCGGGGGGGGGGGGGGGGGGACTCAACAAAGTTTTGTACGGGGATGCTCCGCCCCGAGGTCCAAACCCTTACCCTTTCATATACCGTTTTTGACAGAAAAGGTACCCCTTTCATATACCTTTCATTGAAAATGCTTTCTCTTTCATATAGCCTTTCCATGCGTCTGTTTGATATATTTTGAAAGGCGCTTTTTATAATACTCAAATGGCAGTTTTCCCTGCCTTCAACTCGTGTTTTCGCTACCCTTTCCTATTCTTCGTGAAATCCCTAGCCTTTCATATACTCCAACTCGTGAAATCGCTACCCTTTCATATACCTCCAGCCTCAAAAAGGTACCCCTTTCGGGCGGAGCATCCCCGTATAGCCCATTATAGGGTGTACCCCCCGGGCCATGTTTTGCCAGATTTACATGTGTATAGTGCAAATGTGTCTCAACAAACTATAAAGAAAGCGCTGTAGTGTTTATTTTTATTCCGGAATGCGGTTATTTAGTTAATCGAACGAAGCATATAGCGTACGGTAAGCTACATGTAAGAGATGAAATACTGTAACGCTTCGACTTTATAAACTAATTTCGATTTTGAGGCGTCAATACTGCATTATATTGACGGCTAGTTGGAAGAAAATCTATTCGCGACTCCGCCCAATACGGAGAATATATTTTCTTCCAACGCCGAAATTAGTTTTGTATCACGATTTAACTGTTTTTCGGGTAAAAAGAAAGCAAAACTGAAGATAACCTGTGCTGATCAAAGCTGAAATTCTTACTAGTAGCGAGCTGATGTACGCGACGTTTTGTACGCGTTATCATATTTTTGTTTAAAAAAAAAAAAGTTTAAAAAACACGGACTTTTCACGCTATAAATTGCTCATTGAAATAGAACAAATTTGATAGAACATCTTTTCGAAGTTATTCAAAGTTACAAACGTCGAAAAAATTAGTAAATAACGGAAACTTGCGAGGTTTTAGCCCAAAACTTTTTTTCAAATTATGATGGCGCGATAGCGCGCGCACAGCATAACTCCGATGTAAACAAACCATTCAAACGAACAAAATCAGCTTTTAAACTCGTCTTATCGTTAACTTTCGATAGCAAGGGTGGTTGCATTGAATACAGCGTTGTTTATCTGCCAAACTGGACAAAGTAATCAACATTTTTGCCCCTCCTTTGAAGATAATTTTAAACTTTGGTTTTCTACGCAAGGAACCCATTAAATTGCCACGGGAAATTTTCAACCAATCACAGGCTGATTTTTGAGACGACAATACGACTTTATATTGACATCTAAGGGGCGGACCATTAGAAATCTTGGGGGGGGGGGGGGGGTGACAATTACCAAAAAAAAAAAAATCCTGCAAAGGAAAATTGTCTCAAAAAAAAATTCCTGCAAGCAGTTGACCATAAAAAAATAAAATTCTGCAAGCTAACTGCTATATATACATTTATTTATTTATTTATTTATTTATTTATTTATTTTAAACTGTAACATATGAGAGTATGAAATGCTCTCTGGTAGTAAAATTCATCAAAAAGCAACTTCAGGTTGAGTCAAATGCTGTCAAAAATTACCTGCCTCAAAGGTCTATCTGGTACATATACCAATATCTTAATATAACCAAAACCTTGTTGATGTACATATTTGAAAACACTGTAAACATCATGAAATATGTAACCTGCTCTACTACACGCAAGAATTTTTTTAAATACATTACATATTGTCCAACCATCCCGATTTCGTAGAGATTACCCCGATTTTGCTTGAAAATCCCGAATGCCGACCAATGTGATCGGGATAGGAAAAATCCCGATTTTGACGTCCGGTTCTTCGTCAAATTCTCATAATACTTACTATACAAAAAGACGAAATTGCGTATACTTAACTCTGATATCCAGATAAACTAAAGAAACAGCAAGAAATATAAAATGAAATCGAGTACTTGTATGTGGAGCCACACAAGGAGACGCAAAGCGACGAGAAGCCACATCAATTTGCCAAACATTTTTGACAGAAATTGTTGTCTCAGAACACTAGAAAAGGAGTTTCAGAGCATCAAGATTTCAAAATTTTCTGGTGGGGCATGCCCCCAGACCCCCCTAGCGGCTTGCGCATCGGCGCTCGACCACTCCATCTCAATTCTTATTTCTCCCCATTTTTTATGCAAAGGTTGGACGGTCTGACTTAAATCTACTCTCCAGCGTTTAATACCAAAAATGGATTGGGCCAAGTATAAAAAAAATTGGAGCTTGCACACATTTATAAAGATGATCTCAGAAAAAAAAAAAAAACCCGCAGGCTTGCATCTCCCCCCAAAAAAAATCCTGCAGGAAACTCAGGCCCCAAAAAAAATTCATACACTGAAATTTTTTTGCCCCCCCTCCCAGGATTTCTAATGGTCCACCCCTAAAAAGCCGATAAAAGTATCTGAGAATCGTGATACTATGCAATGTACGATTAGAAGACGTGATTATTTCTTGACAACAGTGAGTGGTTTAGTGTTATTATAATAGTTTGTAGGGGTGAAACAGCATTCGTTCTCCTGTCAAATTTAATTCAAAATATATTAACCACGATCAGTCCTCGATAGTACATGCAATATGATGTACACTGTACGTAGACAACATTATAAAATGAGACTACATTCGATATTTGTCTTGGTACAATTTAAGCTTACATGTAAGTTAAAACATTTCGGTTTTTGCTTTGAAATTAACTGGTCATGATACAGATTACATGTATGAGCTCCAGAATTTACGTTTAACATACAATCTTCATACTGCAGATTCAGGTTGAGCGTTTAACGGTCTGAGTTGTCGCGTTAGTTGTAACGGTTGGTTGATTGCGTTGCAAGGCAAAATGACAGCCGTTGCTAGGCGGGAATGACGACGTTCGTTCTTTCTACAAACGCGCTGTATTCTAGGCTTATCAGGTCTTCCTAAAAAAAATACTAGAGTTATTCTTTTTGTAGAATAGTAAGAGTATTCTATCTTGATTTCAATCGCCATGATACTGGTAATCCAAGACGTGAATAACTCTTCTAGAAAAGAAATCGCTAGACGAGCGACAACATGCTTTTTCCCTGACAGAACGTCGTCATTCCCGCCTAGCAACGGCTGTCATTTTGCCTCGCAACGCAATCAATCAACCGTGACAACGAACGCGACAACTCAGACCGTTAAACGCTCAACCTGAATCCGCAGTAAAACGCTGAGACTTAAATAGATCGAAGCTTGTACATGAAAGATCATCTGTAGTCTTGCTTCGTTTTGCGAGTTGTGTCATACCTGTAAGCTTGTAGTGAACCCTTGCTTTTAATCTAGTATTTACCACTATAAATAACGGTTTGTGTGCATGCGTTATGGATTTTTTGTTGGACCACTGATGTTTCAGATTTAAAAGCAAGTAAAAACATTTTGTCTTTGTGAACAATTTACTTGACAAAATGTTGTGTTTACACTTAAACGTTTACCAAGGTTTCAATTTACTGAGGTCAAGTTACTCTACCTTCGCTAGTACTTGAATCACCAGTGCAACAAGTTGAATTGGCTTGAATTTCTAAAAACATGCCTGCTATTAGAAGTGAAGCGGTGGCTTTCGTGTTCATTGCCTTTTATTTTCTAGTTCTTGAGCAGCAAACAGTAGCCTTGAGATTTCAGCAGCTGTTAACTGCTACGGCACCTCACTAAACTGAAGGGAAAATGGATAGTTTTAACTCAAATTGCATTATGAAATACAAGGCCTGCTAGACATGCATGGCCATGGCCAATGTACCTTTCAGATTGTCTGCCATAAGGATCAAAGGCTTTACCAGGATTGTTTTGTGAAGGATTATTATTTTTGTGCCACAGCTAAAAAGCTGTGAACATGTAGTCAAATAAAGTGATCTGAGCACCACAGGAAGTGAAATAGTATGCCACCCCAAGGGGATGTATCTGTCATTTTGACTGACAGACGGGTAAAAAATAGAAAAATTTAGTCCTTTTAAAGCTGCACTAGGCTTTAACAGCCAGAAAAATGAAGTTCACAGTCGGGTAATTTCCCCGGCTCCCGGCTATTATCTACATCCTTGCTAAGTACCATCTGTACAAATGTAGGTCTCATGTAAAGTATGTTATTTATATCTTATAATGTAGATACATGTATGATTTGTAATTTAGTATATCTCATGAAAGTCTTCTCAGTTCAATAGTTGGTACCTGTAATTTGTGATTGTGGTATGTAAACATTACATTAGAAGATTGAAATAATGTTTTGTGTATCCTACATGTTGATGTAGGTTAAAAAAATAGTATTTAAGAGATATAGAGACATGTTTATAATTTAAACATACAGTGTAATCATTGTTTCATGAACTGCATAAAAAATAGATGAAGTTGGCAATCTTATCAAAAGTGTTAATAAATACATCTATTTTTCGACTTTGACATCATTTTACCGTAAAAGGGCAAGAGAACGCGCAAAATATGCCAGCATATTACACTGTAGCATACCGGTTTGACAAGTTTGGAACAGAGCGAAGTTAAATTGTAACTGTGCATGCTCATGACGAAAGTGAAATACTGTTTGAAAAATTGTGTATTTTGATAAGTTTATTTGAAAATTAAGCAGTCGAATAATAAATCCCTTATTTGATGGTTTGACAGATAATACGCGTGTATATTTTACTCATTGCTCGTATTTTTCCTCACCCCTATGGGGCTCGGAAAAAATACTACGCAACTCGTAAAATATCCGCGCGTATTATCTGTCAAACCATCAAATAAGGTGTATGTACATGTGCAGTATAATCAAGTTTTTACAAACCATACTTGAGTGTCTCAATCAAATCAATAAGTACATGGCTACTTTACATTCAAAATTTCTATTGACACTTTTTTTTGTCGATATTGGTCTCTCAAACACAAGCTAGCAATACTTGTATGTACATGTACATGTAGGGCATTTCCTATTTTTGAGTTGGCTAACAGGAGCCTTTGACTCTACTTGAACAAGAAAATACATGTAGGCGTGTGAAAAGAGATTTCCTTGGTTGATTGTACATGTACTATTTTTTGATAAGTGCCTGCTTACTGTGGTGATGACTTACTGGTTACCAGTCGTAGCATGCTAGCAGAATTTCCTATTCAGTTGCATTTTCAGGTGGGAAGAAAAGGATTGCATTGGACTATCAACCTGACTATTGATAGTGCAAACCCTGCTCTTTGTTGTTTGTATCTAAATATAGTGCATGTGTATACACTTTTTTTTTTTTATTTACTCGAATAAATCCTAAAATGCCCCAACTCATTTAAATTTCCCCTCGGGTCCTTCTCTTTCTGAAAAAAAAAAAACACTCCTTAATTTAATTTTAATTTAAGGTTTATTAAGTAAGGTCAGTTATTGTTCTTGCTGGCAAATTTCTTAGCTTGCTTGTGTCATTCATAGAAAATTAATATGTATACATGTATATGTTGTGATTCAATGTTTTCTATAGTTTAAAAATGTTCAAACCAGTTTGATTTTTGTTTTTCTTTGTCTCATATTATGATAATGAATCTGAGACAAAGAAAAATAAAAACTAAACTGGTTTGAAAAATTTTAAACCAAAGAAAAATTTGAACCACAATATATATATAACTGCAGACAGTACTGTTTCGGCCTTCTGGGCCTCATCAGTGCAGTGCTGATGCTAGGATGGAGGTATAGCTTTAAAAGCCACCCCAAATGTCCCACACATGTGGTAGCATCTAAGCCATGCCAGGGTGCTCAAACTAGAAAACTAGTGAACTATGCGCAATGCTACAGCAATGACTCATCCTAATACAGTGCTCAATTTGGACATGAAAGCAAAGCTTTGTATGCCAAAGAGCTATATCTAACTACAGACAGTACTGTTTCGGCCTTCTGGGCCTCATCAGTGCAGTGCTGATGGTAGAATGGAGGTATAGCTTTAAAAGCCACCCCAAATGTCCCACACATGTGGTAACATCTAAGCCATGCCAGAGTGCTCAAACTAGAAAACTAGTGAGCTATGCGCAATGCTACAGTAATGACTCATCCTAATACAGTGCTCAATTTGGACATGAAAGCAAAGCTTTGTATGCCAAAGAGCTATATCTAACTGCAGACAGTACTACTATATATATATAATTATATATATTAGTTGATTTGCAGAACTGCTGTCAGAGTGCTTAATAGGAAAACTAGAGCATAAATATTAGAAGACAGTCTGATCAACTGATTCGACTTGGCATTTTATTACTAACTAGTTTCGTTCCGCACAACTTGTACGGCACTCATCAGATAAAATTGCCGAATACAAAGATTACAACGTTACACGGATGAGAAGGAAAGTATAAAATTGCAACGGTTTTTTTCGGAAGAATGGAACATTTAAAATCTGCGTGACAATAAAAATTGAAATTTAACGAGTATGGGTCATGATATAAGTTATGAAATCAACAGTTGCTATTACGTGACAGGCTGTAAACTTGTTTGCGTGCCTACAGGAAGTTATCAGTTCATTTCGCTTATTGAGTGAAGGCAGATCAGGTCTGCAGATTATAAAATACTTCTCCCATAGGCACAAGTTACAGTGGTTCGAAGCGGGGTTGTATGGAGCAGTTTGCTTTAGAATCATCCAAGATATTTTAAAATTTGTTTTGGCGTCTTTCAACTGCCAAATGTGTTTGCTTAACTCAGTGTTGAGTCTCTTTGACGGGTTTTTAAAAGAAGCTTTGTGGTTAGTAAATCTAGTCTTAAAAGAATTCTCAGTAAGGCCTACGTAGGTCTGGTCAGGCCTGTTGTCCTCCATTGCTACTGTTGCTTTGTAGACCACGGATTACATAAGGCAATTCCCAACCAAAGGACAGTCAGCTGATTTTCTGCAGTTGCATCTTTGTAATGGCACAATCTATATATATATATATATATATATATATATATATATATATATATATATATATATATTTATAATTCAACACATTGATACACTGCCCAATTAATATGGTAAAAAAGTTATCGATATACACTATGTCTACATGACGTATATCCAACGATGGATGTAAATTCCGCATTTTGACAAGAGAATGCAAAAATGACAGACCGGACTCTATTTTTTTATTTTTTGACTCGATATTTTTTGCTCTACCAGTACCCAGGTGGGTGATGTAGCAGCTCTCGTAAGGTCTCACACCATTGGTTCGATACCCTTCGAGAGAACAATAGAACAAACAATGAAAATAGAGGTTTCTGAGAGCTGCTACATTACCGAACCAGCAGGTGCCACAGTCAACTCAGTTTTGTCTTTGGGGGACAAGAAAAAACATAGTTTATGCATGTTCTACAACAAGCAAGTGATCCTCATGTAGTAGTGTTGTGCCACAAGCATTCAGATGTAATCTCATGCATTGCAGCAGGATGAGCGAGCACTAGATACTAGTATAATAATAGACAGGCTAAACACTACTTCCACTCGTTACAATAAAGTATTTAAAAAGTATAAAGCTTTCCCAGTAAAATTTCATTTAGAGAATTTACTATAGTACATTTTGTTCTCTTCGATGATAATTTTATTGACCTTTTGATCTTGGCGGATCATCTCTCAAATTGATAGGAGGATTTCATGCTGTCCAGAGTGTTGTTACAATTATTTTCTTTCTTTATGCCGGTGTTCGGTGCTACATGTAGCTCTATTGGCAAATATTGCGGTGTGTTTGGCTCACTTTTGTTGCATGATAAATACTTATCGGCTAAAGTTTGTTATCGCTTTGAAGGTGCTAGGGTCGTTACATTTCTCAGGCCGTGATTTAATGTCTAAAGACTGTGGTGTGTAAGACTTGTGAGAAAGTGTTTCCCATCACAGATATAGGTACAATTCCACTGCAATGAAATCATGAATTCTTGAAATTATTTTTAGCTCCTTAGTTAGTTCTTTAGTTGAGTAGTGTGTCTCAGTGGAGCTAGGATTAATTTCTGCTGTTTTGTAATAGCGTTTAATTTGGCATCCAACAGATAATCTGCGGCGTGGTTGCTGTATTGTAAATCTCACATATGCTGGTAAATTCTTGCGTTCTTTCCTCAAGCAATGAATGAGACAATTTAATGTCCTTAGGCAAGACTTGACTCTCGGTTCTTTGGCGAACATCCTCAGTTGCTACCATGTGTATATGTCTTGTACATGTAGAATGATACGAAACCATTCAGTTGAAAATGAAAAATTTGTCACTTTTGTATTCCTGGGGAGGATCAAATGTTTCGTTTTCTCATTGGCTCTTGTAATTGAGCCGATAGGATTGTTGTAGTTTTGATTTGATGTTGTATTGTATTTCTTTAGAAGGCTTTTTTTGCAATTTCTTGTACATGTATAGTACTTTTTGACAAAAAGGATAGCTCTTGTAGTGTTGTACAGAGGTGTTCTCCCAAATGACTCAATAAATAAGACAATCATTATTTATGTATCTTGTACAACAAGCATGTGATCCTCGCGTAGTAGTATTGTGCCACATGCATTCGGATGCAATCTTGTGTGTCGCAGCAGGATGAAGCACTGTCAAAAAATTTTAGATACCTATGCAGTAGTATAAAAATAGACAGGTTGAACATGACTCCCACTCGGTACCAAAAAAGTATTTAAAAAGCCTAAAGCATAAAGATTTCAGAGAGAATTGCATCTTTAGATTAGAATTGCATTTAGAATTGCATTTTTGCATCTTTAGTTATGAATTTGTTCTCTTTGATGATTTTGGCCTTTTGATCTTGGCAGATTCTCTCAAATTGATAGGAGGATTTCATGCTGTCCAGAGTCGATAGAAGTATTTTCTTTCTTTATACCGTGGTGGTACAGTAGCTCTATTGGCATACATTGCAGTTTCTTTGGCTCACTTTTGTTGCACGATAACTACTTATCGGTTAAAGTTTGCTATCGCTTTGGAAGTGCCAGGGTCGTTAAATTTCTGAGGTCGTCAAAAGTCTGTGATGTGCAAGACTTGTGAGAAAGTGTTGTCCATCACAGATATACATGTACAGTTTAGGCATCTTAGATCTGAGTCTCAAAATGGCAACCAACTAACGTCAATGCTCCTCCACATGATTGTACAGTACATGTAAGTGTATAACATAAAATTCCCATCTCAAAAAATTAAGTAAGCAACCTAATTCTTGAGCTTCTAAAATTAATTGGAATACAAGTAAGTGCCTAGACACTTAGGGCATGTTTACATGGAGGGAGGGTGCCCTGGTTAACTGAGCTACCCTGGGAGAGCCAACATTTCATGTTTCTTTAGAAAATGCATTGAAGCGTGTACATGTTAGAAAGGGTAACCCACCTTCCCGAGGCACCCTTCTAGGAGGGCTATCTTTTTGCCATGTAAACGGTTCGTGCCGGGTTACCCGGCTAGCCGAGGTGAGAAGACCGCGAAAAATGGTGGTATAAAATTACCATCCTGGGGAATTGTTTCATTGTTATCACTTACCAGTGATATCTGCTGAACAGAATGAATAAGTAGAGTGCAAAATAATAGCCCCAGACACTGAAAAGCAGCCGCTTGCAGAACGAATGATAAAACAATTAAACTTGCCGCCAAAACGTTTCTTTTGTGCGCCATCTTGTTTGTTGTGCTTAGCGGCCACTCAAAAGGTAGCCCACTGACTTTGAAGTACTGACATTACCTTTCAAAAGCAAGTACATGTAGCATAGAACTTTCGGTATAGTTTGAGGCAAAACTACTTTGAGTGGCCTAGTGTCAGTGTTGTGTACTAGGTTAAAAATATCCCGCAATATTGTTTATTATTGTGCATTCTTTTTTTTTAAATTAACTTTGATTAATAAGTACATTATATTATTGTTTTTCTGCAGAAAGGTATGTGCAAATGAAGGGGAGAAAAAGCCCAGCAGGTACAGGATGCATAACAGGGCTGACTCACAAGGATAAGGGTACGTCCGATTGACTGATTCCGGAGTAGGGATATGCAGAATGGTCACAAAAAATCACATTCTTTGAGATTTGGGAGCCATAAGAACACTTAACTTCTGCTACTGTCGTATCATAAAGATGTTTTGACAGATTTGCAAAGCAAGTGTGCCTGAACAACCAATTCTCAGAGACTATTCTGTTTACACTTATTCTGGAAAATGGTAAATTGAATGTGCCCTACATTATTGCATTACAAATTCAAATATTTTGATTTGACAATGCAAATGTTCCTTACTTCTTACCGCACAAAAATAAATATCTGAATGATACATGTGGATTCGTGAGTGTACTGTAGGTTGTTTGCAACTAAACTTGAATGTGATGCTGAGTATGTACTCGGTTTTCCTTTAATATTTGGATTTCATCTGAGAGGTGCACAGTAACTTTCATTTCCACAAAAAAAAAAATACAAGATGTCAAGTTGTATACACCAAATTGAAGAAACGTTGACCCGTGAAAAGCATAAACCATGAACGATGAAACCGAATGGGATTCTGGGTAGGCAGCATTGGCAAGCTAGTAACATTCTATTTCTTGATAATCAAGATGTTTTCTTTGTTTGAGACATTAAAGAGCATGATTTATGCATCCTGTGTTAATATGTGTATTCTGTCACAGACAAAGATTAAATTCTCTAACTTCCCAGTAAACCTTTGGGTCCCATCGTTCATGGTTTATGCTTTTCACCCTACAACATTTCTTCAATTTGGTGATTATTTTAATACTTAACTGCTTAAACACAAAGCATATTTATCAAGGTGCCAAAAAAATATCTTCAAGCATCGTAATTTTCGTATTGAAAAAAAAATCGAAATGTAGAATCAAGGAATAGGAGATCGTGAATCAAATTGAATGGTCATGATTGTGAATAATTGCATAATCAAGAATTTAGACCAGTAATAAGTTCACGGATTTGGTTTTCGTGTTGATATAAATTATCAGTATATTAATTTTCAGGGGACCAAAATATTATTTTATACTTAAATTTTGAATTTAAAATACTCAAATTTTGACCCTTTTTGGGGTCAGCAAATTACATGCATACAGTTGTCATCTGTTTTATTGAATTTTTTTTTTATATTAAGAAAGAATTAGTAAATTCGAATTGTATTTAACAACTATTCACCGAAGTGGAGGTGGGTAGTGGTGGGTAGTTGCTGGGAGGTGAATAGCACTTGCTATTCCGAGTTTCAGTAGCCAATCAGAGCGCGCCAACAATGCTATCCACTGTTTTAGTATATACTAAATTTATATATTATTATAGGGATTGAACCATGTTTTAAAATTATTTGTAAGGAATTTAGAAAGTATTTCAAATATATTTTTATTGTATTTTGACAGACATAATTATGAATAAACCATTTATTGCAAATGCTACTCCATGTTGTTTTTAAAATCTTTTAAAATCTATATTCAGTGTATTTTCAGGTAGTTTGAAAGGCTCTTCAACCCGATTCAAATACTATTGATAATATATTTTGAAACACCCATTTTCTCCATTCACGAAATATAGACGCCTTTCAAAATACGTCACAATAGTGTTTTAAACAGCTTTAAACATCGTTAAAATAAGTCAAACACTAATTAAAAACTATATTTCAAGCACGAATTTTCAATGTATTTTGAATACAAATACAATCAAAATAGCTTTCCAAACAGTTTGCAAATATGTTAAGAATTGTTTTTTAAACATTTGTAAACTGTTTTGATGCTAATTTTCCACTATTTTAATTACGTTTCAATATCGTTTTAAACAGGTTTAAACATCATTAAAATGTGTCAAAAACTACTTAAAAACTACATTTAAAGCACGAATTTTAAACGTATTTTGAATACAAATACATTCAAAATAGCCTTCCAAACAATTTGCAAATAGTTGGAGAATTTATAATGTACCATACAATTATACAATTTGCAAATAGTTGGAGAATTTATAATGTATTTTTAAAAGATTTGTGAACTGTTTTTAAAACTATTTTTTAAGGTGTTGAAACGTATTTGAAATATATTTTAAAACGTATATGCAGATCTGAATTCATCGAAACTACACTCTGAAAAGGTTTTAAAAATATATTTCAATATCGTTTTAAACAGGTTTAAACAAACAAAATACACTAAAAACAGTTTTAAAAATAGTGTTTGGCTTGGTAAGAGAATCAGTACGACGTCGCTACTCACGGCGACATCATCTGTACCGTAATCAAGTAATATGTTATGGAACAATACTTTTGTGAATGGGTGCACTTCTTTTTTTACGATAATGACTTTAGTCACTTATACAGTTTACTAGATTAGCGAAATTTGAAAGTTTTCTGAACCGGTGTGTTCTACAAGGGGCAATGGCTGTAGACTAATTGTAACAGATCCACCTGTCCCACTGGTTTGGTAAGGTGAAACGGCAACAAGTGAATTCAATACAATAAGTTGGCTGCATAACTTCGGATCTGCTAATAAATTAACCCTTTGCAGTACTTTTTCCTATTAATCGATGTCGTAAGTTTTCCCGATGATCGTAGATCTAATGATTCATCAAAAAAGTCATCAAGAGTGTTTTGCTAGCTAAAAGATTATTCGGGGTGATTGTGAAGAATGAAAGCCGGATTTTGTAAAATATCATAGATATTGAAGTTCCATGGCGCACATACATATGTACGTAATCCTCTTCAAAAGCTTTGTTTTTCGTGCTTGTGTGTGCATCGGGTGAAGCCTTTTTCTTCGGTGGTAAATAAATAATCACTTTGACAAGATGTATGACAATATTTTGTCTTGGCATTCCTACAGTTGTTCACGGGAAACAATTTGGACCCAATAAAATTGATGACTCTCAGGCCCCTTCCAACGTTTTTGTTGCTTTGGAGAGCGGATTCAAAAAGTTGCGGATTCGTAAGCCGAATTCGCCGGATACGTGTGGACGGAAAGCTAATCCGTAAAAAGAAAGTTGCGGATTAAATTCTTGTTGGTATAAAAGTGTAAACATGAATATGCAATAATCCACTTATAGCTTGTATGTAATGAAATGCCTTTTATTCATTCACCTCTTGGTGCCTTCAGTGTTAGGCACAGTCGTCTGTCTATTATTTATTTCCCGTGGAGCGAGGTGCATTGATGTGTGAAGATTTCCTTTTTTTTCGGTTGTAAAACAAATAAAGTGGCACGCTCTATGACAGTACTTTGTCTTGGTATTCCTACAGTTGCTATAGTTATTTCAAATAAATCCAGCATGAAACATATCGTGAGAAGTAGAGTACTTAACTTCCCAGCAGACACAATGCTTGGATATCAAAAGAATATGCAGATGAACCAGGTTATCAATTCACAATAAATACTTCTAAAGAGTGCTAACGAAAAACTCGTAAAATTGCCGCATTCTTTAAAACCATTACTTTGGTTTAAAGATATATTTGTTTCTTATCATGTTGTTCATGAAAAAACCGACAAAGTTTGCAATGCGTTTAAACAATATGTTCCAGTAATAAAGATATTAAAAATTAGCATTTAAATCATTTTGTTTTTCTCTGTTGTGGTTGTGAAGTTTAATTAGCCCTATAGAGCTCGCGAAATTGAATTTGTAATTCTACTTTTAAATACATGACAAATTACGTTATTTGACAGGCAAATTGACAGCGTGGTAAAAGGAACGTCACAGTTGGCTACATCCAACAATGAAAGAGAAAGCAGGTCTTATCTGTATGAGTAATGATACTAAGTAATGTAATTGAAGTCCTCATCGGCTATCAGAATGCTCAATAGATAAACTAGAGCTTTAGATAACGAGATTTCGGAGTTGGATTATTTCAGACATTTAACTGCTACTCAGAGTTTCATGCTTCTCGCGAAGCAATCGTCAGCCAACTGCTATAAATAACCAATACATCAAGAACACTGACAATGTGTCACTGACAGTGACTATGATAGGCGACGGCGGTCTCATCACTTTGGAACTAACGTCAAGATGTTATCGCATGATTATCCAGGCGATGGCGGCTTTCCCAGTGTGGCATGTCATGTTATATATAAACAGAGAAACAATATAAATAGTGTTTCATGCAGTTGTAGGAGTGCTCGATGCGAATACATGCAGAGCGAAATACAAGTTTAGTTTTTCTATCTCAAATTGTATATATATATATATATATATATATATATATATATATATATATATATATATATATATATATATATATATATAATTTGTGTTACTAAATAACACAAATGAAGTTAAACAAATCAAATAAAGAATGAATAAGCACAGAGTGAAAACCCTAAAAATTGTCCTGATCGGGATTCGAACCCGCGTCCCCGACTTTCTTGTGCCGATGTGTTAACCACTACAACATCACGACGACCACGAACTGAGGAAGCGAACATAAGACTCAATGGCTCACGGGCCTCCCGTACAATTTTTTTAGTGTTTTCATAGCAGCTGACTTGAAGACTTCTGGGCCTTTTTGACGAATATAAATAACGCAAATGAAGTTAAACCAGTCAAATAAACAGTACATAAACACAAAGTGAAAACCCTAGAAATTGTCCTGATCGGGATTCGAACCCACGCCCCCGACTTTCTAGTGCCGATGTGTGTGTGTGTATATATATATATATATATATATATATATATATATATATATATATATATATATATATATATATATATATATATATATATCACTATTATTAGTGAAATAAATACATAGACAGTTAAAGTGAGAACAGAAATTTTCACAACAAAGATTATGAGTGAAAAAGTGCCTCAGCCGGGAGTTGAACCCGGGTCTCCTGATGACCGGACAGATGCCTTACCACTAGGCCACTGAGACTACCACACTTACACAAACACAAACAACACATTTGTGGCTTCATAGTGGAAAGCTCTTGGGAGACATTTTTACACAAATTCTGCAATTAGGATCGCGTCACTTTACCCAGTCGTTCAGCGATTCACAGTCCACTCCCCTTGGAAATTAATTTACAAATTAGTGTGGGAAGGGAGATATGGACAACTAATTGCCTCATAATCTTTGGATCACCAACCTATTCTCGTTCGGAAGGCCATATCTCCATAGTGTGGTTGTCTCAGTGGCCTAGTTGTAAGGCATCTGTCCGGTCATCAGGAGACCCGGGTTCAACTCCCGGCTGAGGCATTTTTTCACTCATAATCTTTGTTGTGAAAATTTCTCTTCTGACTTTAACTGTCTATAATATAATATAATATAATATAATATAATATAATATAATATAATATAATATAATATAATATAATATAATATAATATAATATAATATAATATAATATAATATAATATAATATAATATAATATAATATAATATAATATAATATAATATAATATAATATAATATAATATAATATAATATAATATAATATAATATAATATAATATATATATATATATATATATATATATATATATATATATATATATATATATATATATATATATATATATATATATATATATATATATATATATATATATATATATATATATACTATAGACTATACCTTCCGCACTACACGCGGAACGGTGTTTATTTGAAAACACCATTTCGCTTCAGGCAAGGTCGAGGGCCGCACTGAAAACCTCCTCGGTGAATGGGTTCCCTCATTAAATACTATGACCACTTGCCAAAGCAAGCTTTATCGAATTAGGTATACATCGGGAGTTGTGCTTTCTACCCTACTTGGTTGATTACAAATCCTGAATTCTTCTACCATGGCAGTTGTTTCTAGCAGACAGAGAGTAGACAGAGCAATATGATGATTGTTTCGCCAATTATTATCCTGCAGCATTGATTGTTTAAGTGGTTAGCGTGTTTAGTCTGTTTTGTGATCAAATTCCTTTAGGCCTCCAATAAATGATTAGCGTATCCACTTGAACAATTTTGACTGAAAGGAAAGCGCGCGGGTGGAACATAGTTCAGACACTCCTTTAAATGTTGTCAATGTTGGGTACCACAAACGTTAATTTGATATTAATCGAAGCGCTCCGAAACTAAAGGAAAGCTTTACAGCAGATAAAACAAAACATGGCACGCTGAGTTTCAGTGAGTCTTCTCTCTCTCGTTGCTCAGCAATGGCTATCGTTAGCTTTGGCATCCCACTACCGTTATGGCAGCTTAGCGTGGGCTCCAATTGACTCCTACAGCACCACAGTAAGTACTGTACTTGTCCTTACAAAGTGATCTTTAAAGCTATACTTGCTTATACTGAAAGTGATCCCGTGTTTTTAAATAAAGATGGTGATGATGATGATGATGATGATGATAAAGATGATGAATGAGCTGAGTAGAATAAAACAACAGATGTGCGGTCTTTGATAAAAAAAAAATGAGTAAAACAAAAGCATGTTACGGTTTAATTTAATCTTATGGTTCAGTTTTCGTTTTCCTTTGCTCGAGTTTGAATATAAACTGGCACTTAAGATTAAAAGTAAAAGTTAAATTAAGGCTGGAATTTTGAGTCCTGACATGTTAAGAGTCATTTGTTTTGATTTTACGGGCTGTTACTGAAATGCTTGAATTGTTACCTCTTGGTTTGAATTTGTATATGCTTAGCAATGCTTCTGTTAGATTTTTTAAAATTAATTTTATAACAAATAAAAAATTCATCCGTTTCAATTCCCTTTCTTTTATTGTACACAGCTCATTAGAAAATAACGCGGTCATTAGCATATAAAACACGCGTTATACTTATTCACTCTAATAAATGATTAGCGTGTCCACTTGAACAATTTTGAAAGCGGCCTCGATCTCATGTGATAATTTTTCTCGGCCACCGGGAACTGGTATTTACACGTGCAGTGAAATTACTTGAGACGGCACTTGTTTGTTTTTCTTCGGCCTTCTTCTGACTTTGGTTTTCGTGAGATGACACTTGTTTTTAAATACGAACGCCGTCGATCTATCAAAAGAATCGCGGTTCGTCATGCCTGGTGACATGTGGCACATAAAAGAAACTTTGTGCTTTTCAAAGGTACGGAAAGCTAGACTAGACAATTAGCCGGTCTCTGTCTTTAATACGGCAAGTAAATTAATGATTGTCTGCGATTTATTTTCTGTTTGGATCCAGCTTTTGCTCGCTGTTGGTGTTTTCAGCCATTGAAATATAGACGGTCCTTTGTTTGCTTTATCACTGCTAGGATCTCACGACTGCGTAAGTTTGTGTTATTTTACTAAATAAAATTTGCTTTGCTTATGATTTTGTTCAGATTTATCGAAGATCGAGTAAGCTTATGTTTAGCCTGTTCCAGGCGTTCAGATAGTGGGGAAGGCGCGAAGAAAAGCGAGCAAAAAATTGCGGGGAGACTGCGGGAGAGGTAGCGAGTGAACGCCTGTAAACAAACTTAACAAAAGGTTGTTCCGACATACCGGATTCTGGTATACCCTCCGATTGCTCAATTATGACACTTTCTGTTAACACGCGAGCGCTGATGAGAAATGCCATACGGCGGAGGAGACAGCCGTCATCAAGTCACGTTGAGATCGAATTCGTTGTCAAGAACTTACTCAAAGACTTCCCAAATATATTATCTCCTCGCGAAGAACAGAAAGATTGCTTGAATAACCTTGTTTCTGGTAGAGATGTCTTCGCGATACTTCCAACCGGCTTCGGAAAGTGGAGCAATTGAATCGAATTGGAGTTACAGCATTTGCTTGTATTGTTAAGACACAAAGGCTTCTAACGAATATCGGTTTTGAATGTTTACTTGGAGATACAGTTATACAAAGGCTTACATATACTTTCATTTGATGTTTTCTTGTAAACTGAAAATAGAAAAGTTTACTGAAAAGTTTATTGGTGATTGTTTTGTCTCCGTCGAGATTCATCGAATAATTCATTTCATCAGCCATTGGGACGTTAATGGGGGCCACTCCAGCCCAAGCGAATTTTGGTCCTCATCAGAGCTTGCAAGAGCGAGAAAACGTCGCGATTTCGTAGTTGTCGTCGTTTCTCAGGCGCTGTCAGCCGTCGACGCACGCTTCGCTGAGAGAGTATGTCCTGTCGGCGATCTTGTGTAGGTTTGTCGATTCCCCGCTCTCTGCGATTCACCAGTTTCCCCCGAAATCAATTTAGAAATGTTGGCATGAGTTTTTGCCAATGTTCTGGCACAGGTAAGGCAGCTAACATCAGATTTCTGTTCACTTTTATCCAGTTCTTGGCCTAAGGAGCGAGCAATATCGATCAACACCAACCTCTCCGCTCCAGAATATCCAACAATATCTATATTTTTAACTACACTAAAAAGGGACACATGCGGAACTTTGGCAAAACCTACAACACGTTGAAGGATGGACTGGCAATTCGTTTGCAGAAGAACGTACACAACGATCAGACATGGAAACGCAGACCGAGATATCAGATAATTTGCCAACGCGGATCTTGAAAGTGTAAATTTCCCGGGAAATATAATCTCGTTGAAACTGGCATATGATTGACAACCGAGTTGGCGGTGTAAAACTGGGCGGAAAGACCTTTTGGTGAGTTTGTTTACAGGCGATCCCTCATCTCCTCGCATTTGTTAAGCTCGCTTTCCTTCGCGGCTTACCCAACTATCCTCGCTTTCCCCACCATCTGAACGCCTGGAACAGGCTAGCTTATGTTTGAATCACATCGTCTGTGCTGCTGCTTGTTATGTATGGCAAATATTCAATGTTATTCGCTTATGACTTAAGTCAAATTTTCCAATAACCCAATGAAACAGAAATAATTCACGGTTTGGAAAGTATTAGACAAGTGTGGGTTTGATCGGGAATCAATAAAATAAGTATCCAAAGCGAGCACAGAAAAATTGGTAACTTCAATCAACATGTCTTGAGTGATGGTGCAATGTGTGCCACGCAAACATCGTTGAGGGGGGAGGGGTGCGTGATCCGTTTAAAATAAACCATAAAATTTTCTTACGCAAGCGCATGAGTATAGGCTACTGGTAGCCTCTTCTTACAAAATGAAATAAAAGCAAACATTCCAAATTCATTCATTCATTCATTCATTCATTCATTCACTCATTCATTCATTCATTCATGTTATTCACGCGTAACAACTTGGTCCCAATCAAATTAATGAGTCTTAATTTCAATTCTTCTTGGTATAAAGGTGTAAATATGAAAATGCAACCATGCGTTCATAGTTTGTGCTTAACATAATGCCTTTTAATCATTGCTCTCTTGGTGTCTACAGCGTTAGGCACAGTCATCTGTCTATTTCTATTTTCGGTGGAGCTGTAAGTGCAGCATTGTGTGAAACTGTATTTTTTATTCGGTTGTAAATAAAAGAAGAACGTGCCAGCTGCATGAGAGTACTTTGTCTTTGTGTTATTACAATGGCTATAGTTAGTTAAGTGACAACCGGAATGAAAGTTAGAGTGGATAGTTGCAAACTCATCCTGCGACGCAGTACAGTTGTACTTAAGGTGGCTCCGTTGTTATTTCGGGTGCACTCGCCTATGACAAACTTTGTTCCATAACTTTTCAGGCTCTAAAGCGATGCTTCTAAAACTTTGCGAAAACTTACAGCTGTTATCTGGCAATAATACGATAGAATTCGATTTTAATGGGAAAAAGTATATTTAGTGATAATCGGGCTTAAATAAACCCCACTTTTTGAACAAAATCGCACCCTTTGAAAAATGTTGCTGTTATATTTGTGTTAAATTTCTGGAATCAGCTTACATTGACTTAATACATACTTATGCCAAGTTTCAGCAAAATCGTTGTAGCAGAAATGCGAAAGAATTAACGCCATCAAAACTTAGCCCCAAAATTCTCTTAAAATTTTAAATACTTCATGCTCTTTGACTAAGCAATCTACGAACCCAAATTTCTGGGAGAAGCCTTCCTAATGCTTGCTAAATCTGAATTGTAAGCCGATTGCAAAATGTGCGAACCGTTAAAAAGTATTCACTAGTTCTGTAAATATTATATAATGCTCCAAAACCTACTCAAATTTCCAATGCTGCGTTTTGTATCATTTTTCGAAAATTATCCTGCAGTTTGGTGTCAAACTCCTTCGACATGAATTTAAAGGTACTGCAATACTTTTACATCGATTGTTTTTTGCTTAGAAGGGCTTGCAATTGGAGTAATAGTTGTTTTGTTTATAAGCTACTCCACATCTGAGCTCAGCCGATTTTATCGATTGCTTTATTGTTTGGAATGGAAGAATTTGTTTGATATGCTGTCGTTCAATCAATATGATTACATTTCGATCCTGGTTTATTAGTTACTCTGGGAATATTGTTAGTTGTCTCGTGTTGTGAAAGCTGGAAAACCAGCACTTCTAAGGAGAAGGCATTTGAATTTAACAAAACAACTCAGAAAGACATGGCAGTTTATTTTAAGACTCCATTTTCCCTCTGGCAGGGTCGATTTTTTTAATCGCTCAATGAACACGTTGTAAACAGTATATGTTTATAATGCCCGATAAATTTCCTGCCTTTTAATTTAATGATGATAAAACGTCCCATTGCACTGTAGTCATTTAATCAGTGCAGCTTACTACTTTAGTTGATTACCAGTCCTGAATTATTCTACCATGGCAGTTGTTGCTGACGAACAGAATAGTAGACAAAGCAATTTTATAATTGTTTCATCAAGTGTTGTCCTGCAGCACTGCATTAAATCTCAAACAGAAAGGAAAGGAAATTACATAACTTAATCACCTACTGCCTTTTTTGGACTGTGTTGCGATAACATTCCTTTAAGCCTCCAATGAATGGTTAGCGTATCCACTTGAACAATTTGATTGACAGGGTATAAGCCGATGTTAAAGTATTCAGACACTCCTTTGAGTCTTCTCAATGTTGGGCGGCGATAGACGTTTAATTTGATAGCGATCGAAGCGCTCCGAAAGTAAAGGAAAGCTTTACAGCAGATACAACATAACATGGCACGCTGGATTGCAGTGGGCATTCTCTCTGTCGTTGCTTTACAATGGCTATCATTAGCTGGAGCATCCCACTTCCGTTTTGGCAGCATATCATGGGCTCCAACAAACTCCTACAGCAACTCGGTAAAGTAGTGTACTTATCCTTACAAATTCATTTTTAAAGTGAAACTTTTTTTGCGCAGCTGAGTTAGTGCATCTCAATAATCTCGTAGCTAGCCTGGCTAGTGATCATTTGTCAGACCTAATAAATCGACTCTTGCAATGAAATCATTACATTTTTTTCAGTGATCAGGAGTACAACTAATCAATACGACGTCGCTACTCACGGCGACAACATCTGTACCGTAATCAATTTATATGTTATGGAACAATACTTTTGTGAATGGGTGCGCTTCTTTTTTTACGATAATGACTTTAGTCACTTATACAGTTTACTAGATTTGCGAAATTTGAAAGTTTTCTGAACCGGTGTGTTCTACAAGGGGCAATGGCTGTAGACTAATTGTAACAGATCCACCTGTCCCACTGGTTTGGTAAGGTGAAACGGCAACAAGTGAATTCAATACAATAATGAATATATTTTGTCTTGGCATTCCTACAGTTGTTCACGGGAAACAATTTGGACCCAATCAAATTGATGACTCTCAGGCCCCTTCCAACGTTTTTGTTGCTTTGGAGAGCGGATTCAAAAAGTTGCGGATTCGTAAGCCGAATTCGCCGGATACGTGTGGACGGAAAGCTAATCCCCAAAAAGAAAGTTGCGGATAAAATTCTTGTTGGTATAAAAGTGTAAACATGAATATGCAATAATCCACTTATAGCTTGTGTGTAATAAAATGCCTTTTAGTCATTCACCTCTTGGTGCCTTCAGTGTTAGGCACAGTCGTCTGTCTATTATTTATTTCCCGTGGAGCGAGGTGCATCGATGTGTGAAGATTTCCTTTTTTTCGGTTGTAAAAAAAAGAAAGTGGCACACTCTATGACAGTACTTTGTCTTGGTATTCCTACAGTTGCTATAGTTATTTCAAATATATCCAGCATGAAACATATCGTGAGAAGTAGAGTACTTAACTTCCCAGCAGACACAGTACTTGGATATCAAAAGAATATGCAGATGAACCAGGTTATCAATTCACAATAAATACTTCTAAAGAGTGCTAACGAAAAACTCGTAAAATTGCCGCATTCTTTAAAACCATTACTTTGGTTTAAAGATATATTTGTTTCTTATCATGTTGTTTATGAAAAAACCGACAAAGTTTGCAATGCGTTTGAACAATATGTTCCAGTAATAAAGATATTAAAAATTAGCATTTAGATCATTTTGTTTTTCTCTGTTGCGGTTGTGAAGTTTAAGTAGCCCTATAGAGCTCGCGGAATTGAATATGTAATTCTACTTTTAAGTACATGACAAATTACGTTATTTGACAGGCAAATTGACAGCGTGGTAAAAGGAGCCTCACAGTTGGCTAGATCCAACAATGAAAGAGAAAGCGGGTCTTATCTGTATGAGTAATGATACTAAGTAATGTAATTAAAGTCCTCTTCGGCTATCAGAATGCTCAATAGATAAACTAGAGCTTTAGATAACCAGATTTAGGAGTTGGATTATTTCAGACATTTAACTGCTACTCAGAGTTTCATGCTTCTCGCGAAGCAATCGTCAGCCAACTGCTATAAATAACCAATACAATCAAGAACACTGACAATGTGTCACTGACAGTGACTATGATAGGCGACGGCGGTCTCATCACTTTGGAACGTCAAGATGTTATCGCATGATTATCCAGGCGATGGCGGCTTTCCCAGTGTGGCATGTCATGTTATATATAAACAGAGAAACAATATAAATAGTGTTTCATGCAGTCGTAGGAGTGCTCGATGCGAATACATGCAGAGCGAAATACAAGTTTAGTTTTTCTATCTAAAATTGTATATATATATATATATATATATATATATATATATATATATATATATATATATATATATACAAATTAGTGTGGGAAGGGAGATATGGACAACTAATTGCCTCAATCTTTGGATCACCAACCTATTCTCGTTCAGAAGGCGATTCACAGCGATTTCTGAAATAAATACATAGACAGTTAAAGTGAGAACAGAAATTTTCACAACAAAGATTATGAGTGAAAAAGTGCCTCAGCCGGGAGTTGAACCCGGGTCTCCTGATGACCGGACAGATGCCTTACCACTAGGCTACTGAGACAACCACACTTACACAAACACAAACAACACATTTGTGGCTTCATAGTGGAAAGCTCTTGGGAGACATTTTTACACAAATTCTGCAATTAGTATCGCGTCACTTTACCCAGTCGTTCAGCGATTCACAGTCCACTCCCCTTGGAAATTAATTTACAAATTAGTGTGGGAAGGGAGATATGGACAACTAATTGCCTCATAATCTTTGGATCACCAACCTATTCTCGTTTTGAAGGCCATATCTCCATAGTGTGGTTGTCTCAGTGGCCTAGTTGTAAGGCATCTGTCCGGTCATCAGGAGACCCGGGTTCAACTCCCGGCTGAGGCACTTTTTCACTCCTAATCTTTGTTGTGAAAATTTCTCTTCTGACTTTAACTGTCTATTATATATATATATATATATATATATATATATATATATATATATATATATATATATATATAAAACCGAAAATGTGAGGGTCAAGAGTCCAACTCCAATGTAGCTTTGCTGGTTTATTCGCTCAACGTTTCGACCATAACGGTCTTCATCAGGAGCATCTGAGGTATATACTAACTGTTACAACATTCGAAATTTAAAAAGCTTAACGGAAAGAACACACGTGTCATGCTGACGTAATAATCAGATATGGAGCTATAAAACTAAACTAAACTAAGCCAAACAATTTATTACGTAAATTTAACCAGGCTATTAATAGTAGGCTTGAATTTAGAAATCCAATAGCTTTCTCTTGCTCTTCTAATGTCTTGATTAGGATTTCTAACTTTTTCAATGACGGTTAATTTTAAATGTTTAACCCCACAGTTTTTAAAGTGTCTGACAGTGGGAATGTTCTTATGACCTGCGTTTATGTCGCTGCGATGTTGGTTTGTACGGCGATGAACGGGGTTTTTTGTTTCCCCTATATACTGATCGTCGCATTTTGTGCATTGAATCAAGTATATAACGTTGCTTGTTTGACAGGTGGTGTGTTGCGTAAGAGTGAAGGTTTCCCCTGTAGTTGTGCTTTTATATATATATATATATATATATATATATATATATATATATATATATATATATATATATATATATATATAGACTGTCTTCTAATATTTATGCTCTAGTTTTCCTATTGAGCACTCTGACAGCAGTTCTGCAAATCAACTAATATATATATATATATATATATTTTTATTTATATCGAGTTTCGCGCACTAAGCGATCATCAGACTATACCTTCCGCACTACTCGTGCGGAACGGTGTTTATTTTAAAACACCATTACGCTTCAGGCAAGGTCGAGGGCCGCACTAAAAACCTCCTCGGTGAATGGGTTCCCTCATTAAATACTATGACCACTTGCCAAAGCAAGCTTTATCGAATTAGTTATACATCGGGAGTTGTGCTTTCTACCCTACTTGGTTGATTACAAATCCTGAATTCTTCAACCATGGCAGTTGTTTCTAGCAGACAGAGAGTAGACAGAGCAATATGATGATTGTTTCGCCAATTATTATCCTGCAGCATTGATTGTTTAAGTGGTTAGCGTGTTTAGTCTGTTTTGTGATCAAATTCCTTTAGGCCTCCAATAAATGATTAGCGTATCCACTTGAACAATTTTGACTGAAAGGAAAGCGCGCGGGTGGAACATAGTTCAGACACTCCTTTAAATGTTGTCAATGTTGGGTACCACAAACGTTAATTTGATATTAATCGAAGCGCTCCGAAACTAAAGGAAAGCTTTACAGCAGATAAAACAAAACATGGCACGCTGGGTGTCAGTGAGTCTTCTCTCTCTCGTTGCTCAGCAATGGCTATCGTTAGCTTTGACATCCCACTACCGTTATGGCAGCATAGCGTGGGCTCCAATAGACTCCTACAGCACCACAGTAAGTACTGTACTTGTCCTTACAAAGTGATCTTTAAAGCTATACTTGTTTATACTGAAAGTGATCCCGTGTTTTTAAATAAAGATGGTGATGATGATGATGATGATGATGATAAAGATGGTGAATGAGCTGAGTAGAATAAAAAAAAAACAGACGTGCGGTCTTTGATAACAAAAAAAATGAGTAAAACAAAAACATATGTTACGGTTTAATTTAATCTTATGATTCAGTTTTCGTTTTCCTTTGCTCGAGTTTGAATATAAACTGGCACTTAAGATTAAAAGTAAAAGTTAAATTAAGGCTGGAATTTTGAGTCCTGACATGTTAAGAGTCATTTGTTTCGTTTTTACGGGCTGTTACTGAAATGCTTGAACTGTTACCTCTTGGTTTGAATTTGTATATGCTTAGCAATGCTTCTGTTAGATTTTTACTCGTGGCGAAGCACACGAGTTGTAAATCCGGCGTTGACTTTTCTTGTTTTTTTTTTCGTGTCACATTAGCGCATGCAAATTTATGCACGCATATTTAAGTCTATATCGACGACTATATGGCTTTCGGCCATGAAATACATACCGTAAAATCTCTCCGTGTGTGTACTCGAGAAGCAAGATAAAGAACTGCTGCGTACAACTGCACACTTTCAAGACAATTCAAGGCGTTCATGGATGGATAGGACCGTTTGATATTGTGTTCGCCGCTTATTCCTGTGGGATTTTTGCTCTGGCAAGTTCTGTGTTTTATATATTAAACTTGCTATTTGCTTAGCGATCGAGCTCCGGGTCGAGCTTAAGTGTCAGCTACTGAATCTAGTGAATGCAGTGCAATCTTACTTTTAAACCCGTGTATACGTGAAAGCATGATGAACAGGTTATCGGCAAGGGTGTTTAAATAAAATTCACTCTCTCACTCACTCACTCCTTCCATCAGCTGTAAACTTAGTGAGCAAATGCTTTGTTACGAACACGTTTCGTAACAGGAATTCAACGTGAATCCAACGATAACAATAATAAATTTGATGTAAACGAATATAGACAACAATAAGCTTAGAATAATAAATTGAGTGCGTGAGTAGTATGTGCTCTTGGACAGCGCAGTGATTGAGTTTCTGGCTTAGTCGCAGACGGCCCGAGTTCGAATCTCCATAATGTCTTCATTTTTTTCCCCTTTTTTTTTCTTTTTTCGAACCGGGCATTATGAAAGTGATGTACTTTTTTTTTCGTTCGTCAAAAATCCTTACGTTTAATTAAAAATATATATATATCGAACTGTGTCAGTGTGAAAACGTAAGCTTATGGCAATATTGCGTTACGCGTTAGCATTTCTTCTCGGGTTGGCTCTTAGGAGCCTTTGATTAGACATAATTTTAAGCTTATGTTTCTCTGTAAGAGCACTCAAATCACTTGGGAATCAATGCTGCAATGAGTTAAAGGCGCCACGAGTTCAAGCTGTGTACAGCTTCTTGTTTAAAATTAATTTTATAACAAATAAAAAGTCATCCGTTTCAATTCCCTTTCTTTTATTGAACACAGCTCATTAGAAAATAACGCGGTCATTAGTTACTCTGGGAATATTGTTAGTTGTCTCGTGTTGTGAAAGCTGGAAAACCAGCACTTCTAAGGAGAAGGCATTTGAATTTAACAAAACAACTCACAAAGACAAGGCAGTTTATTTTAAGGCTCCATTTTCCCTCTGGCAGGGTCGATATTTTTTAGTCGCTCAATGAACACGTTGTAAACAGTAGATGTTTATAATGCCCGATAAATTTCCTGCCTTTTAATTTAATGATGATAAAACGTCCCATTGCACTGTAGTCATTTAATCAGTGCAGCTTACTACTTTAGTTGATTACCAATCCTGAATTATTCTACCATGGCAGTTGTTGCTGACGAACAGAATAGTAGACAAAGCAATTTTATAATTGTTTCATCAAGTGTTGTCCTGCAGCACTGCATTAAATCTCAAACAGAAAGGAAAGGAAATTACATAACTTAATCACCTACTGCCTTTTTTGGACTGTGTTGCGATAACATTCCTTTAAGCCTCCAATGAATGGTTAGCGTATCCACTTGAACAATTTGATTGACAGGGTATAAGCCGATGTTTAAGTATTCAGACGCTCCTTTGAGTCTTCTCAATGTTGGGCGGCGATAGACGTTTAATTTGATAGCGATCGAAGCGCTCCGAAAGTAAAGGAAAGCTTTACAACATATACAACATAACATGGCACGCTGGGTTGCAGTGGGCCTTCTCTCTGTCGTTGCTTTACAATGGCTATCATTAGCTGGAGCATCCCACTTCCGTTTTGGCAGCATATCATGGGCTCCAACAAACTCCTACAGCAACTCGGTAAAGTAGTGTACTTATCCTTACAAATTCATTTTTAAAGTGAAACTTTTTTGCGCAGCTGAGTTAGTGCATCTCAATAATCTCGTAGCTAGCCTGGCTAGTGATCATTTGTCAGACCTAATAAATCGACTCTTGCAATGAAATCATTACATTTTTTCAGTGATCAGGAGTACAACTAATCAATACGACGTCGCTACTCACGGCGACAACATCTGTACCGTAATCAATTAATATGTTATGGAACAATACTTTTGTGAATGGGTGCGCTTCTTTTTTTACGATAATGACTTTAGTCACTTATACAGTTTACTAGATTAGCGAAATTTGAAAGTTTCCTGAACCGGTTTGTTCTACAAGGAGCAATGGCTGTAGACTAATTGTAACAGATCCACCTGTCCCACTGGTTTGGTAAGGTGAAACGGCAACAAGTGAATTCAATACAATAATGACAATATTTTGTCTTGGCATTCCTACAGTTGTTCACTCGAAACAATCAAATTGATGACTCTCAGGCCCCTTCCAACGTTTTTGTTGCTTTGGAGAGCGGATTCAAAAAGTTGCGGATTCGTAAGCCGAATTCGCCGCATACGTGTGGACGGAAAGCTAATCCGCAAAAAGAAAGTTGCGGATTCAATTCTTGTTGGTATAAAAGTGTAAACATGAATATGCAATAATCCACTTATAGCTTGTGTGTAATAAAATGCCTTTTAGTCATTCACGTCTTGGTGCCTTCAGTGTTAGGCACAGTCGTCTGTCTATTATTTATTTCCCGTGGAGCGAGGTGCATCGATGTGTGAAGATTTCCTTTTTTTCGGTTGTAAAACAAATAAAGTGGCACGCTCTATGACAGTACTTTGTCTTGGTATTCCTACAGTTGCTATAGTTATTTCAAATATATCCAGCATGAAACATATCGTGAGAAGTACAGTACTTAACTTCCCAGCAGACACAGTGCTTGGATATCAAAAGAATATGCAGATGAACCAGGTTATAAATTCACAATAAATACTTCTAAAGAGTGCTAACGAAAAACTCGCAAAATTGCCGCACTCTTTAAAACCATTACTTTGGTTTAAAGATATATTTGTTTCTTATCATGTTGTTCATGAAAAAACCGACAAAGTTTGCAATGCGTTTAAACAATATGTTCCAGTAATAAAGATATTAAAAATTAGCATTTAAATCATTTTGTTTTTCTCTGTTGTGGTTGTGAAGTTTAATTAGCCCTATAGAGCTCGCGAAATTGAATTTGTAATTCTACTTTTAAATACATGACAAATTACGTTATTTGACAGGCAAATTGACAGCGTGGTAAAAGGAACGTCACAGTTGGCTACATCCAACAATGAAAGAGAAAGCGGGTCTTATCTGTATGAGTAATGATACTAAGTAATGTAATTGAAGTCCTCATCGGCTATCAGAATGCTCAATAGATAAACTAGAGCTTTAGATAACGAGATTTCGGAGTTGGATTATTTCAGACATTTAACTGCTACTCAGAGTTTCATGCTTCTCGCGAAGCAATCGTCAGCCAACTGCTATAAATAACCAATACATCAAGAACACTGACAATGTGTCACTGACAGTGACTATGATAGGCGACGGCGGTCTCATCACTTTGGAACGTCAAGATGTTATCGCATGATTATCCAGGCGATGGCGGCTTTCCCAGTGTGGCATGTCATGTTATATATAAACAGAGAAACAATATAAATAGTGTTTCACGCAGTCGTAGGAGTGCTCGATGCGAATACATGCAGAGCGAAATACAAGTTTAGTTTTTCTATCTAGAATTGTATATATATATATATATATATATATATATATATATATATATATATATATATATATATATATATATAAAAGCAGAGTAAATATGGTTGACCAAACGAATGACTCCCAGTAGAAGGATCCACGTAGGATACGGTGCTTCTATGTGAATTAGTAGATAAGTGTATGAAGATGTGACATAGAAGCAAACTTCTAACTGTTCCAGCTATTTAATTCGACGTTTCGGCCTTCGGCCTTCTTCAGGTGGAACTATTTACAGGGATAAAAATTTAAAAAGCTAAAAATCCTAACAAGCTTACAGAGTCACAAATATTTATACTATAACTGAAAAATGTAAATAAAGTTATGTAATATGATAAAATGCAAAACAAAAGATTATGTAACGAATAAAATGGCAACAGACAAGAAGGCGCAAACAGCGAAAATACAACAATTCGTAAGAAAACTAAATTACAAAGTGTACTATAATTATGGCCTAAACAAAAGACGTGAATTCAGATCTAAGAATCGCATCTGCTATAACACCTAATCAGCTAATTTTAATGCACCTTTTCATTGTTTTGAACAGGTTATTATTTCTAATAATCTGCATACATGCTCACTGAAATGGAACAACAGGTCATTATTGTGGTCAGTGAGGTGGAACAGGAGGTTATTATTAAAAATAGTAACCTCCTGTTCCACCTCACTGATCACAATAATAACCTACTGTTCCACCTCAGTGATTTTCTAGAATCTTCTCAATTTAGCACATCAGCATAATTTATTAAAAATTCCAACATGGATAGCACTCGCAACACCCCTGACAAATACTTTTGATGTACATGTCAACAAAATAAACAAAACATCCCTCTGAACCAACAACATACACCCTGTATCTCCGAGGGACTTATGTTTTTAGGTTTTCAACTACCTTGGTTAATATAGTTTTAAATAAACCTTTACTATAGACACTATAAGGCAAAATCTCAATATCTTCCATTACATTGAACGTGGAATGAAAAATTATCGACAGTGAATTTTCTATTTTTATCTAAAGCTAGACTATGAGCAGTCTCTCTTTCCCAGCTTAGTCCATCAAGCGAGGAACGAAAAAACATTAGCGAATGGATAATGGCCGCGCGAAACTGGAGGCGCCCCAGTTTCGCACGGCCATTACCGTTCGCTAATGTTTCTTCGTTTCTCGCTCGATGGTCTAAGCTGGGAAAGAGATACTGCTCGTAGTGTAATCTAAAGCCCATATCCCCAAATTTCTGATTATTACTACTGCTGACTGTCAAGAACTTTTTACCCTTGTCATGTAAGAATTGAAACGTTTCAAAAGTGTACTATTAAAATTTCATTTCGCTAGCTCACATTTTTTCCAAGATTGCATCCGCCTGATTCCTTTTTCCTATTTTGCGGTAACTTGAGAACTTTATACGCATCTTGTTGTAAAAAGTATCCTACTTGGCCAGTTAAGAATATTAGAAACGGCGCTTCACATCGCATCACCGCGTTTCATCGAGGCCTTAGTTGATCAATTCTAAACTGATTGTAACGGCAAGAAAAAACTCGCCCACGGGAGTCATTACAATGATTAAAATGCTTGCACAATCCTTACGGGATTTAGACAATCACTACTGTCACTAATGAGCAAAATTTCACAGCAAGTCGTTGGTTTGCTTGTTCTAAAACAATGAAAAGGTGCATTAAAACGGATAATGCCCTCGCTCCTCGGCCTTCTTAAAAATAATGACCTCGCGCTACGCGCTCGGTCATTATTTTTAAGAAGGCCTCGGAACTCGGGCATTATCCCTTACATAGTACACTTTGTAATTTAGTTTTCTTACGAATTGTTGTATTTTCGCTGTTTGCGCCTTCTTGTCTGTTGCCATTTTATTCGTTACATAATCTTTTGTTTTGCATTTTATCATATTACATAACTTTATTTACATTTTTCAGTTATAGTATAAATATTTGTGACTCTGTAAGCTTGTTAGGATTTTTAGCTTTTTAAATTTTTATCCCTGTAAATAGTTCCACCTGAAGAAGGCCGAAGGCCGAAACGTCGAATTAAATAGCTGGAACAGTTAGAAGTTTGCTTCTATGTCACATCTTCATACACTTATCTATATATATATATATATAATTTGTGTTACTAAATAACACAAATGAAGTTAAACAAATCAAATAAAGAATAAATAAGGACAAAGTGAAAACCCTAAAAATTGTCCTGATCGGGATTCGAACCTGCGTCCCCGACTTTCTTGTGCAGATGTGTTAACCACTACAACATCACGACGACCACGAACTAACGTAACGAACTTAAGGCTTTGTGGCTCACGGGCCTCCCGTACAATTTTTTAGTGTTTTCATAGGAACTGACTGGAAGACTTCTAGGCCTTTTTGACGAATATAAATAACGCAAATGAAGTTAAACCTGTCAAATAAACAATAAATAAACACCGAGTGAAAACCCTAAAAATTGTCCTGATCGGGATTCGAACCCACGCCCCCGACTTTCTAGTGCCGATGTGTGTGTATATATATATATATAAGTGTCTATATACATATATACACTTGTTTTCAAAAAGGTTGACGTTTCAGAAATATACACTCGTTTTCAAACATGTTGAAGTTTCAGAAATATATATTTATTACATATACGTTTTGTATTTCCATCGAATAGGTGACGTTTTTGATGGGAATACAAAAGTTATATATAATAAATATACATTTCTGAAACGTCAACCTTTTTGAAAACGTGTATATATATATATATATATATATATATATATATATATATATATACATATAGAGAGAGAGAGAGAGAGAGAGAGAGAGAGAGAGAGAGAGAGAGAGAGAGAGAGAGAGAGAGAGAGAGAGAGAGAGAGAGAGAGAGAGAGAGAGAGAGAGAGAGAGAGAGAGAGATAGAGAGAGAGAGAGAGTTTCGCGCACTAAGCGATCATCAGACTATACCTTCCGCACTACTCGTGCGGAACGGTGTTTATTTTAACACACCATTACGCTTCAGGCAAGATCGAGGGCCGCACTGAAAACCTCCTCGGTGAATGGGTTCCCTTATTAAATACTATGACCACTTGCCAAAGCAAGCTTTATCGAATTAGTTATACATCGGGAGTTGTACTTTCTACCTTACTTGGTTGATTACAATTCCTGAATTCTTCAACCATGGCAGTTGTTTGTAGCAGACAGAGAGTAGACAGAGCAATACGATGATTGTTTCGCCAATTATTATCCTGCAGCATTGATTGTTTAAGTGGTTAGCGTGTTTAGTCTGTTTTGTGATCAAATTCCTTTAGGCCTCCAATAAATGGTTAGCGTATCAGCTTGAACAATTTTGACTGAAAGGAAAGCGAGCGGGTGGAACATAGTTCAGACACTCCTTTAAATGTTGTCAATGTTGGGTACCACAACGTTAATTTGATATTAATCGAAGCGCTCCGAAACGAAAGGAAAGCTTTACAGCAGATAAAACAAAACATGGCACGCTGGGTTTCAGTGAGTCTTCTCTCTCTCGTTGCTCTGCAATGGCTGTCGTTAGCTTTGGCATCCCACTACCGTTATGGCAGCTTAGCGTGGGCTCCAATTGACTCCTACAGCACCACAGTAAGTACTGTACTTGTCCTTACAAAGTGATCTTTAAAGCTATACTTGTTTATACTGAAAGTGATCCCGTGTTTTTAAATAAAGATGGCGATGATGATGATGATGATAAAGATGATGAATGAGCTGAGTAGAATAAAACAACAGACGTGCGGTCTTTGATAAAAAAAAAATGAGTAAAACAAAAACATATGTTACGGTTTAATTTAATCTTATGATTCAGTTTTCGTTTTCCTTTGCTCGAGTTTGAATATAAACTGGCACTTAAGACTAAAATTACAAGTTAAATTAAGGCTGGAATTTTGAGTCCTGACATGTTTATAGTCATTTGTTTCGTTTTTACGGGCTGTTACTGAAATGCTTGAATTGTTACTTCTTGGTTTGAATTTGTATATTCTTAGCAATGCTTCTGTTAGATTTTTTTAAAATTAATTTTATAACAAATAAAACATTCATCCGTTTCAATTCCCTTTCTTTTATTGTACACAGCTCATTAGAAAATAACGCGGTCATTAGCATATAAAACACGGGTTATACTTATTCACTCTAATAAATGGTTAGCGTGTCCACTTGAACAATTTTGAAAGCGGCCTCGACGGCACTTGTTTGTTTTTCTTCGGCCTTCTTCTGACTTTGGTTTTCATGAGATGACACTTGTTTTTAAATACGAACGCCGTCGATCTATCAAAAGAATCGCGGTTCGTCATGCTCAGGTATATTAAGGATTGGGTCTGCCCCTATTTTATCATAAGAGTAAGGGGATGGTCTATCTTCAAAAAGAAAAGTGTCATAAGTATGAGACTTGGCAACGACATTCAAGTCGTTAAGATAGTCCTTTTTGACGTTGATGTTTCCATGGCAACCTATCACGTGACCAATTGAGCTTTTACTTCCGGTTGGTTCCTTCAGTGCTCTTGCAGACAAGGGAAATTTGTGTTTTCTGAGAATTTTAAGTGGTATTATTTCTACCCTTTTAATATACTTTCCAAATGTAACTGGAAACGTGGTCCACCTACGTGGCATGACTGTTTTCTGATGTTTGCGTGACAACAAAACCGTGACATTTCAATCGTTACGTGACCTGGACACGCCTTCCAGTTAGTTTCGTGTATGACTTTGCGCACTTAAAAATATCGAAACGATATTTTGTCAGTCAGAGTGGTTTAAGTTCTCCTGCACTTAGCCTAAAGAAAAACATGGAAATTTGTTTTTCTTCGGCCTTCTTCTGACTTTGGTTTTCATGAGATGATACTTGTTTTTAAATACGAACGCCGTCGATCTATCAAAAGAATCGCGGTTCGTCATGCCTGGTGACCTGTGGCACATGAAAGAAACTTTGTGCTTTTCAAAGGTACGGAAAGCTAGACCAGACAATTAGCCGGTCTCTGTCTTTAATACGGCAAGTAAATTAATGGTTGTCTGCGATTTATTTTCTGTTTGGATCCAGCTTTTGCTCGCTGTTGGTGTTTTCAGCCATTAAAATATAGACGGTCCTTTGTTTGCTTTATCACTGCTAGGATCTCACGACTGTGTAAGTTTGTGTTATTTTACTAAATAAAATTTCCTTTGCTTATGATTTTGTTCAGATTTATCGAAAATCGAGTAAGCTTATGTTTAGCCTGTTCCAGGCGTTCAGATAGTGGGGAAGGCGCGAAGAAAAGCGAGCAAAAAATTGCGGGGAGACTGCGGGAGAGGTAGCGAGTGAACGCCCTTAAACAAACTTAACAAAAGGTTGTTCCGACATACCGGATTCTGGTATACCCTCCGATTGGTCAATTATGACACTTTCTGTTAACACGCGAGCGCTGATGAGAAATGCCATACGGCGGAGGAGACAGCCGTCATTGAGTCACGTTGAGATCGAATTCGTTGTAAAGAACTTACTCAAAGACTTCCCAAATATATTATCTCCTCGCGAAGAACAGAAAGATTGCTTGAATAACCTTGTTTCTGGTAGAGATGTCTTCGCGATACTTCCAACCGGCTTCGGAAAGTGGAGCAATTGAATCGAATTGGAGTTACAGCATTTGCTTGTATTGTTAAGACACAAAGGCTTCTAACGAATATCGGTTTTGAATGTTTACTTGGAGATACAGTTATACAAAGGCTTACATGTACTTTCATTTGACGTTTTCTTGTAAACTGAAAATAGAAAAGTTTACTGAAAAGTTTACTGGTGATTGTTTTGTCTCCGTCGAGATTCATCGAATAATTCATTTCATCAGCCATTGTGACGTTAATGGGGGCCACTCCAGCCCAAGCGAATTTTGGTCCTCATCAGAGCTTGCAAGAGCGAGATAACGTCGCGATTTCGTAGTTGTCGTCGTTTCTCAGGCGCTGTCAGCCGTCGACGCACGCTTCGCTGAGAGAGTATGTCCTGTCGGCGATCTTGTGTAGGTTTGTCGATTCCCCGCTCTCTGCGATTCACCAGTTTCCCCCGAAATCAATTTAGAAATGTTGGCATGAGTTTTTGCCAATGTTCTGGCACAGGTAAGGCAGCTAACATCAGATTTCTGTTCACTTTTATCCAGTTCTTGGCCTAAGGAGCGAGCAATGTCGATCAACACCAAACTCTCCGCTCCAGAATATCCAACAATATCTATATTTTTAACTACACTAAAAAGGGACACATGCGGAACTTTGGCAAAACCTACAACACGTTGAAGGATGGACTGGCAATTCGTTTGCAGAAGAACGTACACAACGATCAGACATGGAAATGCAGACCGAGATATCAGATAATTTGCCAACGCGGATCTTGAAAGTGTAAATTTCCCGGGAAATATAATCTCGTTGAAACTGGCATATGATTGACAACCGAGTTGGCGGTGTAAAACTGGGCGGAAAGACCTTTTGGTGAGTTTGTTCACAGGCGATCCCTCATCTCCTCGCATTTGTTAAGCTCGCTTTCCTTCGCGGCTTACCCAACTATCCTCGCTTTCCCCACCATCTGAACGTCTGGAACAGGCTAGCTTATGTTTGAATCACATCGTCTGTGCTGCTGCTTGTTATGTATGGCAAATATTCAATGTTATTCGCTTATGACTTAAGTCAAATTTTCCAATAACCCAATGAAACAGAAATAATTAACGGTTTGGAAAGTATTAGACTAGTGTGGGTTTGATCGGGAATCAATAAATTAAGTATCCAAAGCGAGCACAGAAAAATTGGTAACTTCAATCAACATGTCTTGAGTGATGGTGCAATGTGTGCCACGCAAACATCGTTGAGGAGGGAGGGGTGCGTGATCCGTTTAAAATAAACCATAAAATTTTCTTACGCAAGCGCATGAGTATAGGCTACTGGTAGCCTCTTCTTACAAAATGAAATAAAAGCAAACATTCCAAATTCATTCATTCATTCATTCATTCACTCATTCATTCATTCATTCATTCATTCATTCACGCGTAACAACTTGGTCCCAATCAAATTAATGAGTCTTAATTTCAATTCTTCTTGGTATAAAGGTGTAAATATGAAAATGCAACCATGCGTTCATAGTTTGTGCTTAACATAATGCCATTTAATCATTGCTCTCTTGGTGTCTACAGCATTAGGCACAGTCATCTGTCTATTTCTATTTTCGGTGGAGCTGTAAGTGCATCATTGTGTGAAACTTTATATTTTATTCGGTTGTAAATAAAAGAAGAACGTGCAAGCTGCATGAGAGTACTTTGTCTTTGTGTTATTACAATGGCTATAGTTAGTTAAGTGACAACCGGAATGAAAGTTAGTGTGGATAGTTGCAAACTCATCCTGCGACGCAGTACAGTTGTACTTAAGGTGGCTCCGTTGTTATTTCGGGTGCACTCGCCTATGACAAACTTTGTTCCATAACTTTTCAGGCTCTAAAGCGATGCTTCTAAAACTTTGCAAAAACTTACAGCTGTTATCTGGCAATAACACGATAGAATTCGATTTTAATGGGAAAAAATATATTTAGTGATAATCGGGCTTAAATGAACCCCACTTTTTGAACAAAATCGCACCCTTTGAAACATTTTGCTGTTATATTTGTGTTAAATTTCTGGAATCAGCTTACATTGACTTAATACATACCCATGCCAAGTTTCAGCAAAATCGTTGGAGCAGAAATGCGAAAGAATTAACGCCATCAAAATTAAGCCCCAAAATTCTCTTAAAATTTTAAATACTTCATGCTCTTTGACTAAGCAATCTACGAACCCAAATTTCTTGGAGAAGCCTTCCTAATGCTTGCTAAATCTGAATTGTAAGCCGACTGCAAATTGGCGAACCGTTAAAAAGTATTCAGTACTAGTTCTGTAAATATTATATTATGCTTTAAAACCTGCTCAAATTTCCGATGCTGCGTTTTGTATCATTTTTCGAAAATTATCCTGCAGTTTGGTGTCAAACTCCTTCGACATGAATTGCAAGGTACTGCAATACTTTTACATCGATTGTTGTTTGCTTAGAAGGGCTTGCAATTGGAGAAATAGTTGTTTTGATTATAAGCTACTCCACACTGAGCTCAGGCGAAGCTGAAAAGCAGTTTTCAGAGTTTTGTTTATGAATACGAAATGAGCACGTGTGGAATTTATTCTAAGAATTTGCACCTTTATAAGGGGGGCGAACGAAATTTTAGCGATGTGGGAGGGAGAGATGGAATTTCTGATTTGTCTGGAGAGGTTGGGTTGTATGCCGGCAATGGTCCCGATTTTATAGTTGAGACATTTTTGTTGCCAGTCCGCTTTCATTTAACTTGTACTTAGTCCCCTGTGTTCCTAAAATAAAATTAATGGGAGCTGGTACTGGTCAGTTTTGGGTTTTGAGCTGTGGGTTGCTGTAACTGTTATGGCATTTGGTGCCAAAAGCTTCCCCCGCACCCCCAAACCTTTCTTCAATTTTTGTCAGAAGGAAAATTGGTCTGAAAGTGGATGTATAGTACTGTTGTGGACATGGGTCCTGGACAATATGCAGTGGTGTTCTGTTTTTGTTGATTGGGTGAAAGTCTGTTTGTCAGGAATACAGCCAACTCCTGCTGTCTCGATTAAATTCCATTTTTGAAGCTTGTGAGTGCTATCTCTCAAATTAACCTTTTCCCTTTAGATACTGCCGTAGGTTTTGTTCTACATATTGGGTATCAAATAACTGCGAACCCAATTCACATTTTGCTTGAATGGTTAAGATCGCAGGAGTTTAAGGCTGCTGAAGAGTAGAAAAAAACAACAACAACTCAGTGGTTGTACAGTTGTAATAAAAATAATTTAATCTTACTCGAAAACAGCAATGAGACTACAGTAACATAAAATAGTAAAACATTTTAACATATCATAGATAATAGTAATTAAATGTAACAGTACCATAAATACACATTGGTTTTCAATCAAGTGTCATAAATGCAAAACCAAAGTTATTACTTTGACCAATCACAACATACACGTCAATCCAAAGAACTAATCAGAGCTTGGAGAAATTACAGGAAGCCAGCGAACAACTTATGATCGTTTTTTTTTTCTATTGGTTAAAAAAGTGGCATGAGATTCTCCCAGCAGTAATGACACTATATTTTGGATACAGGTCATGAGAATTATAAAATTGATTACAAAACATGAATTTATATCACGAAATCTGCCAATTACACCAGCTAATTCTTAAACGTGAGCTCTGTGTTTAATTACATGGTAGGTCCCAAATAACCGAAGAGCGCAAAATATAAAATGACACAATTGTGTTGGATGAATCTGGCCACGGAAGTGGCAGGTTTAATTGAATCAAGGCTAAAGTAACAACACAGCAATAACTGTAAACAGTTAAATTTAATTAACAAACGTGGGGCGAAAAACAACGCCACAAGCCACCCACTGTGGCTGCCCCCCCCCCCCCAAAAAAAAAAAAAATAGGCACTAAAAACAATAGGAAACACAGAGCGCACGTCCTGAGAACAGTTCGATGAAAAAACGTTAGAGAATGACGAATGTGAGGATCGCAGCCCTCGTCTGAACGACCTCACATAACGTCCAAAAAAACAAAATAAACACTGTCAACATTACATTAATAACAGTGAAAAAAGTGCTGATGCCGACCAAGTGACAGCCCAATTGTCTGACCCACTTGGCTGGAAAAAAAGCACCTCACCTAATATATATATATATATATATATATATATATATATATATATATATATATATATATATATATATATATATATATATATATATATATATATATATATATATATAAATAAATAAATAAATTTGTGTTTCGACTTTTCCGTAGTAGAGTGCTCAATACATAAAGTAGAGCGTGATAAATATTTAAAACAGGAAAAAGACTACACTTGTATCCCTACAAGCCTGTTTCGTGATTGCTCACTCTTCAGGGGATTTTATAAAATCCCCTGAAGAGTGAGCAATCACGAAACAGGCTTGTAGGGATACAAGTGTAGTCTTTTTCCTGTTTTAAATATATATATATATATATATATATATATATATATATATATATATATATATATATATATATATAATATACTGAATTAATAGAAATAAGCGCGAGGGTGGCAGAGCAGCACATGACTGAACTCTGCTGTCACGACTTATTTTGCAATAATAAACTATGAATGATTGTAAACCACAGTGACAACAACATAGCAGCCCTCGTCTGAACCATGCTAAGGCACCTTTGGTAAACAGCAGTACAAGCGCTAATTAGTTAGCATGAAGCACTTCTGATCTCAAATAAACTTTGAATGCATCGGATTTCTAGCGACCAAGAGCACGTATTTGCGTATCAGAAAAACCTTTATCAGCAGCATGGCAAGCACCCCCAATGCGAAAACTATGGCTCTGGTACCTACTTATGTCCAGACCGCAATAATTCAAACACTGTTGGAGTTCGCTGTTGAACTGGTGGACAGAAATAGGATAATTATCTGCATGACAGAAAAGTGGACCTGGGCGATCACCACGAACCTTTCAATACTGAAGAAGGTCCATAACTGGGCAAAAGGGTTGAGAATCTTCTCTAGCAAGTAAAATGTCAAAGGGTCTATTGTTGGTGTTATGCTTATATGTTGAAATACTAATTTTAGCTGAGACAAAACGGTTAAATTATTAAACTGATCCACTGACGACGCAAGGCGCGCGCTCTTAGTAGCCAGTTCACCGAGTCGGAAAAGGCCGTATAAAAGGCCACGATAAACATCGCCGAAAAAAGTGAACGCTGGAATGCCGAAGAGTTAGTAAAGCTAAGAGACCGAATTAGCTTGTGCAACACAGGCCGTGTCACAGATAGACGGACGTCTGCAGTTCGCTGGCGTCTTAAAGCTGTCAACAACTTTTGGATCAAAAACGATTTGGTTGGGTCAGGAAAACCCCTAAGTTTGTGGACATAGGAAATGGCCGCCAGATACGAATTGATCGTTGAAAAAGCTACTTTTCTAAAAGAAAGATATGAAATGAAAATTGGAATACAATTTGGAAGTAGTGGCAATGAAGGATTTGCGGAGCCATGAAATTGCGCATAAAATTGGCGAAAACCTATCCACGCTCGCTGGTAGAGCCGCCGGGAGCCATCTGTCAACGCAGTACTTAGCAGACCGCTCAAATTAGCAACCAACTCTTTGGAATTAGGTTCTCGGGTACTTGAGTGGGAGATTTGTCTGCGTCTGGTGATATTTGCTTGAACTTCGTGACCTGGGAACGTGAAAGGTAATCGGCACGAGAATTGATAAACCCAGGAACGTGGCGGGCTTGAAATAAAATGTTGTGTTTAAGACAGCTTAAGACTGAATCCCTAACGAGAACCATGATAGCCTTATTCTTTAGACGTCTGCCTATTAATTTCAACAACTGCGGCATTGTCACTGAAAAAATATGACACATTTATCAGCCATGCACGCCCTCCAAATGTGAACAGCGATTACTATGGGAAAAAGCTCTAAAACGGCGATATTATAACCGTTCCAAGTTGTGGGCCATAAGCCGTTAAACCAATGGGTACCGAATACCGCCCCAAAGCCTAAAGAACCGGCGGAATCGGTATAAAGTTGAAGACTATGCGACGTTTCCCAAATATAATCAATAAAAAACGATCTGCCGTTAAATTCTCTTAAGAACCGAAGCCACATGTCAAGATCGAGTTTGCACCGTTTGAGATACGAATGTGATAATGAGGTTTAGATATGCCTTTGGTAAGATCGATTAAGCGACGGAGGAAAGCACGGCCAGGCACAACAACAAGACATGTAAAATTCAATAAGCCGATTAAAGACTGAAGTTCCTTTAAAAAAACGGACCGACGGGAAAGAAAATCTGTCAACAATTTGCGACATTTTTGAAGGTTCTCCTCTGGAAGTCGTGCCTCCATCCGCACGGAATCCAACATAATGCCTGAGAATTGCAAAACTGTATCCGGCCCGACTGTTTCCTCGCGTGCGAGTGGAACCCCCAGATAGGTACACAGGGAAACAAAATTTCTTAGGTCGCGCTCGCATTGGTCTTTGGTTGGCGCAATAAATAGAAAATCGTCTGAAATGTGTAAAACGGAACACGCACCGAGAAGATGGACGGATATCCATTCGAGAGACGTTGAAAAAGCTTCAAAAATAGCGCAGCTGGAACGAAGTTCCATAGCTAAACATCTATCGAAATAATACATGTTGTCCCATTTTATACCCAATAAGGAATAGTCAGCAGGATGAATAGGAATGATATGGAAAGCAGATTTGATGTCCATTAGCCATAAAACAACCGCGCCCTATGCACTTAATGGATTTTGACGCATCCCCAACTGATGCGTTTTTGACCGTAGAGCAAGAGTCGGGAATGAAATAATTTACAGAAGATCCGTCTGGATAAGACAAGTGGTGTATTAAACGAAATTCATTAGGATCTTTCTTAGGGACTAGGCCAAGCGGGGAGGTACGAAAGTTCCGAAATGGCGGGGTTGTGAAAGGCCCTACTATTCTTCCTGCATCACATTCTTTGCGTAATTTGCTCTTCGTTATATCCGGTCGGTTTAAAGCACACTTAAGATTAGAAGATTCATACGCAAGCCGTTCACCAACAAAATGTATACGAAAACCAAAACAAAAACCGTTAATGAGATATTGACGTAGAACCGAATCATACCCTTGTTTTAGAAAAAATTAAGCCGATCAACCTTTATTGGGGTGACTGGTTGGCTGTGTAGTGCCTGAAACTTGAGCTGCGCCTCCCTTTCCCTTACTTCCGACCCCACCAAAACGCCGGGTTACATTTGGCTGAACCGAACACTGGCTTCCCGGGTGTTGGGCACCGCATTTGGAACACGCGCGCTCGAACTGGCACCCAGAGCAGTGCTTTCCGGCCTGAAATGCCCAGCAAGTACCTTTAGGGAAGAAGGGCTGACGAAAGCGCTGACGAATTTGCGTTTGCAATTGGGGCTTGTTGGTGAACGACTGTTGTCTACGAAAATTAGTGGACGCTCGCAGCCACAATTCCCAGTGAATCTGATCCCAGGGGAACTTTTCAGGGTCAGACTGTCTGATATATCGAAACTGCTCATCATACCAAAGCCAATCACCTGCTTTTAAAGCCAAGTCTCGTACCACTTCGCAGTATTTCATCAATTGTGGAGTTACATTTGTGAATCACTCCGTATAAACCGAAACAAAGATAATTAAGGCGGACACCCATTGTTGTATAGTTTGAATGCGCTTGGTAGGATGACATGGCTCAAGGGTAAGTTGGGGTTGATTAGATGACCCAGCAGAAGGAGTCATTGACAAAGAGTATTTCCCTTCGTTCCGAGGGGAAGAGAACAAGAGAGACCCGAAATCGACATACTCGCTAGCCCAAATTTTGGCTTTCAATTTCGCACTAATACTGGAAGTTAAACCTACTGATATACTTGTAAAAAACCTGCTGCGGTTTAGGATCTGAACACCCCGCTTGTAAAGGGTCGCCCCCCTGTACCAGCAGACGAACCACTACCGACCACAATTGCATCGATTTCATTGGCAACAGCTTGCTCTGCACTGCTATGTGCATCCGTGCTCCTGGGCGTCAAGATAGCCGCGAGGTTGTCCTAAGAGAGCGCGGACTGTAGCGCTTGAGCGACCACGGCGGAGATGGTGGATGACAGAGCATTGACATCAATCGACACCATTCCTTGGTTGCCTTGTAAAATTGATTAACAAACATGAATATTCATGATGAAGCAACATATCCTCTGCAAATACCATGAGCAATGTTTGGAAAACAGGATGGATAATTTGTAGGTTAAGACCAGGACTAAGGCGTTCATGACCAGTAAGTCCCTTTAAAAATCTCAAAGTCAAAATTAATTTGTAGATGTACATTCTCCTTACTGGTGTCAATACAGTTCACATAGCTATATAACTACAGTGAATTTGTATTCTTTTTTCACAGACAACTCATGCTAAGGTGACAACGGTTCTCAATTTGCATTATATTTGTACCGTACACTGATATTGTGGGGAGATTTTAGATACTGATAACCGTTCCAATAATAAAGGTGAAGCACTAATGTTTTTTTTTTTTTAGTTTTATTATTTTCTTCAAGATAGTTACTTACAGAAATATTGTATAATAGCCTTATTAGTAGGATACAAAGATACTTACTGCATAGTTACACAAAATTAGTTACACCTACTTGAGTTACACTATATGAATTACACCTAATTAAGTTACATACTAGTTACATCACAGTTGCACTTACAGCTACAATACTTTTTTAACAAATACCTTTCAATCAAAATTTTAAATAACATTTATTTTTTAGAGTGCCCGTCTAAATAGATCTTTAGATTCGAATGCTCCCATGAACGAAAGCAAGGAAAATTAATAGAGTTATTTAAGAATTAATTTGCGATTTGGCTTTGCTTTTCTCGATGGATAATTTGCTCTTTAGAAAGACAAGGAAAGCTTCAAAGTAATAGAGATCTTTCTCTCTAGAAGCGTAGTAAATGTAATATTTGGCGATTATTAAGCAGAGGTTTAAACCCAGGTATTTCCTGAAGTTATTTGTGTAGCCGTAAATGATAATATGCTCATTTAAAACGATAAAATCGTCATTCTTTACATTCCACCAGTTGCAGAAAGTTTCCCAAAAGACTTGAACGTCTGGGCATAGAACAAAAAGATGTTTTAAAATCTGTTTTTCATCACAAAGATGACAATTGTCATATTGAATTATCTTATCTCTGAATAGAGTTGCATTAGTTGGCAAGATGGTGTATAATTTTGAATTGGAATATAGCGAGTCTAATATCCTTTGTCACTCTAAAAGGAATACTGTAAATGGTTTGTATCGTTTGCCTATTAAAATTTGCTTGTATCATTCTTTGTTCTGCTGTAGGGGGTACGAATTTCTGTTCAATTAGAAATTTAGCAGCCAATTTACATGAAAGCACGTTTAACGGAATTTTATCCACATCAGTCTCCACATTATTGTTATTATTGCTATGGGTACCGTTTAAGTTGGGTTGCTTCAAAAGGCGGATCCAGTTTTTGGGAATAGCGTTACATAGGCCATAATATGTCAAGAAATTGGTTTTGACTCGGAATGTGCGGCAAAAATCATTAAAAGTCAAAAAGTCGTTATCATAAAAAATATCTTTGATCCTGATCACTCCTGCGTTGTACCAATTTTTATAATAGACTGAGTATCCATTGATTTTAATAAACCGGTTGTTCCACAGGATTTCGTTTAACACCTGTTCTTTATTTTCAGGAGTTTGTTGGTTTATCATCTGCCAGATACTTAAAGCGTCTCTATAAAATTGTATAGGAAGTTCTAATTTAAGGGATTTTAGGTCATAATTGCACTTAAAAAGAAAAATCCCACCTACCCGCTTTAAAAAAGCAAGGGGTATGTGACTCCAACTCGCATCATTGCTGCTTTCATACAACCTTTTTATCCAGGTACCTTCAAGGCATTATTAATTATTTCAAAATCCGGCATGTCTAAACCTCCTTTTATTTTTGGACCAATCATTGTATTGTGTTTGATTTTAGGAAGGGTATTCCAAACAAATTGTGATATAGCAGACTTAACTGTGGATATAAATTCCGGTGGGAAGGAGAGTACGGATGTGTTGTAGATAAGCTTGGAGAGAACGAGGCTTTTGAGAATGATTATACGGCCGTGGAGAGTAAGATTTCTTGTTTTCCAAAGATTTAAGAAAGCACTAATGCACTAATGTTGATGTGTCATGTGTTTACCGATACAGTTGCTACACATTAGCTGGTCATGATTGCTAACAGAAAAATTGTTTTTTCCTTACAAAATGTTTTTATCCAAATTGTAAACAGAATTCTCCTTACTAAACAGCTATTTGAATAGTATTTCTTATTGAACTATTTTATAAGGAATGCCATAAACTCAATATACCGTATACAAAGTATACATCGAACATTCTATCTCATGGCGAGTAATTTCTAATAGCTCCTCATATAGCAGCTCAAGCAAAAGATGTAATCTCTGTCTTAAGGAAAAATTCTTAATCATTTGCCGCCCTGACCTGTCATCACTTAATAAACGTAACGAACTTGTATCTCCTTGCCGTCACCGTAACAAAGCGTTGCTATGTAACAACTAAACATCCGAGCATTCAAATTTTGTATATAAGCGATGGTTATGTTTATTCTTTAATAAAATCCCCTGAAGACAGGCTTGTAGGGATACAAGTGTAGTCTTTTTCCTGTTTTAAATATATATATATATATATATATATATATAAAGGGAATAAGTGGACACGGTTAAACTTTTGACTTCGGTTTAATGCATACAGGTCTGTTTCGTACAGGGCGAACCTGCACTCCTCAGTGCAAGTGTATGTACCGTTATATATATATATATTAGTGTGGGAAGGGAGATATGGACAACTTAGGCCCAGTTCAAACGTCGAACTTCACATGTGCCGAACCTAATGCAAATTAGCAAGAACAATAGATTTTGCTCATTTGCATTAGGTTCGGCACATGTGAAGTTCGACGTTTGAACTGGGCCTTATTGCCTCATAATCTTTGGATCACCAACCTATTCTCGTTAGGAAGGCGATTCACAGCGATATCTGAAATATATACATATATACATATATATATATATATATATATATATATATATATATATATATATATATATATATATATATATATATATATATATATTTCAGAACTCGCTGTGAATCGCCTCCCTCCCGGTACAGAATGGCTTTATGGCAACTCCTGAACTTGGCGCAGGATGTACCGTTACACATTGTTGGATTGCATTGTGGAGACATAAGAGTGCTCAAACAGCAAGCAGTCATCTAAGCAATATGCCAATAGTGAAGACCTCTTACGAGGCTCCCCACCCAATCCAGAGAGTGCTCAAAATGTATGAACAGTGAGCGTAATATACAATTGTGTATACAATATGCCCTCCCAGTTGTTACCATAATGGCTCTCTCTCTCTCTCTCTCTCTCTCTCTCTCTCTCTCTCTCTCTCTCTCTCTCTCTCTCTCTCTCTCTCTCTCTCTCTCTCTCTCTCTCTCTCTCTCTCTCTCTCTCTCTCTCTCTCTCTCTCTCTCTAGTTAAAAAGTCATTTCCTTTTTTTTTGTTGAAAGATGCGTTTCACATTCCGTCTGGCCTTTCGAAGATCTTATTCTTCCTCGTACAACTGCGATCAGAATAGCATAAGCAGAGGCAGTCTTCTCGGATCCGGAGATTCATGGAGAGCAAAATGTGTCTACTATCACGGCTACGACTCACAGTGTAATTCAGCAAGCATTGCAGATACTGGTTTCCGGTGTACAGACTACAGTAGCAACGAGGATTGGTCAATGGGTGAAAACAATTTCACCCACTCTTTCCCCTCCATCCACGAGGAATGGCTTGTTAGGTATGTCTTACCTTGTAGAGGTCAAGTGTAAATAATCAGTCAAATTGACGTACACGCAAACTTATACCCCAAGCTTACGTACACGCAAACTTATACCTGAACCGTCCGTCCCATTTTTTTTTTTTTTTGCGATGTTGCAATATTTCAAAAATCCTTTTACTCCAATAGATAACCTGTGATGTGCTCTACGAGATAAGATAACGCGACCTAATCTTGGATGCATCTTGACTAAAAATTCAAATTTATCGGGGAAAATGTGGTAATTTAATTTGTTTTTCTAAAACTGAACAATATGATGTAATTAAACATTTTGCTGCATTTGTTACTTTTTATGTGAAAAAGGGAAAAAACGCGCATTTTTTTTCTTGACAAAATGCTACTTCATATCTTGCTCCGATTGCCGAGCAACCGATTGCCTCCACACTTTACCGAAATGTGTCTCAATAATAACTGACCAGCTATTGAAGACATCCCCCCTTGTACGCCCGAGGTTTAAAATACCTAAAACAACTTTGTTTGTTTAACAGCTATAGCAGTTGCTGTTGGATATCTTTGTCCCGGTATGGAGGCGGAAGTTGGCTTGTTTCGACGACTGTCAACCTCACTAGACGCTCAGATAATGGGCGAATTAACTCGTCCCCAAAATCAAGAAGTCCTGCTATTGTCCGGTGGCACGAAGGCTGTCCAAATTCTCTACGAATCCCAGTAGAAGACCCAGACGGTGATGTGGTAAAATGTCGTTTGGCAAGTTACTCCGAGTCTTACATTTACGCCGATAGTTTCCCTTATGGCACATTTGATGAGGTAATTGGTAATTACTGTTTTTTTTTTTATTCTGAGTTAGTGAACTGCTGGTTTCATAAACTAAACTCATAAGTTGTCAAAGTTTCAGTTGCAATTTGAAATAATACACACAAGGAAACTTATACCCAACAGTCTCCACGAAATTTTCTTTAAATTCACGGGAATTTATCTGCCCGTTAATAATTTATCTTTCGGCCCGAAGTTTCGTTTCTCGAAGCAATCTCAGTTATCTTCCTGAGATTTTATATGGACCTGAGTTAATGACAAGACAAAAAGGGTGCTTTTGGAGTGAACTTCTCCTTTTAACATTTTGCTGTTTTTGGTCCCCCAAAATAGATGTCACACATATGCTACATCTTAGTCACGCCAAGCGAAAACATTTAGATTGTTTCCATATGCAAATCCGTAAAACGTTTCTATGGTTTACGTTGTGAATAAATGCAATCTTGTAACTATTATAATACTTAGTTTTAATTGTAAAACTTTGTGTAAAACTTAAAAATAATGATTGTCCTTTACTTTACCGTCATTCGCGGGCCTTCGTTTGTCTCTTAAATTCTTGAAACATCTTGAGTTCTTGCTTTTCCAAATAACAATCGGCTCTTCTTCCTCACCCTTTGCATTAACAAAGAAGACGACTGTCATTCGGAGTTTAGATTTCTTGCCACCCTTGCATCTGCGTCCTTCCTCTTCCAAACTTTTGCCAGGAAGCGCATTGAAAGAAACACCCTGTCTCGTCTTCATTCCAGGTATCTTCCGGTTTTTATCCTTTGCATAATTCTCTTAGCCTTTCTATTCATGACTCCACTGTTTTAGTTTGTACCTGACCTGATTCACCTTCGACAGCCCGCTGCTTAATACCATAGCGACTTTTCCAACACTCTAGCCACCCACTTGAAGCTTTAAATCCGTCGTATTCCGCTGGATTGTTCAATTTCTTGGCTATTTCAGTGGCTTCTTCTCGAATCATCGGTCCATTTATAGGCACCATCACATCTCTAGCCAAGCAGTACCATTGATATACTGCCTCATTTACTTCCTAGTATTTACCATCTCGCGATCTTTTGTTGTTGGCCGAGCGGAAGGTTTCATACTGCGCTCTTATGTTTCGTTTATCGTTGATTAATGCTTCAATCTGCGTTTTACCGACGCCGAATAATTCAGCCAGTTTTCTGCAACCAACTTTGGGATTTTTTTCAGCATGATCTAAAACACGAATTTTCTCCTCCAGAGTTAAGGTTTTCATTTGCAACTGCCTGCATAGTTGTTTGCTCACATGTGGAAATGAAACCAGAAACGCGACGCTGAAGTTTTAGGCTTACTTTACGCTATTATCGCGTCTCAAAAGTTGACAAGCTTCACACTTTGGAACTAACTCCGGATATGAAATCATCAGACATTAATGTATCGATTTCTGCAGCTGTATTCAAGAACGGACTTGGATGCAAAACTGTATTAAGAGCTGACATGTCCAGAGATCTAGCTTTAGCTCCTTTGTGCGTGGCCACCACGTTTATAAGGATGAATAGAAACCCACTGTTGGCGAAAGTTTGAAATCTGTGCGAGAAAATGAAAACGGCAAAAACGCGGTTGCAGTCATGCGAGATGACAAATTGGTCGGCCACGTGCCGCTCTCCTATTCACTCTGTGTAAGCCAGTTTTTGAAAATCAGCTCGAGTACTGTAACATGCACGGTGACTGGAAAGAGATTAAATCGAGGTGGTGGTTATGGCCTAGAAGTGTCTTTCCAGTATTCATTTAAAGGGAACTCGCTAGCTGTGAAATGGCTAAGTGAACGCATTGCGAAAGAAAGAAAGATAGTCGAGGACGCTTTGGCCAGGAATTGAAGAATGAAAAACCGGCAGCAAGAGAAAGCAGCAAGGGAATAACAGTGGGGAAAGCTGTAGTTCAGCTAAGAAAGCAAGAAAATAACTTTTTTAGATTACAATACAATTCGGTTGTCACCTCCAATTTATTTTTTGAATAGTACAATGACTGATTTAATTTTAACTTGTACTGTACGTATTCCGCCGACAAGATAAGAGCTGTTAATTAAAAGTCTGGTGTTAAAAAGAGTCACGTGCTTGGTAATTTAAGAATTTTTCTTCCCTAAATCGTAATTTGCGGTCACATTCAGCACCTAGATTTCCGTTTCTAATAGAAAAACACCATTTCACAAGTGTCCGTTGTCCGTCTTATAAAGGGGTCCGGCTTATAGTAAAATGACCGGGACAGCACCAGGTGTCCGTCTTATAGAGGTATCCGTTAAGAGAGAGTTGACTATCCTACGGTTATTTATTTATTTATTTATTTATTTTATTTGTTTAGCGGCTTTCATTTAGGGTGACAAGGCATTCAGTAGCTGTTCGTAATTACTCAAGCGCAAAGCGCAATGAGTTAAAAATGCCCTTCGTTTTTCTTTTTTTCCTTTTATTATTATTATTTGTAGGTTTTATCGATTCATTTCTACACAGATTATATCCGGGTATAAACCATATAACTAGGGTATATAACCAACAATCATGTAATGGAGAGCACTTTCCGTAGGATATGTGCAGTTCCCAGCAACGAGATCTTCTGTATCTGACTGATCTTACTTCTTCCTGGTATTCTCTCAAGGTACTCGCTCACTTCCTTTTTGATCACTCCAAGCGCTCCAATAACCACAGGAATTATTAATATTATTTTTATTTTTTGTGCGTCACAATTTTACATGCAAATTTATGCACGCATATTTTAATTTGTGCACTTTCAGTTCATAGCTTTGCTATTTACAAAATTAATTATCCTTGGCCATCGTAGCTTAACAAGAAATAGCACACAAACTGCAGTGACAAACATGACAATAAAACGCATGTTGGAAAACAAAATATTAACTTGACGTTTCGTATGTTACAACATACATCCTCAGAAGTGACCGTTTAAAATGCAAGTAACAACTAAATTTAAATGAATAATGAGTAACTAATTACTTAATTACTTATTATTCATTTAAATTTAGTTGTTACTTGTATTCTAAACGGTCACTTCTGAGGATGATGTTGTAACATACGAAACGTCAAGTTAATATTTTGTTTTCCAACATGCGTTTTATTGTCATGTTTGTCACTGCAGTTTGTGTGCTATTTCTTATTTTGCTATTATTTTACACTTCCTGTTTAGTGACTTCCGGCTACTCTCACTTCCTACATTACTGATGTTCACGTTAGGTATATATAACACTCAGAAGAACCACTGTCTTCATTGTTGTACAGCCTTCATTTACAAAACATTCAATAGTAAACAACGTGGCTTGCAGGAACGATGACTGAATGAAAGGAGTAACTCTTCTCCATGTTGGACAAATTCTTATGATGTTTAAAATATATCATAAAACTTTCTTACGCATGAGCATGAGTATAGGCTGCTTGGAGCCTCTTGTTAATAATATATTGCGCGTGTTAACCCTCGGACGTACACACCAACCCCTATACCCCAACCGTGGTACAAGAATGGGGGGATGGGGGGTGGTTGCAACTCTCCCCCCCCCCCCCTCCTGGGTTTTTGCGGTGTAACAATACAATGTATTTCGAAAAATAATAATCGATGGAAATTGAATATATTGTTTCCTAGAGTTGTTAAATATGATATCATTATTAGACATTTTGCTGCTTTTGGCAGTATTTTACATGTTTATTTTTATATCGAAAAAAGGTAGAATTACATGTTATGTGATTTTATAATCACATAACATGTAATTATCTATCTAATTATCTATATGATCCAATGTAAAACATGTTTTAAACATAATATACCGACCGTGTCAATACATCGGAGAAACAAAACGCAAACAAAATGAACGCTCTGGTGAACATCGCCGCTCTGTAGAGAATCTACATCATCTCAGTTGCCCTACTCCTATATCAGAACACTTTAATCTACCTGCACACTCTACTAATGATATACAACTTAAACCACTGGAATTAATACGTATTATTATCAATATACGCGGCCAAATAAGAAACTGCCTTCGAGAAAACATGCGGCCCTGTTTCATAGTTTCATGCTACATCTCCGTTAAACATTTTTTCTAATTAAATGAATTTGTACGATTTGGCCTTGTGTATTGATAATAATGATAATCACATGACTTTTGTCGGGATATAGTTTATTTGTGTCCCTCGTAGCATCATTTGCACCCTAGCTCCGCTCGGGCGCAAATGATGCTATTCGGGCCACAAATAAACTATATGCCCTCCAAAAGTCATTGATTGTCCTAATAGCAGAGACTGGACGAAAAGAGCGTGAAGCATCTCATAGACAAAGCAATTAAAGGCGTTTAACTTAGAACCACTTGGAATCAACAGACGCGACGAACTTCATTATTTTTCACATCACTAGCCTGTTCAATTAGTTTATCACCCATCAAACCCTTCACCAATCATATTCAATATTTTTGTTATTTTTTAGTTTTTTTTTTTCTAAACAAAGTGTATAACGTTTTTTACAGTTGTTATCATTTATAGTGCTAGCCCCTGAAGAAGCTTTGTTTTGCAAAGCGAAATATTGGGTACTATCATATTCCACTTTTATTTTATTTGCTTCTGCTTCTGTTTTTCTGCCGTAAGGATCAGGTTGCCGTTTCTTTTGTTTCACTGCATGTCCCTACGAATGGATTAGTGCAGCAAACCGCTTACACATCTGAATTTGATGTTATGTTTCCTATTGCAGGGAACTTGTGTGCTGACGTATAACGGCACAAGTGGAACGGCTGGTACTTATGCTGTAGCGCTGATCTTAGAAGATTTCCCAGCAGGGACTACTAACTTCGGCAGCGTCAGTCCATTCAGTGCTGTGGGGCTACAGTTTCTTGTCCTAATAAGCAGCCATTCTGGTTCCTGTAGCAATGTTCCTGTGTTTACTGCCTCAACCCCTCAGGATGGTGAATGTTCCGAGGTGCAGATGGGTTCAGCATACAAAACAGTCATCGAGGTCATGCTTGCAGACTTTTCAAAACAGTAAGTATTTTTACCAGCTTTGGTATAGGATGAACAGTATATGTTCTTCATTTATGAAACAAATAATCCCTTCGTATAGAAAAATTACTTGCTATAACGTTTTCGCTTAAGTCCAAGGACTTAAAAGCAAGATGGTTGTTTTCAAAACAATTACAATCATTTCATTTGTCGATTTGTGTCAAAACATAGAAAAAAATTAAAGTAATTATGCCTGTAATACAGTTAACATAATTATGCATTCTTTTGAGCACATTAGTCAGGATTTAACGGAACTGCTCCGTTTTGCGATAGAAGTTTGTTGTTAAAGTTCTCATATTCCTTTTCTTTTTAATTTATGTGAAAGTGTTCTTGGTATGATCGGCACAATAGTGACCTCCTGCAGTGCGTTCAAAGACTACCAAAAAACAGATACATCCAATGCAAAATGAAATTCTTTAATATATGCTCACTGATAAATGGTAATCGCAGCACACATTCATGGATAATTTGATACTCACCCATCTCATTCACATGTAATTTGATAATGTTAGCATTGTGGAGATAATGACTTCGTCGCCACCTGGAATGCAACTTACATCTCTGCGTCATCATGGAGGAGTCTATTACAGAAATGTCACGTGGTATCCCAACCAGTATCAAGTCGGACAACAGTCATTCTGCTTCAAGGCAGTGGACTCATCAAAGTAAGATGATAAATGTATATGTTTTACATGTATACGCAAATTGCGTTATCCGTTACATATGCCTATACTCAAAATAAGATTCTATAAATAGTTTTTTTTTATTTTGACATGAAAGCGTTCCTTGTGTGAAGCCATGGTAATAAGTGGTTAGCGCTTCAGACTTCAATTTGAAGGTAGAAGACACATGTATTTCCTTCTCGCGCGTATTTCTGTGAACAACAGGGTGTCCTTTAAGATTGCTTTTCATATATCGGGAATATACCATATGATAGGGGATTTCACTATTTCATGACCGTCCCAGATTTTGCCGACTTATGAAAACACGAAATCGCAGACATCCCTGATCGATCATATGGGATGGTCTGTGATGAATTGGGAAAATCTGGAGCGTTTCTATTTTCCCGACGCATCCCAGATTACTGCGATGGTCCGCGATCCTTACAGAATTATAAAACACAAAATCCCCCAAAACGGCGAAATCCCCAATCATCTGGGATTTTCCCGACAAATGAAAACCAGGTTTTAATTACATAATTACGATGGGAAAATTAATCACATTACCCTGCGTTGCTTTATTTTTTGTCACCTTCTTAGTCGTTAGTACATCGAATGGTACAGTACCTGCAGGGGTACCAAAGGTACATCTCTCCATGCTCGGCGAAGTTAAATTTTCAAAAACTTCGGGATGCAATCTTTGTACTTTTTCATCCCTATCGTTGCTCCAGAGATTCCCAGTTGGATTAAGATCTGGTGAATTGGTTAGCCAATCTCGTTTTTTTTTCGATGAAATTGGTCGTTGCTGTGTGAGTCGTGTATAAAGGTCATATGCTTTATGGAACTGAACAATTAGTTTCTAACAGGCTTTTCAGTAACAGATCGATGGCTAAGTAAAGGCGTTACTTTTGTCTTTTGTTATAGTCGGCCGTTGATGTTTGGTATTGCGATAAAGTTAACATTTGAAAGAACAAAGCCGATCATTCCTCCACAAATGATCCCCTTCGAGTTTTGTATTAGCTCATAAGCTGGCGATACTTGGCTTTCGATGGGTTTTCACATCGTGGTTCGTCTTCAAAATTTTGCGTCCTAGTTAATCACTGCTTCACCAAACGTTTAGTTTTATGTAATGTTTTTGCTGTTACCCTCAAAGATAGACGAAGCTTGGGCAAGTAATTAGCTGACTTTTTTTTTCAATGGGGTAATATTTTTCAAATTGGTCAAAAGTAATGTTCACTACAATGAATTTATAAGGCAGGGACAAACGCAGGAAAGCTAATTGAACAAGCAAACCAATTTAGATACGTTAGCGGGAAGATAAAATTGTGTTCTCTAAAGTTAATGAATAAGTTCACTTTTCATTTTAACAAGCAAAATTTCATAACTGTTTTGAAAAAAATGGTCCTCAATAAGCGAAACAAAAATAATAGTAACCGAGCTTATAGAATGGGCACGGACATATTTTATCTGGGAATCTTGGGAATGGTTTCATATAGCTAAAGCAATAACTAGCCGGGTGAGCTTGTCTATTTTTTGGTTCTTTACAGCATGGGAAGTCCATGGCGATGTATAACAATTCTCGTGGGTATTAGTAAGTATATTTTTTTACGAAACGTTGGTGCGTATTTTGTTATTGCTGCATATTAAACTTTCTTTGCATTATTTTTTTTACGTGTGTGTATTTGAATGCGCATTATTATATTACTTTTAACAAAATGTTTGCCAAAAAAGTTATATTATTTTCTAGGTAGCACACCGCACGTCATAACGGGAAGCCATTCGCCAACAAATCCAATCAGTAAAAGTGGACCAGGCTTCATATGGTGGAGCATACAGTTTGACCGAGTGGTAAGAATGACACTTTGGACCTCTTCTCCTTTAATTTACCTCGTCATTTATTTCGTTGTACTGCTCCTTGTTCTCTTTTCCGAACTGACTTCTTCTTCGTGTTGCCCCTTATCACAATTTTACAATCTTATGATCACAAAGCCTCCTTCTTCTCTCTCTTTCTCCTCCTCCTCTACACCTCGTGCTCCATTTCATCCCAATTCTCATTATCATTTTCACCATGGATATTTCCCCATGTGAACCGCTATGCATACTGTTCTACTGTTATTTGGTACCCTTACATAGTACCTTACTCTCATCTTAATTTCTCCCTTCTCCCTTCTCCCTTCTCCTTTCTCCCTTCTCCTTCTCCTTCTTCTCGTCCTCCTCCTCCTCCTCCTCCTCCTCCTCCTTTTCCTCCTCCTCTTCCTGCTGCTCCTCAAATAACTGAATCATCCAAGGCACTTGTTTTTATTAAGCGAGATATTTAATAAATTCATTCTAGTCATTGGCAGTAAAAAGGCGTTTCTTTTACCACGAATGATAGTTATTGTCTGCTGTAATTTATTGTTGTATATAACAAACACTAGGAAAAAGCTCACCATAAACTCAGTCTGACAATGACTTTCGTTAGCATGCAATTTAACGCTTTTGCCGATTTTAGAAGACGAGCAAGACACTATTAACCAAAGGATGTTCAATCTCGTACTAGAAGAAAAAAAAAATCAGAAAGGAACTGTTTTAATTTACACAGATAAAAAAGCCCCGCACCTCTTCCTACATCCGACTCGTCCTGCTACCAAGTGGTCACACGATTTACAAAGTGGATACACTCTCTCAGTATGCCATGATCAACAGTGATCACACAACCCTGCAGTTCGCAATGCCCTATGCTGCAGTGAGTATGAGTGGATCTTACGCCATTTTAATAGATCATGGGGCTGTGGTTGGACAAGGTTGTTCGTATGACGGACCACCTACACCAGGCATAACAAACACAAGTGACTGGAATTTCGTTGCTGATGGTGTTTGTCCTATTGGGTATTATCTCACCCCACCGGAATTTACTAACTGTGTAGGTATGTAGAATTTCTGCTCGTAGATAATGAATTCTTTAACACAGTTGCATTTGTAAGGGATATGATATTTCACCCATGAGTATAATCTGCTTTTGAATCCTGGCTGTAGGACATACTTAAACAAAACAAAGAAACAACGATATTAACATATTGATATAATCTAACTGCTGTTTTTCTCTTTCAGACATAAACGAGTGTGGCTCTCACTCCAGATCAAAGCGCAGTAGTTCTGGTCAAGGTAACATTTATCCCCAATATTATGGCGTTAATGTTTAAAGTTCCGGCTACCCCAGCGACTGATCGATATATTTGTATATTTGTACTTTTACGAATTTGACCTTAATACCAAGTTCATGTTCGAATGACTACTTGGAGATAAACGACGGCAGCATGGTGTTGTGCACAACACAAAGTAAGAGAAACATTTTTATACTTCACTGTACAATATCATTGATTAACACGAAAAATCTTAAAGACGAAGTTCCAGTATAAAAGGACCTTATGGCATGGCCACTTGACAGCACAGTTGTCAATCAACCTTGGTAGAGAACACAACTCCGCAAGCCGGCTGAGGTTACGCGCGAGACGAAAAATAAAATATTTATCAATAATATATAAGTCCAATTCTATGCATTTGTCGTTCTAAGCTAGAAGATATTTTATGAACACATTGTTGTATTTTCTGTGATTTATTTTGTAACGTTCTATGTTCGAATTTACCCGCTGGATCGCCTGGCGAAAGCGAATCAAAGGAATTGAGATCAATTGAAAACATTATTCACACCGAAGCAAGTTTTAAACATTTAACCCTCGGACGTACCCCCTTAAGGTTTTTCTCCGATATTTTCAAGACCATTTGCGATTAGCACATGCCGTTTTCAGCAGCTGTTCATTTATCCTTAAGACACATTTAGGTAGAGTTTGGCGACAACCGGTTGCTATGGTAACGAGATATGACGTCATCGATGGGAAACCGTTGTAAAGTTAAATGATCAACGGTGGAACAACACCTACAATTCAATTAGGAAAATATGTAAAGAGAATAGACTAAAGGAGTACCATTTCAAATTTATTCACATAATTATTATTACTAAAAAGGAACTTCACAGGTTTGGGATAAAAGCTGATGATGATTGTCTTTACTGTGGCGAACAAGATTCGATTGATCACACGTTCCTTGAATGTCCATTCACCAAGCGCTTTGTTAAAACCTGCTTAGGTTGGTTCAATGATATAAATGACTCACAATTTAATCCGACAACTGAGGAGCTTTTATTTGGAATTCCTAACCCCTCTTCCTTTCTACTTAAAAAACTTAACTACACTCTTTTATTCATGCGTCGTTGCATAAATATCAAGAAATCAAATGAAGAATCACTATTCCTTTCAGATTTTATCAGTAAGATAAAGTTTAAATATCGATTGGAAAACTTTCAGAGTTAGTTTCTTTTTACTAGCTATTACAACTACCAGCAAGAAAAAATGGGCCCTCCTCGCTGCTTTCCCCTATGCCCTACACTTTTATTTTTCCCTTCTTGTAAAGATTTCGTTATATCAGTAATGACATTACTTTACTTATATGTTTTCATTTAGATAGCTACATGCTCTGCCGAACTTTTACTTTTTGTGTTATGTTGTATTGTTAATGCTTGCAAATGTATTTATTTGACCAAATTTAAATAAAATATGTTACTATAAAAAAAGAGATATGACGTCATAAGCAACATGTGGTCAAGCCATTGTGGAATAAAAATGCGTATTTTTCACATTTTTCAGTGCAAAACATGCTACCAAACGCATTAAAATGCTTAACTGTATGTTATTTTGCATCTCTAGCAAACAATATTTGCACTTTCCACGCTTTCCCGAAAAATTTGAATTTTTAGTGAAATCCAAGATGGCGGCCGTCTTGGCGGCCATTTTGGATGACGTCACAGACCCCAACAGCGTCTCAACCCATAATATTTACCTTATCTTGTAGAGCACATCGCGGTCTATCTATTAGACGTAAAATATTTCCGAAATATTGCAACATCGCAAAAAACCCGTATTGCTTAACCCTCGGACGTACACGCAAACTCAAAGCCCCGCCGTGTTACAAAGTGGGGGGGGGGTGGGGATGGCGCTGTTGCACCCCCCCCCCCCCCCCCCCGACTTGGGTTATTGCGATGTTGCTATATTTCGGAACTATTTTACATCTGATAGATAGCCTGTGATGTGCTCTACAAGATAAGGTAAATGTTATGGGTTGGAGCGCTGCTGGAGGTCCGTGACGTCATCCTAAATGGGCGCCAAGGTGGCCGCCATATTGGATATTACCAAAAATTAAAATTTATCGGAATAATGAGGAAATTGCAAATATATTTTACAAGGGTTGCAAAACAACATTCAATTAAACTTTTGATGCTTTTGATAGCATTTTATATATTTTTCACTGAAAACAGGTGAAAAACACTAAAAGCCATCTTGTTAATGCGTTAGAACGTGAAGTTAACAAAAAAGAAGAATCTTGATGGGGGGGGGGGGGAGGGGGTAAAATCGAATGTTCAATCTTTCCGAAGAGTACATACGCGACAAAGATTTTATGTACAAGGCAATAATGTCATTTTATTCCGCGAGACATTTAGGTATTGAAGCAACGGATGAACAGGGATGAAGTTCACTTTACAGTGGAACAGAAAGTGGAGTCTTCCTAAATAAAGAACGTAAAGGCTACGGTTATTTGCCGGTGACTGCAGAAGTGGTTAGAACTAGTGGAGGCTCATCAACGGTTTTTGACTGTGAAATGAGTGGTTGTAAGTGAATGTTATAAATAGCATTGACGGATCATCTACTGGTGCATTTGTAGGACATAAATAGAAAATATTCATAGGATAATTTTTTCTTTTGATTTTACATTAAGAACTCTTCAATTTAAAATGGCAATATCATGTTTAGTATGTTTTCCCTTTCTCATGCGATTAAGTAGCTCTGCAAATTTTTTGGCATCTTTTTGTCTCATTATTTCTAAATTCAAACATGGTTGAAACTGGAAAACTTGAGTGTCGTATGTAAAATGTATTGCCTCTAATATGGAAAGCAGCTTTCCCAGTTGGAGCTGTTTTCAAAACTTTAATATCATCTGGAATTTCTCTGAAATATTTGACTGATGAGTGCTTCATATGGCAATGATTCAATATTCCAAAACCGACAGAACAAAAGCCAAATCCATACTCTAGCATAATCAAGCCGAAAGTTTTTTAGTTAGCTTAATCGGCAAAATCTTACCTTTAATAATAATAATAATAATAATAATAATAATAATAATAATAATAATAATAATAATAATAACTTTATTTCACACAGAATTCAGAAGGTTTACACTTATTTACACTGAAGCTGTGCCTAATAATATAATACTAAAAGTTAATAAATAATAAGAAATAATAAAATCTAAAATATACATAAGTAATTATATGATCAATATAAATCCTAAAAACCTAATACAATCTAAAGCCTAACCGTAATGTAACCAATAATTCTTAACAAAACTTCTCACAGATTTCGAACATTTTACACTATCATTTAAATCATTAAAAAGTTTGGCAGCTGAAAACGAAAAACTTCTATGTCCAGATTTAGAGGTTATTTTACACAAATGGATATCAGAACATCTTCTAGTGTTATAATTATGTACTTCTGAATTACGACAAAATAATTTCAGTAAGTAAGATGGGCAGAAACCATTAAGGCAACGAAAAACAGTTAAACATTTATGAAAAGCCCACCTTTCAGTTAAAGGAATCCAACCAAGTTCATTAAATAAACTTTCAGAACTACTTTCCCCTAACTTTTCTTTTAACATACTATTCTATACTATAACATACTTCTAACATACTATCATCTTCTAACATACTATTACATAATCATGACACCTCAACATTTAATACCCATTTAAAATTGAAATAACTCTTTCATAAATCAAACCGTAATAGCAATGATTCAGTATTCCAATGACTACTAAAAAAGGGACATTAACGTTAATTCTGCGCAAAAGTAAATCCATTGTATAATGCAATCAAATTAGGCCCCTCCACATATGCCGAATCTAATATAAATGCCTAACAACAGCATATTTTGCCAGGAGCCATAGTCACCGAAAGAAACCGTGAGCGTTGGCCTCGCCACCATTGACGCAATGAGAGCAACCGTTCTAGTTTCTTTGCAATTTGGTTGGACCACATTTAGTACAACAAGACACAAATATGCGACGAGAGAGGCATGAAAATAGAACGCTTTTTATTTCCAATTTGACAGCCTTGTCTGATAAATGACCACTACTGGCTTCTCATTGGCTAAAATTAATTGCCAAATCGCTTAAGCTACCTGCTTTCGTGCCTTAAATTTAACGAGAGTTCAATTCAATTGAGCTGACTCGCTTTAATAACTTTAAGCGAGTTGAAAAGCAACTCTTTTCACGAAATTTTCGGTTGTCACTCGCTAATCGACCACATCTAGTACAACAAGAGGCAAATATGCGACGAGAAAGGCATGAAAATAGAACGCGTGCTTTATCTCCGATTTGACAGCCTTGTCGGATAAATGACCACAACTGGCTTCTCATTGGTTAAAATTAATTGCCGACTCGCTTTCCTGCCTTAACTTTAAGCAACTTTTCACGAGATGTCCCGTTGTTACTCGCTAAGCGACTTTACTTTAATATATTTTAAAACATCGATCATTTATATATTCCATAGGGCCCGGTCTGTTAAATGTTGATTGATGTTTAATATTTTTCTTGTAATTTATTCAGATGTGGATCGGCTGAAATATCTCTGTTTTCCGTTTTTCGATTAGTGGTACGTCTGTTAGCGTTAAGTGGCAGTCCCGCTAAAAGCGGTCCGCTCGATTTCGCGACCAAAAATAGTTTTCCTTTATTTTTTGCTGGTCAAAAGGCTTTGAAATACACAATTCTTTTTTTTTTCAAATTCTTTATTTTCGCCCTGCTACAAGCAAGAAACGAATTCAGGCCGTCTCGGCCCTTTCGACGGTACTATAAGAAGCAAAGGCTGACAACTGCGTTGAAAAAGTAACGCAACAATGGCATGATTGAGACCAAACCGAAAGTTTTAATGCAACTGCGGATAGGTATTTCGAGGTTATTGCGGATCGTCAGCAAAGTGTAGCAACAAGTTCGAGTAACTAACCTGACTGAGTTAGCACTTTCAAAAATGTCCACTTGGTTTTAAACTCCGGATATGACCCTGTCCACGTGTACAGCTTATGCCATACACAATGAACAAAACAGTTGAGAAAATCATGCCACTGTTGCAAAACTATCTGCCAGCGAGAACATGGCCAAACCATGTGAAAAAACTGACGCAACATAATGGATGTTTCTACGTAGCGCGCCTCTCAAAAGCCATCAATTTTAGTCTCCCGATCACCGTCGAAAGCCGGGGGGGGGGGGGGGGGACTCCCATATGAAAGGGACGGGGATGCTCGTCGTCTCGCTTAGTCGTGTAAATTTCGGATTTTGGTCTCGCTTAGGGTGTTCTGGGCAAAACGCCATTATATTTTGCCATCAAAGTCTCGTTTAGGGTTGCACGCGAAGAAGCATTAATATAATACATTTGTCTGTGTTTTAAAATGGTCTCTTTTAGGGGTCAACAAAAGCTTGAGCCACACCCAGATTGGTCTCCTTTAGGGGTTTAATTCAAAATTTCCGACGGGCATCCCCGCCCCTTTCATATGGGAGTCTCCCCCCGGGCGTCGGTGGTGGGGGTGTTTCGCTGGGACCTAAGAACCTCTACCCCATCTCAGACCTAAAATTTCTATTTTTGCTACCCCATCTCAGACCATACAGGTAAATTTGGTAAAAGGCTCTTTATACAAAAAAGGGGTTTGTTTACACAAATTGACAGAATTAGGCGTCAAACCCATACACGCTCATTGAATCGACTTCTACAGGCACGGTTTCAGATGAAAAATGTACCGGAAAAAAATAACAAAACACTTAATTCGAAAATTGAACGGAAAAGTATACCCCATCTCAGACCCAGTGGGCAAAACTAAGACCCCATCTCAGACCCAGAAGGTCAAAAACCCGACCCCATCCAGCGGCACATACCCGTCTAGCTTATATATGGGAGACCCCACCCCCCCCCCCCCCCGGATTTTTTTAGCTACTGCTAATTAGTATAAAGTTAAAATTTGGGTACACGGCAGTTAATTTGGGATAATACAGATCATTTGGAACCAATTTACGCATCTCTTTTCAAGCTAGCGATGCACACATCTTAGTCATATAAGAAGGATACAAAAAAAAACTTTTCTCTTTGCCTCTGGGAACAAGACCACAAGTCATGAAATGTTTTCTTATCGCTAAAGGACTAATAGATTGGAAGTCCGATGATCGGATTTCACCGTGCAGCCTCGTCACATAATTTGTTGAATTTTAAGTCAAAATTTACATTTCTTGAATCAGTTTTTCACTTCCTAATGTAACATTGCCTTGTATTTATTGTATTTGAAGCGCACAAAACGTTCAAATCATCATCACCAATATTTGGGTATAGGGGTGCCGCTGAGGGTCTGAGACCCTGACCCTGTTTAGGACAAAAAAGAAACGAAAATACCTACCCTGTGTAGAACAACACCCTCTATTTTAGGACCCTGTCTAGGACACGACTCGTGCGTGGTTATTCATCTGAGCTTTAAAAAAATAGTAGACGGATCTGAAACGAAAACGACTTCACCTTCGCATGAATATGCTAATCACGACAAGGGAAGTCACCACAAGCGCTAATTTAACTGGAACCATACCCTGTTTAGGACAGACTCGCGTTAAATTATATACCCTGTTCAGAACAAAAATGCCAAAAACCATACCCTGTCCAGCGGCACGTCCCCGTATAGGTCATATAAGGGAGTACCCCCACCCCCCGGGTCACGCTCATACAAAGCCTTTGAGCTGACAGCAAACTTTGTCTGAGTCACGCACCCCTTCTTTCACAAAATACTAAATAAGCTTATAACATGTAAGCCATAACATCTTTAACAAATGCATTACAAGTTATCTCAATTATAAGCATCCTTGACATGACCTCGGTCAAAGTGGTTGTTGACATATTACATCACGTTCTATTTCTCATTTAATTAAAATTGAAGTTTTCCAGCCTGTGTCATTAAAAATTGATTATGCTTTTAGCAGCAAATCTTATCACTGAAAGAACAATGAACGATAGAAGAAAATCGCGTTTCATTAATGTTTCATGTACAATGTAATTGCTCACCTCAAATTCTCTCTTTTCACTCTTCGGGGCGTTATGTTATCACATAAACCATCCTTTTTTCCCAACAGACTAGAGATCCCAACGGCAGATGTCTACCCTTGGTTATTGGAAACGGTCCCATCAGCATAATTCATTGAAATATCAGATTGCAAATGATCAATATGATCCAACAAAATTGAGGCAATACTTACCCAAATTCTGCATGTATTACAAAGCAGAAAGTTTTCCACTAATTTAGGCTGCTCTATCTAGTGTAGAAACTCTCTGCTCTGCAGAATCGAAACATCTTTGTTCTCGCGCTTCGCGCTCGTGTCTCGCGCTACGCGCTCACGCCCCAAAACCCGCTTGAGCGCCCCCAATAACGCCTGTTATGCAGGCTAGATTATCGCCGAGACAAGACCGAGAAGAATGGCTCGTTTTAGGCGTATTTGTCTCATTCAATACAGGCCGTAAAAATCACTTCAGGCCGGATTCTCGCTATGTCATTCCGGCTATAATTTTTTGTACGGGTTTCAACCTTTTTAATCTATTAATACCAGCTACGAAAAGCGCGTGAAGCATTTCTCATAGACAAAGCAAGGACGTTAGAACCACTTGGAATCAACAGACGCGACGCACTTCATTAACTTTTTCATCACTAGTCAGTTAAGTTTATCACCCGTCAAACCCTTCACCAATCATATTCATTGTTTTTGTTATTCTTTAGGTTTTTTCAAAACCACTTGTATAACGGTTTTATAGTTGTAATCATTTATAGTGCTAGCCCCTGAAGAAGCTTTGTTTTGCAAAGCGAAATATTGGGCACTATTATATTCCACTTTTATTTTATTTTATTTGCTTCTGCTTCTGTTTCTGTTTTTCTGCCGTAAGGATCAGTTTGCCGTTTTTTTCCTTCACTTACTATAGAAACAGGTCAGTGTCTTTTAAAACCTATTTAAACACTCACAAGACAATTCACCCTTCACGCTTTCCTTCCACACCACTATAAACGAATACCCTTCACACAAACAACCTTTTAATCAATTTATTAGCCTACGCACATCCGAATTTACTTCTCCTACACCACATATTACCTTATTTACTCTCAAATCTCCATAACTTGCGATATAGATCGTGTTTTGATTGGTTATTTTCAAATCACTGCGGTCAGTTAATATTGGTGGGAGAGCCTGAACAATGGACTGTCTACAGGCGCTTATTTTTTTTTCCTCCCCTCGTCTCGCGCTTCGCGCTCGTGTCGCGCTTCGCGCGAAATGCTTCGCTCGCCCCGCTTGGCTCATAAAGCGCCTGTCATGCAGGCTAGGGTCTATTAAGTCACGATTTACTAAATTACTCTTTTAAATACGGATCAATCTCTGACACACAACGTCAAGGAATTATCCGCCTGCTTTACAAGAAGAACGACAAGTTAGACTTGAAAAACTGGCAACCAATTTCTCTGTTAAACACAGATTATAAAATGTGTACTAAAGTAATCAAACATGCGGGATTCCTGACCGCAGCATTTTTAAAAACCTTTTTCTGATCCGGTGTGACGGAAGGTTTTGCCGGTGTCGGACTAAGGAAAGCCTTTAGGGGAATCGGCGCTTGATAACGGGGGAAAACTAACTCAACAAGAGGCTCCTAGCAGCCTATACTCATGCGCATGCGTAAGTTAAGAAGATGATAAGAAGATAACAAGATGAGAAGATGATAAGATAAGAAGATAAGAAGATGATAAGAAGATGTCCGACATGGCGAAGAGTACTCCTTTCATTCAGTCATCGTTCCTGCAAACCATGTTGTTTTCTATTGATTGTTTTGGAAATGAAGGCTGTACCACAATGAAGGGAATGATTCTTCTATGTCTTATATATACCAAACATGAACATTGCTAATGTAAGTAGGGTTGTAAGAGACGCTGTCGTGATACTTGAGTAACGCTCTTTTACCGGAAGTGAGAGTAGCCGGAAGTCACTAAACAGGAAGTGTAGTGGCAAAGCTATGAACCGGAAGTGTACAATTTAAAATATGCGTGCATAAATTTGCATGCAAAATCGTGACACAAAAAATAATAACAAGAAAAACGGAGCCGAAACCTTACCTCATGCCGCTTCGCGCATGAGTAAATAGGCAACTCGCTTGCAAAGGAGAGCCGTCTCTCTCGGTAGGTACGGGATCAAACCACGAACTGGTACGCAACAGAAAGGCGATCAAGAAACCCGGCTGACTTGCGGTTCCAACAGCGTTTATTCCTGACTTGTGACTTTACGATGTAATCCAACGATGTAATCAAACGATGTAATCCAAGGTTCTTATATACGTAAGGTACAAGTGTTCAACACAAAGGAACATAATGAAAGTGTCAAGCGAAATTCTTTGAGCTCAGCAAAAGTAAATTTTAAAATATATTTTTAACCCAAGTGTCCATTGTTCATAAGCTATTTTTAAAAGTAATCTACATTTGAAAACCCTAAAACAAAGAAGTAGCAGAAATGCCAAGTCAGCAAGCGCCTTTTTAAGCACGCAATGGTGTCGTATCAATAGATTTGCAAGGTCGGCAAATAACTTGTACGGCACGTACTAGCGATGTACCATTATCGAGTTATTCACCTACAACAAAAGCTACCAAATTTAACTTCGATGAGTCAGCTAAACTATTCATAATGAAAAAACAAAATGCCAAGTCGTTGATTAGTTAAATAAAACTGTAAAAACGCCGTGAGTGCCGGACGAGACTAATTTAGAACAGTAATAACAACTATTGTGTGTACAGCTTGATACGTGAAAAATCGGCTAGACATGATAAATTTACTAACAAGGTATCAACTTGAATAGTGGAACGAACCTAATTAAGAACGATAAATTAACTCAAGGTAAACTATTGTTCAGAAGGTAGTACATTTTAGTATGAATGAAAGCACGACCTGGTACAGTAATTGAATGCTTTTCAAAGAGGTTAAAACAATTAAGTTTGATTGTCAAAAACAAAACCCTGTTGACTTTTAGAAGATTAAATTTCGATGAATAGCCCAAAAGCTTATAATAAAAGCGAATTTCATACTAAGCAAAACCTTTCACAGCTGAATGCGGAGTAAACCAAGCTGAATTGATCCATAGGAACTTTTTAACAGTGAACTCTCATAACTCATAACTCTCATATAACAGTGAACTCTCATAACTCCGAGGCGACCGACACAACTTCCCGATTCAACTCCAGACATGTCCTCAAAAGAACCAGAGAGTGTTATCATAATACTGTTACGTTTTTACAACAACGTACAATAATTCACTCGCTAGTTTTCTCGTTGTTTATGTTCATATTGGCGCCAGAACAGCAACCATAACTATGGGAATTATACAAACCTCCGGTCAGGAAGTAAAATTGCAGTTTAATACCGATGCTTTGGATTTTTTTTTATACTTGGCCCTTGACCAGAAATCCGCAAACATTTCCTTCCAGCAGAAATTTTAGCTGTCTCCGCAACCCGCAAAAAATTTCCTCCCACAAAACAAATTCAGTCGGACAATCCGCAAAATTTCCTTGTGCGCGGTAGCTAAATCAACAAAACTATGACGTCTTTCCCATACTATTGCACAATCAAACCGTAATAGCAATGAATAGAAAAAACGCAAAGTTCATGCTATTTTGCTCTGCCATACCGCTCATATTAAAACACAAACTTTCCTGTCCCATTTAACTTTCTTAAAATGTCTCCATTAGTAAAATACACCGTGAAATTCTCAAACTACGTTTTCCAAGAAAACGCATTTGACCTATTTTTACCCTTTTTACATGAGATATCGAAATTTAAGAAGGACTAATACCTTTGCGGTCACGTAATGTGAGATATGACAAGTTCATGACAAGTTCTGACATCCCAATACCCTAGGGAAATTAACAATAGGTCCGGGGGTGCTCCCCAAAAATTTTAGTGGCAGTATGTGACGCCTTTCTTGAAATCCTAACCGGTTTAAGCAACCATATCCTCAATGCCCTAATATAGCTTCTATAAAGAAGGAAGAGGAAACCCCCCGGACAAAAGTCCACAAAATTTTGTTAACAACTTTTGTCCTTTTTTCGTACTCAATTCCGAAATCTCGCTGACCTCATGCTACTTATGACGTGATATCTCGTTACAATAGCAACTGGTTATCGCCAAACTTTACCAAAATGTATCTTAAGAATATTCGAACAGCTACTGAATACGGCATGTGCTAAACTTAAGTGGTCTTGAAAAAATCGGAGAAAAACCTTGTCATGTGAATTTAAGGTTAACACTGGCAGCTTATCAAAACGCTTTCGTCATTCTCACGATACATTTTAGAACTATTACACAATAATTTTCAACTCCTCTCCAGATTTTCCATAGTTAGGGTCCTAGACTATTAACAGGGTAGCCTGGGTAAGATATATCAATACTATATCATCACATATAGTTTGACGAATTCAGTTCTAATCCTTTGGTAGGTGTGAGACTGGTTGGAGGAACCTGGAACGGAGAGGGAAGAGTAGAGGTACTGCACAGTGGCTCCTGGGGAACTGTTTGTGATGATTCCTGGGATATAAATGACGGGCAAGTTGTTTGTCGTGAGCTTGGGTATACTTACGCTCTCAGTGCCCCAGGGTCTGCACACTTCGGTTCTGGAAGTGGGCAAATTTGGCTGGACAATGTAGAATGCCAGGGACATGAAAGTTCCATTGTGGATTGCCAACACGCTGGATGGGGATCACATAATTGCGGTCACAGCGAAGATGCATCAGTGATCTGCTCTGGTAAGTTTAACGTTGAGTAATACTGAATGTTGTTCAATTAGTATTAGTTCAGTCAGTAGCCAGTTTGACGAAATCAGAACTAATCCTTTGGCAGGTGTGAGACTGGTTGGAGGAACCTGGAACGGAGAGGGAAGAGTAGAGGTACTTCACAGTGGCTCCTGGGGAACTGTTTGTGATGATTCCTGGGACATAAATGATGGGCAAGTTGTTTGTCGTGAGCTTGGGTATCCTAACGCTCTCAGTGCCCCGCAGTCTGCACACTTCGGTTCTGGAAGTGGGCAAATTTGGCTGGACAATGTAGTATGCCAGGGCCATGAAAGTTCCATTGTGGATTGTCAGCACGCTGGATGGGGAACACATAATTGTGGTCACAGCGAAGATGCATCAGTGATCTGCTCTGGTAAGTTTAACGTTGAGTAATAATGCTGTTCAATTAGTATTAGTTCAGTCAGTAGTCAGTAAATATTACAACTTGAAAATTGATTGCTGGATCTTTTTTTTTTGTTTTATGCCGATTTAAGCTTCTGTATTTAAGAATTATTCAAACTTCTACAAGGAAAGTTACTTGCACATTGTTTTATTTAAGCACGTATCGTTTGCAACAAGAGGAATTCAGTGTTTCTCTTCTTTTTCTCAAATCTTACTTTGAACATCGTCAAATCTTACTTTGAACACTAAAACCGCGGCCTTCATTTTGCACTTGATTTGAACATTGTTTTAATGTTATTATATTGTTATCATACCTGGCCTACAGTTTGTAAATTTATTTTAAAATGCTTCCTCGTTTCAAGGTTTTTGTTTCAGAGCTCGGATTGCGTAAAAGGTTACTTACATACAGTTAGGGCTGATTTCCACTAGCGACAAAATCGGAGATGGAGTCCGAGTCGGATACGTTCTAGTGTAAATATATAAAATCAAAGGCTCCTATGAGCCAACCCGTGAATAAGAAATGAAACGCGTAAGGCGATATTGCGGTATGCTTAATATGCTTTTATACTGATTCTGTTCGATATTGCTTTTAGAAAATTAAAGATAATGACTTCTGAAGAACGCAAAAAAAGGTTCACAGTGAAATTTAAACACGAGCCGTCTGACTGCTGTCGCATAGCTATAACAAAAACCATGCCACTAGGACATGAAAACGTACGATAACTGAAACGGTAAAATTTTATCATTTTAACGGAATTTGCGGTAAAACGCGTGTAAAATTTGTTTCAAGTCTGCAGCTCGGTTATAATTTCGCAATGAGACTCTAAATGCAAAACATCTTTAAGTCGTTTATTGTTGTTTATATTCGTTTACAACGAATTGGTTACTGCTGTCGCTGTTCTTTTTACGCAAAACATTCGACAAGATTGCCGTATTTAGCTTTATAACGCATAACGCAATGTACGGTATTTTAAATTATAAGCACGGCTCGATATCTTCTAACACAGTAATTTGCAACATGATATGTGTGATGTTTAAGGGCAGATCCGTGCAAGAATCAAACAAAACCGCAAATCTATCTTCGGCACAGCTGAAAAAAAAAAATCAAATTCGCTCCTCTTTTGCATATACAATGTAGGTAGTTTATAGTAAGTATATGAATGCCATGTAGTTTTTTTCCTTGAAATAACTATTTGTTTCCGAGAAAAACGAAGAAAGTCGTTATCATCCCAGGGCACAATTTGGCAATCCCAAACACATGCAAACAGGGTTGAAGTTATGTTCACTGGACTCGCGTATCAAAACTACTGCGCTAGAAAAAGCTGTCATAGTTCCAATTTGTTATATAACTTGTCATAGTCTAAACACCATTATTTCGTAAAAAAAATAGATTAATCTAAGTATTCAAGGAAAGCCAAAAGCGTATGGCTCTCCCGTGCTGCGTAAAACGGTAGGCGAAAAACAACAATGATTTTGAGCATGTGCCTTTGTTCATAATTTCGTAACATTAACCCTATTCGGCCTGGGGGGGGGGGGGGGGGCACAATGTGCCCGCGCTAACTTTCAACATTCATAACTTCTTTAATATGAATTCAAACGCCATCAAACGCTGTGACTTTTCCTAAAATTTATCTGGCAACAATTTTATATGACAATTTTTGATCACGTGACTTGACGTTTCCATGACAACAAGATTTTGACAGCCATGTTTTTGGAAATTTGCATATTTATACCTTTGAATGAAGAAAAGCAATGTTTATTGGTATAACTTTTGTATTTTTACGTCATTTAGCGTTTATTTATTGGTTTTGATTAATTTGGCGTCAATTTGGACGGTTTTTAAGAGGTTTTATAAAAATTCAGAAATCCAAGATGGCGGATCCAAGATGGCGGCCGCATAACTAATTACCTAATAACTACGTCATATGACGTCATCGCTCCATTGTGCGGACCGCAAAGGAGACAGTTTTGGACATACTATGTACCCTGTAGGTTTCATTGTCATAGCATTAATGTTCTTGAAGTTACGAAGGGGGGGGGGGGTACAATGTGCCCCCCCTTCGGGGGGGGGGGGGGGGGGGGGCTCAGGAACTCAAAAAAAGCCCAGGCCGAATAGGGTTAAGAATGACAATACTAGAGTTCATTTGACGAGCTTTCAAAATATGTAAAGTTTAGTCGGGAAAAATTAATTTGGGACTTTTAAGAATTTGTTGAAATTCGTGAACGAAAGACAATAAAAACACTTAGACGTTTTTCCTTGAGAAATCTTGGCAAATAAACTCTGACGCCAAAAACAATGGAAATATACAAACATTAACTTGGATATTATATTCTTGAATCTCCAAAGTGTTTCGTTTTTCCGTCTGTTCAATTTCATTCGTGAAGTTTATCATGAACAGTGAAGATCAGTGAAGTCCGTAGCCACAATAAAAAACGCTTTACTTTTCGCTGATATTATTCGTAGCTCACTTTGCACTTTCGAACTCTTTATACTGTTGATACATTTTTTCCCCCAGATTTCTGGTGGAAACTGTAAAATGACTGACAATAAAGCGAACTAGTTCAAACATGTGTTCTCAGTTTTCCATCCATAACCGTGAACCATTTTGAGACTATATGCAAACAAGAACAACAATTATTCGAGTAGTGAAGTCGTGCTTTGAGAAGCTTTACGTACTGAGCCTTTCAATAGCATGCGGAATTTGAAATTCAAATCTCCACTAACGGTTGCGTTATTCACTGCCGTCAATCATAATCAATACGAAAGCCAACGGACCATGTAAAAAAAACAAAAAAAACAAACAAAATGGATCGAAATCTATCAATCATAATGCACGGACGTGACCTTTGAACTCATTGAAGTGAAGATCCGTTTACTGAGAGGTAAGCTAAGATGATTGACGGCAGTGTAAAACGCAACGTGGGTGGAAATTCGTCGCCTCGTGTGAACTGATACTTTCACAATTGTGCAACACCAATTTTGGGGACATTTTGTCACCGCAACGTGTCCCATGAAGTTGAACAAGTTGAACCCCGTGCGACAAGTCGCGGGGACAAAATGTCCCGAAAATTGGTATTGCACAATTATGAAAGTATCAGTGCACACGAGGGGACGTGTCGCTGCAACATGTCCCAGAGACATGCCCTCATGTGTGTGCAAGCGCTATGATTTTGCCCCTGCTACATGTCCCCGCCGTACGTCCTTGATACATGTCCCTCTGTGTGTACTACACAAATTTTTGTCGCCGCTACATGTCGCTGCGACATGTCCCAGCTACATGACCCCCCGTGGGTGGCCTCGGCGGGCCGCCATATTGTTAGATAGAAGGTGCTCTTGAGACTTCGATTCTTAGCATGCTAGCAAATTAAATTGATCATTGCTGATACCAAAGGTGGTCAGACACGAGGGATCATGTAGATCATCCCACACACACACACCAGTTTATATAATCCGCTACTTTCTTGATTTTCCCGGTGAAATGAATTTTTAAATTACAAAGTAAAATTGTGTTGAGGAGTTTGCTAACTTAAATCAAGATCGCCAGCTTTTTTCATATCAGTACCACTTTTTGACGAACGATTTTTGCGGAAGTTCTGCAAACAGGAAATGTGGACGTTTATTTCATACCTGCGATCCAGCATGCAGTTCTCTGTCTCTTTTACGCGGTACGTTCCTTTTCAAGCGCTGCGGATGATTCACATACACGGAACACTCATTCCGTTTTCGAACTACGAGTTCAGTAGTTTTATTTTATATGTTTATGACATACCGAGTGAGTGTCGAATATTGCGTGCTTGGCCGTTAAGCAGCCGCTTTATCACCTCGACAACAAGAAAAAAAAAATGCATATAACGCCATGCACGAACGTGACTACCGAGAAAGGCAGAAGAAAAATATTTCACACGTTCGCTGAAGCCGATGTAAAATAGTACATTTTGTGAACAAATGTGATAATGAACTTTAGTTTTTGTTCCAGAGTTCGTTTCTTAATGATGTCATTTAGATAAGGTTTATATTTAAATGCCACACATTTGTCGCAATTCTTTGTCATGACAGACCATTATTGCCATTACAGATGCCATTTCGTATAACGTTCACTCGAGATCAGGGGATATCAATTTATTAATTGATAATTTTCGAGCAACATCGAGCCGGTGTTTGTCTAAATTCTGACGCGAAAAATGGTTATACCGCACCACGATCTATCAAACTTTTCCCAGCTCTGTTACATTTGCCCCATTTTTTATTTATAAAATCAATTTATATACAAACAATCTACGTTTAGGCAAAAGGGCTAGTTCTTTATCGAAATGGCAAGGAACTATATCGCGCGGCTGGTGAATTTCTGGTAATTAAAAGCGTTTTTGATCGTGGCGAAGCTACGGGCTTCACTGTTCCTGATAATGGCAAAACGAAATACTATGGTCATTCAAGAATGTCGTATACTATGGTCGTCCATAGGTTTCAATATTCGCTAAATTTTCATTCGCTGTCGCTAAACTGATTTCGCATTCCCTGTTTCTAGATCTTGCTAATTATAACCCTATTCAGACTGGAGGGGGGGTGGGGCTTTTCGAACCCCCCCCCCCTCCAGTAAAATTGTGATAACTCTTACACCGAAATAGCTATGAGGCTGATATTTTCTGACTTTTCCTAGAATTTATCTAGGGACATTTCGGTATCCATAACATGTCAGTGTGATTAACCATGTTGCCATGGCAACCGGTTTTTGACACATAGGTTTTCAAAATATTAAAATAAGGTGATTTTTTTATTTTAAGATCTTGTTCTTTGACTTATAGGGCATTTTCTTGTTAGAATAGTTTTTCTTAGTAATAGTTCTTGAAAGACATAAAAAAGTTTAACATCAAATATTTGGGGGGGAGGGGTAGGTAAATTTTTGCTCCCTTTTACTTATACACAAACATTTTGTACTATTTATTAAATAACGCTTCTAAGTTCATTGTTTGGATAATAGACATTACTTTGATACGTGTTTTATACATTCGGATCTTTTTCTCTTTTAAATATCTTTTAAATTTTAATTTAAACAAAAAAAAAAAAAGAAAATCCAAGATGGCGGATCCAAGATGGCGGATCCAAGATGGCGGTCAATAATTTCAAAATTATAGTTTTATCGCCTTTTTTTGCTTTTTCTCGCTTTACAAGTGTGTCCTTGTTTGTATTTATTATGTTTTAATATTAAAGGGATGCTTTTACAGTTATATTTGATATTTTAAGTATCTGGATGGAAAAAAAAGGAACGTTGGAAAAACAAAAATGTCATAATTGGGTGTGGCAGGTGAAAACTGGGTTCGAGGTTTCCTTGTATGGAGGTGAACATTGTGTGAAAGTTTGGTATATACTTCATGGTAGTTTTAATTTATGCACGTCAAAGAATCCGGCACTTACCTAGGGCTAAAAACTCATTTTAAAATGGTTAGCTTTTATTTACTGTTATGGATATCACTACCCATAACAGTAAATAAAAGCTAACCATTTTAAAATGAGTTTTTAGGATCCCTATATGATAGGATCCCTATATGGTGTGTTACAATGAAGTGTATATACCGAAAATTTCATGGTCCTAGCCTTACTGGTTCCAGAGATATAAATGGGGGTCCGAGGAACCCCCCCCCCCCCCCCCCCAAGTCACAAATTGCCTAAAAAAGCCCAGTCTGAATAGGGTTAATTCACTATCGCTAAATATCAATTCGCTGGCGCTAAATTCAATTCGTTTCCGCTAAATTTAGTTCGCTGTCGCTAAACTGAATTCGTTGCCGCTTAATTCATTTCGCTGTTGCTAAAATCCATTCGCTGGCGCTAAATTCAATTCGCTGCGCTAAATTCAAACTCGCTGTCGATAAAATTTATTCGCTGTCACTAAATCGCTCCATTCAACGCGCTAAATATTAACACAGGGTGATCCCCACGGGAAGGTTCATCTTAACTCGTTTCCAGGCCGTTTACCGGAAAGACGAGAAGCTCAAAGATGGCGACCCGAGGGTTAACATCGCTCTTGCTGCTAAAGTGCGTTTTACTAAAGAGTGGCAATTCCCCCAGGTTTTAATAATTTCCTTGCGTCATAATTAGTGACAGTGCACAACTGGCGAACACTAACAGTCCACTCCTACTGTACTACTGTGGTCGATGGCATCGTCAGCCGATTGCAATGTGCAGTTGATTCTACACATCAACTTCTTCAGCGAGTTAATTGACAATGATGCAGTGGCAAGAGATCTGTCAACACTCTATCAGGTAGTACTTGAGGAAGACACATCAGTCACCGCTGTGCAGTTACGGGTATCGAAAACTGTAGTGAGACTTCATTGGACACGAATTTGAAAGAAGCAGGAAACCTCGAATAGATCAAAACGGTGAACAGATAGAATACCTCAGGAGCCTGGGATTCACTTGGGCTATTATTGCAATTACACCTAGTGTGCGATAAACAACAATTTGGCGTAAATGTCGCAAGTTTGGTATTTGTGACCAACGATATACGGACATAAGTGACGCGGCAGATTTAGACGAGGTTATGCGCGATTTAGTAACCTTCTATCCAAACTCTGGACTTAGCATACTTCGCGGGCACCTTAGGAGGCTAAGCACACATGTACATGTTTAACGCGAAAGGGCCCGTTTGTCAATGATTCGTGTCGACGCGATAAATTTAAAGGGGTTCTTGCAATCACACAGGAGATAATTATTAAAGTGATTCATCTGTTATTCAAGCAAACTATAAAAATATTCAAACGTATTAACCCTTTTTAAGTAGCTGTTCATTTATCCTTAAGACATATTTAGGTAAAGTTTGGTGACAACCAGTTGCTATGATAACGAGATGTGACGTCATAAGTAACATGTGGTCAAGCCATTTTGAATAAAAATGCGTATTTTTCACCTTTTTTTCAGTGAAAAAACATACAAAATGCTACCCAACGCATTAAAATGTTTAATTGTATGTTATTTTGCATCTCTAGCAAACAATATTTGCAATTTCCACGTTTTACCGATAAATTTGAATTTTAGTAAAATCCAAGATGGCGGCCGTCTTGGCGGCCATTTTGGATGACGTCGCGGAGACCCAGCTGCGTCACAACCCATAATATTTACCTTATCTTGTAGAGCACATCGCGGGCTATCTATTAGATGTAAAATATTTCAGAAATATTGCAACATCGCAAAAACCAAAAGGGGGTGGGGCGGTTGTAACCCCCCCCCCCCCCCCCCACGTTTGCGTGTTCGTCCGCGGGTTAAACATGTCAAATCCGTGTCCGATGAAGGCTCTCTAGAGTTTTCGATACTCGTAACATTTTTTATTTTTTTATTGCTTATCAAAATAATTTGCAAAAATATGTAGTACATAAAACACTGCTATTCTAATACTAACATGCATACTAACACACACACACACACACACACACACACATACTTACACTAACCTACATTACAATACAAAAGCCTACTAACAAAAGCCTACTATGTAGAAAAATAAAGACTTGAGAAATTATATTTTAATTTATTACAAAGGTATAATGCTGTGACTGATGTGTCTTCCTCGGATTTCCCATTTTTCTAATATAGCAAGTACTTTCTGATAGAGTGTTGACAGATCCTTTGCCATGGCATCATTGTCAACTCACTGAAGAAGTTGATGCGTAGTATCAACTGCACACTGCAATCGGCTGACGATGCCATCCCCCACAGTAGGAGTGGACTGTTGGTATTTACCAGTTGTTCACTGTCACTAATTATTTAACTGACGCAAGGAAATTATTAAAACCTGGAGGAATTACCACGCTTTGTATACACAATAACAAAACACACTTGAGCAGCAAGAGCAATGTTAACCCTCGGGTCGCCATCTTTGAGCTTCTCGTCTTTCCGGTAAACGACCTGGGAATGAGTTAACCCTATTCGGCCTGGGGGGGGGGGCACAAAGTGCCCGCGCTAACTTTGAACGTTCATAACTTCTTTAATATGCATTCAAACGCCATCAAACTTTGTGACTTTTCCTAAAATTTATCTGGCAACAATTTTGTTTGACAATTTTTTGATCACGTGACTTGATGTTTCCATGGCAACAAGGTTTTGACAGCCATGTTTTTTGAAATTTGCATATTTGTACCTTTGAATGAAGAAAAACAATGTTTTTTGGTATAACTTTTCTATTTTTACGTCATTTAGCACTTATTTATTGGTTTTGATTAATTTTGAGTCAATTTGGACGGTTTTTAAGAGGTTTTAAAAAAATTCAGAAATCCAAGATGGCGGATCCAAGATGGCGGCCGTATAACTAATTACCTAACAACTACGTCATATGACGTCATCATTCCATTGTGCGGACCGCAAAGGAGACAGTTTCGGACGTACTATGTACCCTCCAAGTTTCATTGTCGTAGCCTTAATATTCTTGAAGTTACGAAGAGGGGGCACAATGTGCCCCCCCCCCCCCCCCCCCAGGCTCAGGAACTCAAAAAAAGCCCAGGCCGAATAGGGTTAAAGGCTCATCGTCACTTATCGTGATGCACCGCGCATGATTTGGATCCAGACAAATGCGATCTCTCGCGAAGTGAAATTTTTGCCTCTCATCTCCAGGAAGAAATGAACACTGAGTTTGAAATTTCGTTCGACATTAATTTTAAAATTTATAAATCCCAAGAAGCGGTTCTGTTAGATATCAAAATCCCGTATTACAAGTCTCGCATTTTGTCTGGGGCCGCTCAACCAGCCTTAGTGTAGCTCCAGGCAACTGCAGTCGCCGAGGCAGTTTCATCCGCTTCGAAAGTTCGCATCGAAAACATTTTCACGTTGTGGGACGCGGTAGACCTCTTGCTATTTTTACCGAAAGTTTAAACCTCCAGCGAGCCGAGAAGTGTTTGTATTTTGTGGGCTGTTCATAGGAAACCGAAGCGTAATGTTTGCATATTAATGTATTTGAAAATATGACATTATATGGAATTTCAAATTGAACGTTTTAAGCAATATATAAAATCACAATTGCTGAATAAAATCGTTGAAACATTTATTGGTGTTGTATTCTATCTTTATACAGTGTTTCTTTCTACGCTATTTCAACGATTTTTAGTCCATTTATTTTATCTTGTATAATATAACTGAAAGGAAGGAGAGTTCGGTAGCTTTCAGCGTTCGACACGTGTCCACAAATGGCTCATTTTTTACACAAAAATAGGTGCTGCTCCCATTCTGACTGGTCGTCCTCCGGTAGAATAACGTTAAATTGCATTTCTTCGAACAACTTAAACATCCCTTGTTGTTATGACGAATAAGCCGCTCCACAAAATCACATAGCACTGCAAAATAGGCGCCACATAGCGTGGAGAACAGAATTAGACCACGGATGCGCGGTCAACACTGGGTATACCAGAGTAAAATCAAACCCCACATGGGAAGGGCACGTTCAATTTTGTCAACCTGTCATTTTTGTTGCGCCTACCATCCGGTGAGGAACAAGTTGTCACTCTGCTTATCATGCTTTCGACATTAAAACGGCCTCTTGAAGCAACAAAAATTGACAGCCTTAGAATGTTTCAATGAATTTGAAACTTGGAGATTGTATTAAACGTTAATTGATCTTCAAGAAGACTAATTTTAAAAAAAAAAATTCATCTATTGCTTTTTAATTGGTAACAATTATAAAAAGTGTAGTGTCATTTTTTGATATAAAAGCGAAATAACACTCCAGGCCAGTTCATATTCAAGCCAATATTTCTGAAATTCAAATGGAGCGATTTCCTTGAGATTTTCACCTAAGGTATTTGGATGGTATAAAATTCATTTAAGACCAAAATATTATTTCATCAAGCCTTGTAGGCATAAGTTTTAATAACATTTCAAAATTGTTTTGTTTTTGTTGTATTTTAACACCTTAAAACTTCACTCGAAATTTTCTCGAAAACGCTTCCATAGAAATTTGTAAAATTTTGTAGACCTTAGGACAAGTACGTCAGGTCGAAGATCCAGAGAGCGTTTTCCAAAATTATCTCTTGATGACAAGTAATTCGGTATTATGTAAAACAGGAAGTGACGTCATAACGTTGCTTTGGCAACTCCGATTTCCATAAAACTTACCTCATCTGAAGCTTTAATCTTTCTCTAGTACAGCTGTAGCAATCGATTTTCTGTTGGATCGTTTGTGGTGGTACACAAGTTTCTCAAAGTTAAAAGATATCGTAACTCAAAAGCCCAGTCGAGCCACCTTAAGCCTGTTTGGTGTCGCCAAATCGAACCCCGGGTTGGAAACAAATGTTTTCGTTCCCCCTGAAACAAATAAATCTTTGAAGAAAATAACTACACAGCAATTGTATACTTACAAAAGGCCACCTGTATGCAAACGAAGAGCGAATTTTAGTTTTTAAACTTTGCCGTGTAATGTTTGATTTTTGCACGGATTTGCTCTTAAGATCAACATATTCTGTTCAGTAGAAAAAACGCAAGGATATATTTTTACTTGAGGAACAGATCAGATCCACTGGCGACATATGAACGTAGACCTTTAACGCATAACCCTGTCCTGTTCACTCCTATTTAAATCAAACAATACGTATGTACTGTCACGCTAAACCATAAAAGACAGAAATTTGGTTTATTCATCAAAGGACTCCAAATACGAAATATCTTTAAGCTTATTGTTGTCCATATTCGTTTACAGTAAATTAGTTATTGTTATCGCTGGATTCACCTTGTTCTTGTTACGCATGCATTCGTAACAAAACTAATTTAGAACATTACGTGACAAAAGTTTACAGCTGATGGAAGGAGCAAGTGAGTGAGCGAGTGCTCATTTGCATATCTGTCTCCGCTACCGATAACCCGTTCATTACGCATGCGCGTATTTACGGGTAAAAAAAGAGTGGTAATCGGAATCGGACGGATCACAAGATTGAAAAGTAATGAGCTTCAAATTGATCTACCTCTATGTTTATACTAACATTATATTTACAAACATAATTTTCATTGTCATGTGAATTTAAGGTTAACACTGACAACTTATCAGAACGCTTTCGTCATTCTCACGATATATTTTAGAACTACAATAATTTCTCCAGATTTTCCATGGATAGGTTCCTGGACTATTAACAGGATAGCCTGGATAAGATATTCCAATAATAGATCATCGAATATAGTGTAACTAAATCATATCTAATCCTTTAGCAAATGTGAGACTGGTTGGAGGAACCTGGAACGGAGAGGGAAGGGTAGAGGTGTTTCACAGTGGCTCCTGGGGAACTGTTTGTGATGATCACTGGGACGCAAATGATGCGCAAGTTGTTTGTCGTGAGGTTGGGTATTCTAGCGCCCTCAGTGCCCCAGGGTCTGCACACTTCGGTTCTGGAAGTGGCCAGATTTGGCTGGACGATGTACAATGCCAGGGACATGAAAGTTCCATTGTAGATTGTCAAAATGCTGGTTGGGGTGTAGAAAACTGCGCGCACAGTGAAGATGCATCAGTGATCTGTTCAAGTAAGTATGGCCACAAATACATTTGTATTGTCGTCTACTCTACTTTCGCTTATCTACGTCCCCGGTGCCGTACCTGTCAATACATCATGTCAGACAACCCCCGCGGCCCAAATGTTTCATTTACCACCCGTGAATATATTACCTGCCAATTAGGGAACGTGGTGTTATTCATTTCCTGCCGTCGATGCTCACACATATCCTTACAAGGATGCAAGTGGAAATGGAAACCATCTTCAATTTGGGTACCATTCAACCGCATGGGCTCAGCACGGTATTCCGTTTCCTCTTTACTGTGTGCGTTATGCACTATTTTCTTAGCGCGCGCTTTCTTAATTTAAGAAAACAAGTCGGGTTCAAAACAACGGTCATCAACCTGATGAAGAGCTAAGCCCGAAACGTCATTGATGAAATTTACTGTCACTTTCTCAAAAAAGTATATATTTATAATATGTTTATTTCTATTTCAAATTCTTGTCTACAAGTGTCACGCATCCGTGGCAATTCACTTTCTGAATTAATTTCTTTAGTTCTTACAGTGTAGTCCAATAACATATCATCGAATATAGTTTGAGTAAATTATAACTAATCCTTTGGCAGGTTTGAGACTGGTTGGAGGGACCTGGAACGGAGAGGGAAGAGTAGAGGTACTTCAAGGTGGCTCCTGGGGAACTGTTTGTGATGATGACTGGGATATAAATGATGCGCAAGTTGTTTGCCGTGAACTTGGGTATTCTAGCGCTCTCAGTGCCCCACAGTCTGCACACTTCGGTTCTGGAAGTGGCCAAATTTGGCTGGACGATGTACAATGCCAGGGACATGAAAGTTCCATTGTGGATTGTCAACACGCTGGATGGGGATCACATAACTGTAATCATGGCGAAGATGCATCAGTGATCTGCTCTAGTAAGTTCAACGTTGAGTAAAAATGTTGTTCAGTCAGTATTAGTTGAGTTAATATTCAGTCAATTTTACGAGCTGTAGTTTATGAAAATGACACATTTTGTCATATTTTGTACTAGGGCAATAATATTTTAAATTATATTTTGACGAAAACTATTTGAGAGAAACCGAAATTGAAAAAAATAAAAATAAAAATGTTGTAATCTTTTGAGTTTTAATGCTGATTTAGGTGTCTGTGTTTAAGATTGATTCCAAAATGCATTAGGTAAAGTATTTGCACATCGTTTTGTGTTTAACAAGGTATCTATTGTAAAGAAAGAGGAATTCAGTGTTTCTCCCCCTTTTCTGAAATCTTACTTTAAAATTGAAAGCCGCGGCCCTCCTTTTGCACTTGATTTAATCTGGATTAAAGTCAAATATATAGGAAATTTAAACATTGTTTCATGTTTTTTTATTCGTATTGTTATATCTGGCCCGCAGCTTGTAAATGTGTTTTTAAATGTCTCCTGGTTTTAAGGGTTTTGTTTTAGAGTTCGAATGGATTAAAAAAAGTTATTTTAAACAATTAGGGCTGGTTTCCACTAGCAACGAAATCGGAAGTAAAGTCGGAGTCGGATACGTTCTAGTGATGGCGCGTGTCTTACCGGTAGTATCGTCTATCAAGCCGATGTCACCACCACTTCCGGTGATAAAGGTTTATATCGGGATGACAGAACATAGTTTCAAAACTAGATACAACAAGGTTCAACCGCCGTAAACACTCGCACGACACAGTCCTCTCCAAATACATCTGGATCTATTAAGGACAATTACACCAATTACTCCATAAAATGGACCATTATTAAACGAGCAAGCGCTTACAAAGGTCATCCTTCCCGTCCTCAATAAGAGAGCTGAGTTGATTACGAAATGCCGGCATGAAAATAAATTATATTCAGCCAGTCAGAAGCGGTATCATTCTAACCGCGCTCCTTAATTTAGTTTAAATTTGCATTTCTACCGCCACCAACGGCACAGTCTGATGACCGCTTAGTGCGTGAAACTCGAGTGACTGTTTCAGGAGTTTTCTATCTAACATTTTGTTAATTCGCTCTGCATGTATTTGCATCGAGCACTCCTACGACTACGTAGGACACTATTCATATTGTTTTTTTTTTCTTCCGATTCCGCTGCTGCAGCCATTACGCTTCCCACTCGGACTTCGCTTCCCATTACGTCGATTGTGGGAACCAGGCCTTACGTCATATAAGTCAGGTGACAACACTTTAAGCTTATGAATTCTGCCAACGTTGTACATTTTTACCGCTAAAGCCTTTAATAAACAGTAGAGAATCGAATACTTCAACCATATGATTTACCTGTAAATCATATATATATATATATATATATATATATATATATATATATATATATATATATATATATATATATAGACGGTTTTGAAGGTGCTGCCTGAGCCAACGAAAGATGTCATACCAAAAGGATCACAATAGTGGATTCACAGTCCAGATTCGGTGGATATAATAAAAAATAGTTAAAAAGACCGAAAATGGACAACTTTTGGTATAAAAAATAAAAATTTAGTTTAAAAACGTTTCGGTCTCTCGACCTTCATCAGTATATATAATATATACTGATATATCAGTATATATATATATATATATATATATATATATATAATATATACTGATATTTAACTATTATAGCGCGAAAGCGCGCGTGATATCGCCTAATTCTTAGCCAACGAGGCCGTAGGCCGAGTCGGCTAAAATCAGGCGATATCACGCAAGCTTGAGCGCTATAATAGTTTTATAATTCAAGACACTGATAACAAAGCACAGTTTGAAGAAAAAATATCGAGGCCGGTCCTTCATTTTTGCATTCTCTTGTCAAAATGCGAAATTTACCGCCATCGTTGGATATACGTCATGTAAACATAGCGTATATCGATAACTTTTTGACCATATTTGGGCAGTGTATCAATGTGTTGAATTATAAATCAGTATATATAATATAAACTGATATATATATATAACTATTATAGCGCGAAAGCGCGCGTGATATCGCCTAATACTTAGCCGACGAGGCCGTAGGCCGAGTCGGCTAAAATTAGGCGATATCACGCAAGCTTGAGCGCTATAATAGTTTTATAAGTAAACACATTGATAACAAAGCACAGTTTGAAGAAAAAAATATCGCCGAGAAGCCTTTTATTTTTAAAAAAAAAAAAAGCTTACAGATGTTTTACCGCGCGAAACTTGCAACATCACACATTTCATAAATGAAAGTGGCGCCTTTGTCAATATTGTGCAAGCTTGAACACTATAACTGTTTTAGTAAAGAAGTATTTTTCGTTTGTTTCACGATGTAGTCACTTCCGATGTGGATCGCGACGTTTCGACTGCATACTGCTAGTCTTCTTCAGGCGATGGGGTCTAGCAGACCAGACTAGCAGTATGCAGTCGAAACGTTGCGATCCACATGGGAAGTGACTACATCGTGAGACAAACGAAAAAATACTTCTTTACTAGTGTGTTCACCACGATGAACAACAACAACCCTTTTTACGATATAACTGTTTTATATTCAACACATTGATAACAAATCACAGTTTCGAGAAAAAAATCATTGAGATACACAACCTTTCTTAAGTAAAAAGATGCTAAAAAGGCTAACTGCAATATTTTACCTCGCACCATTTCTTAAACAACAAGCAGTGAATGCCGAAACTTTTGCCAAGCTAAAATTAATTTAGCGTACACAATCAGTTGACAGTTTCTACGAAGAGCTTTCGTCTACTCAAAGAACGGGACGGAGTAGTGACTACAAGAATTAAAACACAGTAAAATGGCATAGAATGTCTTAGTTACAAGTGTTTCAGAATCAAAACAAATTGAACAAACACATACACGGCTACGAACCTAAACATAGCGGCGAAAAGTCGGAAAGAACTGTAGTGTTGACAGTAAGCTTCAAACATTCACAGCTAAAGAAACGGTTAAATCATCGAGATCAAATCAACCGGTTAAAATCAACGGTTAAATCATCAAGAAACGGTTGAATCATCGTACCTGTAGTTGATTTGGCTTTTTAGTCCCTTCCATAAGCACCAAATTTTCAAACATCGAAGTACGAGCTGAGTCGATCAATGTTGTTTACAAACTTGGAATGCTCGTTTTTTAGCTCCCACAGCCGTAATGACGAGATCAGAAACTTTTCTGAGGAAACATGAAGTCTATATCATATTCCAGAGGTGATTACCAAAGGAATTTCACGAAAACTGTGCTCCTTCATCCACTTCTTGTCGAGCGCTTAAACTTTGAACCAGTTCAGTTTCATTCAGCTACGCCAAGAAACACCAATCATGTAAACAGTATTTCTTTTCTTCTCTTTTTTTCTTTCTTTTCCCTTTGTTAACTAATAGTTCACGCACTTTTTCGCCAAAAAACACGAAATTGCAGGCAACAGTCATTTTCACTTTCCTTTAAAATGCGAAATTTACCGCCATCGCTGGTTATACGTCATGTAGACATAACGCATATCGATAACTTTTTGACCATATTTGGGCAGTGTATCAATGTGATGAATTATAAATATATATATATATATATATATATATATATATATATATATATAATCGAGGTGAACTGATCAACTGAAGATTCGACTTGGCATTTTATTACTAACTAGTTTCGTACCGCACAACATGTGCGGCACTCATCAGATAAAATAGCCAAATGAAAAGTCCGTTACAACGTACACTGATACATGATATCATGATATACATGAAATCATGTATCAGTGTACGTTGTAACGGACTTTTCATTTGGCTATTTTATCTGATGAGTGCCGCACATGTTGTGCGGTACGAAACTAGTTAGTAATAAAATGCCAAGTCGAATCTTCAGTTGATCAGTTCACATCGATTATAACGCTCTAGTTCTTCTATTGAGCACTCTGTCGATAGGCGTGCATATCAACTGGTATATATATATATATATATATATATATATATATATATATATATATATATATATATATATATATATATATATATATATATATAAATATTTAAAACAGGAAAAAGACTACACTTGTATCCCTACAAGAGTGAGCAATCACGAAACAGGCTTGTAGGGATACAAGTGTAGTCTTTTTCCTGTTTTAAATATTTATCACGCTCTACTTTATGTATTGAGCACTCTACTACGGAAAAGTCGAAACACAAATTTATTTATTTATTTATATATATATATATATATATATATATATATATATATATATATATATATATATATATATATATATATATATAACAATGTATGATTACTCACAGTTGTTTCATATAGACTTTAATACAGTTCTGTTTCGTGGACCGATGTTGCGTCGGTCTACTCATCAGTTAAATTCTATATACACTGTAGCATAAAATAGGTTTTATACATCAGTAATATGATCTAGACCGAAGCCGTTACAAAATTTAAACAAAAGTGACAACAGAGAGAGATACATATGATTGGTCCTGAAAAATACGAAATAGACAGTAATATGATCCTGACCGAAAACGTTAAAAAATTAAAACTAAGGGGTACAATACATATAATTGGTTCTAAATGATGCGGTATAAACGATCAAAGCAAACCCAAAGAACAATAGAAACCTATATAAGTGTGGGATATTTCTAAAGGATTCGATTAAATTTAAGGAGAAACTTTCGCTTGTGCCTACAAGTGGATACAAGTTCATTGCGTTTATTAAGCGTTGCCATGTCTGGTTTATATAAAATAAAGAATTTCTCGGTGTTACAAAGGTTACACCGTTTTGTAAGGTTACTATAGGATTTGGCCTTGGCAAGGATTCTCCAGGAGATTGTAAAGTCTTTGTTTTGATCTTTCAGCTCCCAAAGATGTTTACTTAGTTCAGTGTCATTTCTTTTGCTTGTGTGACTGAAAGATGCTTGATGGTTACGCCATCTCGTCTTGAACTCAGTGGCGGTAAGCCCGACGTACGTCTCTGAGTGTTCAGCGGTAGTGACGGTGGCTTGATAAACTACGTCCTTTACTAGGCATTCTCCGTTATATATATATATATATATATATATATATATATATATATATATATATATATATATATATATATATATATATATATATATATAACAAAGTGTTTCTACTCAATATCGTTTCATGTGGACTTTAATACAGAACTGTTTCGTAGACCAACAAAGCGTTGATCCACTCATCAGTTAAATTCCATACACACTAAAGTTTGTTAGAGTTTATATACATCAGCAATATGATCTTCACCGAAGTCGTTACAATATTCAAACGAAAAACAAAACAAAGAAAAACAATCGGGATATAAACTTATGATTGGTCTCTAAGGATGCGATTGAATTTTAGGAGGAACTTACGCTTGTGCCTGCAAGTTGATATTAGCTCGCTACGCTTGTTAAGTGTTGCCATGTCCGGTTTAAATACAATATAGAATTTCTCGGTAATACATAGGTTACATCGTTTGGTAAAATTGGTATAGCATTTAGCCTTGGCTAGGATTTTCCAGGAGATCACTAATTCTTTCTTTTCGTCTTTTAGCTGCCATATGTATTTGCTTAGTTCTGTGCTATTTCTTTTACTCTCATGAATGAATGACATTTGGTGATTTCGCCATCTTGTCTTAAATTCAGTGGCGGTGAGTCCGACGTATTTTTCAGAGTTTTCTGCGGTTGTTACGGTGGCTTGGTACACTACCTTTTTGACTAAGCATTCTCCTTTTAAAGGACATTTGTTTGGTTCTCTGCAGTTGCAGGTTTTGGGAGGTGTGTCTTCTTCAGATTGTGTGTTCTGTCTTAGGATGGTTTTGTTGTGTCCATCGATGATCTGTTTTAAGTTAGGTGAACAACTATAACTCAGCTTAAGATTATTTTTGTTAAACAGCTTTCTTAATTTATGGTTAGGTGGGAAGCATTTCTCGATCAAATTTAGAAATTCTCTTCCTATATTAGTTTCTACATTTCTACTAAATGGTGGGTTGAACCATATTATGTTCCTCTGCCTCTTTCTCTTTCTGGTGGTTGATTCTGGTGAATGCTGTTGCGGTGGGGTGAATTTTAGGGTGTGTGAATAACCGCTTTTGCGCAATGCTTCTTGATAGGGTGGTGCTGCTTCATTGAAGGCTTCTTCGTCTGATGAAATTTCAGATAGCCGTTTGTTAATTGCCTCAGGGATGTTTTTTATTATGCATGGAGGGTGGTTAGATTTGCTGTGGACATAGAGCGGAGTGGTTTTTTTTCGTTTGAATATTGTAACGACTTCGGTGAAGATCATATTGCTGATGTATATAAACTCTAACAAACTTTAGTGTGTATGGAATTTAACTGATGAGTGGATCAACGCTTTGTTGGTCTACGAAACAGTTCTGTATTAAAGACCATATGAAACGATATTGAGTAGAAACACTTTGTTATTACCGCTCCATTATTGTTGAGCACTATTCTGGATTTAGCAGTGTGGAATTCACCTGTCAGTTATATATATATATATATATATATATATATATATATATATATATATAACCGTAAAACTTGTGAGGGGTCTCGCAAACAATGCAGATCCTTAACCAACGTAAAATGCTTGCTGGAGGATCACTAAAGCGATCGTGGACACTTAAAATAACGTAAATAAAAAGGAAAATGTGAGGGTCAAGAGTCCAACTCCAATGTAGCTTTGCTGGTTTATTCGCTCGACGTTTCGACCATAACGGTCTTCATCAGGAGCATCTGAGGTATATACTAACTGTTACAACATTCGAAATTTGAAAAGTTCAACGAAAAGAACACACGTGACATGCTGACGTAATAATCAGATATGAAGCTATAAAGCTAAACTAAACTAAACTAAACTAAACTAAACAATATATCACGTGAATTGAACTAGGCTATTTATAGAAGGCTTGAATTTAGAAATCCAATAACTTTCTCTTGCTCTTCTAATGTCTTGATTAGGATTTCTAACTTTTTCAATGACTGTTAATTTTAAATGTTTAACCCCACAGTTTTTGAAGTGTCTGACAGTGGGAATGTTCTTATGACCTGCGTTTATGTCGCTACGATGTTGGTTCGTACGGCGGTGAACAGGGTTTTTTGTTTCCCCTATATACTGATTGTCGCATTTTGTGCATTGAATCAGGTATATAACGTTGCTTGTTTGACAGGTGGTGTGTTGCGTAAGAGTGAAGGTTTCTCCTGTAGTTGTGCTTTTAACTGTTTCTGTGAATCTACCATATGTTTTGCAACATGCACATCTATTGTCTACTTTACAAGGCCAAAATCCTGGATTAGTATGTTCGGCGGATGTACGTTGCTTGTGTTTATGTGAAGAGTGTATCCTAAGGTTTCTGTTGGTTTGAAAGGAACGACCACATATTCTGCATGAGGTTTCTGATGTGTTTGGCGTGTCACTGCTAATGGTGGAATGGCTTGCTTGTTCACTAGGGTCGCATGGTGGCAATCTTTTGTTCGTTAGCATCTCTGACAGGTTTCTTCCTCTACGGTAGGCAACGAGGGGGCGGTCCTTAAAGATGATTTTGCATTTAGATGAAGTGTGTAGTATTTGCTGGTGTTGGTTTAGAATATTATGCAGGTTCGGCATTGCTGGATTGTAGGTTACTATAAGTGGTACACGATCAGTGACAGGATTCTGCTTGGTTCTGAGAGCCTCTTCTCTAGTTGTTCTTCTCGCTCTCATAATGCACTCCTTGATGAGTTTGTTTTTGTAACCTCGATCAAGAAGTACATTATGTAGTTCTCGAGCTCTCTTCTCAAAGAAATTGTTGTTAGAACATATGCGGCGTAGTCTCAGTGCCAGGCTGTAGGGGATGGACGTTTTAGTGTGACGTGGATGGCAACTGGTCCAGTTTAGATATTGATGAGTGTCAGTGGGTTTGGTGTATAGGTCAGTACTAATCTTGCCGTTGTTGTTGATTACTTGGACGTCAAGGAAAGGGATGCTTGTGGTTGATGAGGTTTGTTCAAATTTGATATGTGGATCAAAAGTGTTACATTGGTTAAGGAAATGTGTTAGTTTTTCCTCGCCATGTGTCCATATGAAAAATATATCATCAATGAATCTGAACCAGAGTAAAGGGTGATTAGCGCTTTGGTTCAGCAAGTGGTCCTCAAGACGACCCATGTAAAGGTTGGCATAACTTGGTGCCATCTTGGTTGCCATTGCTGTCCCTGTTTGCTGGATGAAATGCTTGCCTTGGAATGTGAGGTTGTTGCAGGTGAGAACCAGATTGATGAACTGTAAGATTGTTTCTCTTTTGTTGTCTGTGAAGTTATTTTGGCGCATGAAGTAGTCGCAAGCTTCTATACCACCATCATGTGGGATGTTAGTGTATAGGGACTTGACATCCCAAGTTACTAGTAGTGTTCCTGAAGGTAGTGTATGAGTGGTGTTTAATTCGATGAGTTTGTTGAGAAAGTCGTTGCTGTCTTTAAGATGGGAGGGCAGATTCTCGACAAGCGGTTGGAGCTGGTCATCAACCCATTTAGAAATGTTAGCTGTGGCAGAATTTATGGTGTTGCAGATAGGTCTAGCTGGCGGTGGGCGTTGTGGTTTGTGGATTTTAGGAACAAAGTAAATATTGCCAGGTCGGGCGTTCTCCATTATTAAGTAATCCGCTGTGTCGTTGTTGATTACCCCTTTCGAATGGGCCTCTTGTACAGCTTGTTTTACTCTAATAGCGAAATCAGATGTTGGGTCGGCAGGTATGTGAAGGTACACTTTCTTGCCATTTTCGTCAGTGCCATTAAGTTGTTTGTACGCTTCAGTTAGATAATCCTTCCTATTTTGCACTACCACTGCTGCTCCTTTGTCAGCTTGGAAAATGGCGATGGTTTTGTCACGCTTGAGTGTTTTGATGGCTTCACGTTCCAGCCTGGTGATGTTAGAGCGCTGCTTGTTGTTAGGTGTTTGCTGCAAGATGGCACGTTCCACTGCATTAATGTAACAGTCTAGTGTTTGATCTCTGCCAGGGCTTGGGGTCCATTTTGATGTTTTTTTGTATGTAGGGCTGTCAGTCTCGTTTGTTGTTGTTTCGCCGTCATTCCAAAAGTATTCTTTCAAGCAAAAAACCCTGTTCACCGCCGTACGAACCAACATCGTAGCGACATAAACGCAGGTCATAAGAACATTCCCACTGTCAGACACTTCAAAAACTGTGGGGTTAAACATTTAAAATTAACAGTCATTGAAAAAGTTAGAAATCCTAATCAAGACATTAGAAGAGCAAGAGAAAGTTATTGGATTTCTAAATTCAAGCCTTCTATAAATAGCCTAGTTCAATTCACGTGATATATTGTTTAGTTTAGTTTAGTTTAGTTTAGCTTTATAGCTTCATATCTGATTATTACGTCAGCATGTCACGTGTGTTCTTTTCGTTGAACTTTTCAAATTTCGAATGTTGTAACAGTTAGTATATACCTCAGATGCTCCTGATGAAGACCGTTATGGTCGAAACGTCGAGCGAATAAACCAGCAAAGCTACATTGGAGTTGGACTCTTGACCCTCACATTTTCGTTTATATATATATATATATATATATATATATATATATATATATATATATATATATATATATATATATATATATATATGCTATCAAATATGCACGCTACATTTAATGAGACGCCATTAATTTTGATCAGACTCTGGGGTTAATGAATGTATAACTGCGGTGAAATATGGTATATGTACGCTGTAACTTAGCATGGGGATGATAAAAAACATACAAGCGCTTTTGCTATTTCGCATAACAGAGTGTTTTCAAATTTAGGTTTAACCCTCGGACGTACGCGCAAACTTATACCCCCACCGTGGTACAGGGGGAAAGGGGGTTGTTGCACATCCGACAACCCCCTCCCCCCCACCGTGGGTTTTTGCAATGTTGCAATATTTCGGAAATATTACATATATATATATATATATATATATATATATATATATATATATATATTATAATTCAACACATCGATACACTGCCCAAATATGGTCTTAAAGTTGTCGATATACGCTATGTCTACATGACGTATATTCAACGATGGAGGTAAATTTCGCATTTTGAAGGAAAATGAAAATGACCGCTGCCTGCACTTTGGTGTTTTTGGGAGAAAAATGCGCGAACTATTAGATAAAGAAGGGAAAGGAACGAAAAAAAGAGAAGAAAAGAGAAAAATTATTGATCACATGATTGGACAAAAAAGGCGGTCGTAGTACAGTGTTTCTATTTGGCGAAGCTGAATGAAAGCTGGTTCAAAGTTAACCGCTCGACAAGAAGTAAATGAAGGAGCACAATTTTCGGAAAATGCCTTTAGTAATCACTTCTGAAATACGATTAGACTTGATACTTCCTCAGAAAAGTTTCTGATCTTTGTTTTAAGCAAATTGACGCCATTACGGCCGTAGGAACTCAAACGAGCAAGTTTGTAAACAACAGTGATCGACTCAGCTCGTACTTCGATGTTTGAAAATTTAGTGCGCTGATGGAAGGGACTGAAAGCCACATCAACCTCAGGTAACGCTTTTTAACCGTTTCTTGTATCCTTTAGCTGTGAATTTTTGTAAGCTTACTGTCCACGCTGCAGTTCTTTCAGACTTTTCGCCGCTATGTTTAGGTAGCCGTGTGTTTGTTCAATGTGTTTTGATTCTGAATTGAACTTTTTAAGACACGAAACACTTGTTAACTAAGAAATTCTATGCCATTTTACTGTTTTCATTCGTGTAATCACTACTCTGTCTCGTCCTTTACGTAGACGAAAGCTCCTGTAGAAACTCTCAAATTAATTTTAGCTCCGCAAACGTTTTGCCATTCGCTGCTTGTTACGTAAGAAATGGCGCGACGTAAAATATTGTTGTAAGCCTTTCACTTAATAAACGGTTGTATATCTCAATGAATTTTTTCTCGAAACTGTGATTTGTTATCAATGTGTTGAATTATAAAACAGTAATATTATTCACGCTTGCGCAATATTGACAAGGGCGTCACTTTCATTCATGAACTGTGTGATGTTGCAGGTTTCGCGCGGTAAAACATATGTAAGCTTTTCTAAAATAAAAGGCTTGTCGGCGATATTTTTTCTTCAAACTGTGCTTTGTTCCCAATGTGTTGAATTATAAAGCTATTATTCTTGGTTTCCATCGTCACGCAATCGGGCGAAATAAATTTTTAAAATCGAAACCATTTAGTGAAAGAAGCCAATAAGTTGTAATGTAATAAAAGACTAACAAATAGACAATTTCCCCAAGTCTCAGATCTGTGCAGTATCCCATTGTTTAATTATTCGCCGAAGCATTCGACTCAAATTTACAGAGCTTTGTATGGAAACGCCATCCCGCCGTCCCTCCGAGGGACACCAAGAAAAAGTTTCTTTTTTTTTAAATCGAAACGATTTGGTGAAAAAAGCCAAGAATTTGTAATGTTATAAAAGAATAACAAATAAACAACTTCGCTAAGTCTCAGATCTGTGCATTATCCCGTTGGTGAATCATTCGCCGAAGCATTCGACTCAAATTTACAGAGCTTTGTATGGAAACGCCATCTTGGTGTCCCTCGGAGGGACACCAAGATGGCCGCCGGAAATCAATAACAACATCTGGACTTCACTTTCGCTCTGAAAGTAATTACTTTTTTTTCGTCAACTACTATACATTCACATACACTGCTCTCCTAATACTTTAACTACCCAAAGTGCTAAAAATCACGAAGAAAGGCCTTTCTTTCATAGGATAAAGCTTTGTCACGGACGCTATGTTGCTCTCACGTAGGATGAAAGGTCAGAAATTCAAAATGCAGTATTTTCAAAGCGAAAGGCGCTACCGCGTTGGAAACTTGTAAACAGATATATTTCTAGTTATCTTTAACCTGGTGGACTCAGAAGGCATTGCGATTCATGATCTTCGAATTTGATGACGTCACGTGCAAACCAAGAATAGCGCTGAAGCTTGGGTGATATCGCCTAATTTTAGCCGACTCAACCTACGGCCTCGTCGGCTAAGTATTAGGCGATATCTCGTGCGCTTTCACGCTATAATAGTTAAATAGATAGCCCGCGATGTGATCTACAAGATCAGGTAAATATTATGGGTTGTGGTGTTGCTGGGGGTCCGTGACGTCATCCAAAATGGCCGCTAAGATGGCCGCCATCTTGGATTTTGCTAAAAATTCAAAAGTTTTGGAAAATGCGGAAATTGCAAATATCATTTGCTAGAGTTGCAAGATTACATACATTTAAACATTTAAATGCTTTTGGTAGCATTTTATATGCTTTATTCACTGAAAAAAGGTAAAAAACACGAATTTTTTATTTAAAAATGGCTTGACACATGTTACTTATGACGTCATATACCGTTTCCATAGCAACCGGCTGTCGCAAAACTTTACTAAAATGTGTCTCAAGGATAAACGAACAGCTGCTGTAAACGGCATGTGCTCATCTTAAAAAGATCTTGAAAATATGGGAGAAAAACCCTTGTACGACCGAGGGTTAAACTCACTGTTGCTGTCAAGTCAAACATTTTGCCTTGGCCCTTAACATTTCAACACAGTTTTATCTGACACTCTTTTTATGCACACTGTTATTGTATGAATAAACATGAAATACAAACTAAAATAAAGAATTTTTGCTTTACCTTACTTACAGGAAGTGTCTCGTCGTCCATCAGTGCGAGTGTTTCAGCTTCAACAAGTGTGTCTGCAAGTGTCTCGCCGTCCATCAGTGCAAGCGTTTCAGCTTCAACAAGTGTGTCTGCAAGTGTCTCGCCGTCCATAAGTGCGAACGTTTCAGCTTCAACAAGTTAGTCTACAAGTGTCTCGCCGTCCATCAGTGCATTATAATTTCGTCAAGAGAGCAAAAATAATTGACGCAAATCGACACTTTAAACGCAAATGATCGATATTTATAAACGCGAATTACCCGCGTTCCACTAAACTTACGGTAGTTAAATGGTATACAGCAGACACTGGTTTCCAAAACCGTGTCTGGTGATATTTTGTTTAAGTTATCAAAACAAAATTAAAGCGATTTGAAGATGGTATACGGTTTTCTATTCCATCCTTTTTGTGTTAGCCTCATGTACTTTTAAACCAAAGCGAACTTTGAAAATCCCCGTCTGGTTCATACAATGCAGCTGCCGGTGGTTTCGTGGCGCCTGTAATTCGCGTTGATAAGCATCTATCATTTTGCGTATAAAGTGCCATATCGCGTCTAATGTTTGCTCTTTCGACGAAATTATAATTTTGTCTTAAGCTTTAAATTGATATATAGGTTTGATCACTTATTAAAACATTAACGCGACACTATCAAAACTCTTGATTGTAATCTTAGTACTAGCAGAGTTGAGGAGATACTATCAGTATTTCATTGCCTCGTTGTTGTAGGAACATCAACCTACCTGTTTCGATGACGAGTCAGGGATTTCTGATATATATATATATATATATATATATATATATATATATATATATATATATATATATATATATGTATATATATATGTATATTTAACAAATAGATTCCATTTGGCCGTGTGTCTGTTCAGTTATAGATCACAGCTGACGTCAAAATGTGGTAAGAACAAAAAAGTGGCACACGAGCCGCAGGCGAGTGTGTCAATGATGTTCTTACCACATTTTGACGTCTTCTGTGATCTATAACTGAACAGACACACGGCAAAATGGTATCTATTTGTTTTATACAATGAACAGAAAGGTAAAAAGAGTAAAATTACGAACTTGCCTCGTAGCGCTCGACTGTTCGAAGATTTGTTCCAGTTTAGGTATTTTTCAAGTCGCCAAGAACACTTTTCGTCATGGTTTCTTCTTTTTCCTGCTCGTAAACAGCTCCTGCTAAACATTTCTCGAGGCTTTCACTTGCCCAATCCAGAGTAATCTCGCAAACATTTTCAAAACTGTGCGCCATGTTGGACAAAACAAAGCAAACAATTTTTCTATGACGTCAGCCGTGCGTCTGTACTCTGATAGATCATGGGCAACGACCAATCACACAGCGCGTAGTACTCGGTTCATTGTATAAATATATATATATATATATATATATATATATATATATATATATATATATATATATATATATATATATATATATATATATATAGATTTGTAGATATGGATTACTTGGTCGAAGACATTTATTCACTGCTACTCAGAGTTTCATGCTTCTTACGAAGCAATCATCAGGCAACTGTCTACAATAACGGATACATAGAATACATACAAAATTTGAAATTACAGAACAATACCTAATGGCGTGACGTGCGGAGATATGATTGGTTAACTAAACGAATACAGTTTTCAACAGGAATTTCTTAGAATGTCTACAAGTAGATAAGAGTTCGCTTCTATTGTTCAGTGTTGACATTTCGGGTCTGCATATGATGAAATATTTTCCCATAAACATAAATTACAACGCTTGTTTACATTTGAATACGATCTTGCTTGTTTAATCTTACGCCATTTGATGTTGTAAATGACGTCTCTTTCTTTTAAGCTCCAGATGTATTTGCTTAATTCTGTTGCATGCTTGTATTTTTCATTTCTAAATGAGCATACACGATTTCTGTATCTTAATTTAAACGCTGTGTCACAAAGTCCGACGTATGTCTCTTTGGAGGATGATGTTGTGACTTCAGCTTGGTAAATGATGTTTGTGTCGTTGCATTTTCCGTTCATGGGGCACGTGCTTGGGTTCCGGCAGTTACAATTACTATCTTGGGTCAGATCAGACTTATTAATTTGTGATTTGTTGTGGTTGGATACAATCGATTTTATATTATTCATGCAGCTGTAGCTCAATTTAAGCGTATTCCGGTTGAAAATCTTGTGGAGTGGATTTGATTTGGGAAAATGTTGATCAAAGAGAGAAAGGAAGCACTTTCCTACGTTTGTTTTGACGTTCATGCTGTAGGGTGGATTGTACCAAAGAATTTTCCTTGGACGGTTCATTCGTGATTGTTGTGACTCGTTGCGTGACTCTTTGTATGCCAGGTTGTAATTGTAGCCACTTTTGTGGAGCGCTTCTTGGTACACGGTTTTGGCATTGTCAAAACAATCACGGTCTGAAGATATTTCAGAAAGCCGCTTGTTGATGGAATCTGGAATATTCACAAAAGTGGCTACAATTACAACCTGGCATACAAAGAGGCACGCAACGAGTCACAACAATCACGAATGAACCGTCCAAGGAAAATTCTTTGGTACAATCCACCCTACAGCATGAACGTCAAAACAAACGTAGGAAAGTGCTTCCTTTATCTCGTTGATCAACATTTTCCCAAATCAAATCCACTGTACAAGATTTTCAACCGGAATAAGCTTAAATTGAGCTACAGCTGCATGAATAATATAAAATCGATTATATCCAACCACAACAAATCACAAATTAATAAGTCTGATCTCACCCAAGATAGTAATTGTAACTGCCGGAACCCAAGCACGTGCCCCATGAACGTAAAATGCAACGACACAAACATCATTTACCAAGCTGAAGTCACAACATCATCCTCCAAAGAGACATACGTCGGACTTTGTGACACAGCGTTTAAATTAAGATACAGAAATCATGTATGCTCATTTAGAAATGAAAATACAAGCATGCAACAGAATTAAGCAAATACATCTGGAGCTTAAAAGAAAGAGACGTCATTTACAACATCAAATGGCGTAAGATTAAACAAGCAAGATCGTATTCAAATGTAAACAAGCGTTGTAATTTATGTTTATGGGAAAAATATTTCATCATATGCAGACCCGAAATGTCAACACTGAACAATAGAAGCGAACTCCTATCTACTTGTAGACATTCTAAGAAATTCCTGTTGAAAACTGTATTCGTTTAGTTAACCAATCATATCTCCGCACGTCACGCCATTAGGTATTGTTCTATAATTTCAAATTTTGTATGTATTCTATGTATCCGTTATTGTAGACAGTTGCCTGATGATTGCTTCGTAAGAAGCATGAAACTCTGAGTAGCAGTGAATAAATGTCTTCGACCAAGTAATCCATCTCTACAAATCTACATATCGCTCTGTTTATCTATTGAGCACTTTTATAGCTGATGAAGTCTTCAATTCATTATTTTATTATATTAATATATATATATATATATATATATATATATATATATATATATAGATAGATAGATAGATAGATAGATAGATAGATAGATAGATAGATAGATAGATGGATAGATAGATAGATAGATAGATAGATAGATAGATAGATAGACTTGAATTGTAGAGAAGTCAACAAACAATGCCAACCACAGAGTCCTAAAATAAAGGATCACTGGAAGCGATCGTGGAGACTTGAATAATGTTGAAATAAACTAATTGTAAAGGTCAAGAAACCAACTTCATAAAGGTCTTTAGCGGTATTTGCTCTACGTTTTGCTCTTCCTCAGGAGCGTACACTAGTTTGACAATAACGGTAACGGTTAGGTCAATATTAATTCAAATAATGCACTTACAATAAACGATTAACTATGACGAAATAGCGATAACGGTAATTATACAAGATCACAACTACATGGAACTTAACATGATTACAGTAAATTATTAATCGCGGACTTCAATTTGTTAATCCAAAAGCTTTCTCTAGCTCTTCTGATTTTAACGTTACTATTCCGTTGCCTCTCTAGCACAGTTAATTTAAAATATTTAAGGCTACAGGCCCTAAAATGTCTGACTGTGGGAATATTCTTCTGACCGGTTGAAATATCCGAACGGTGTTGGTTTGCACGCAAACGTATACAGTTCCCGGTTTCTCCAACATATTGTTCCTTGCATTTCTCACAGTTCACTAGATAAACAACGTTGGACGTTTGACACGTAGTGTTCTCCCTTAATGATACTCTTTCTCCGGTAGTAGTGCTTACGATGATATGCGTAAATAAACTATAGGTCTTACAACAGGTGCATCTGGAGTCATTGTTACAAGGCTAGAATCCTGGTTGTGTATTGGATTCAACTGGACGTTGCTTGTGTCTGTGGGTAAAATGAATCTTCAGATTTTTGTTACTATTGAAGGTGGGGTGACAGATTACGCATTCAGTTTGAGTTGGATTTGGGGTATTGATTGGAAGTTGGGATAGGCGGTTGTTAGCTTGCTCAGATTCTGCGCTGTTGAGAGGTGTTAGGCCCAGTTCAAACGTCGAACTTCACATGTGCCGAACCTAATGCAAATGAGCATAATCTATTGTTCTTGCTCATTTGCGTTAGGTTCGGCACATGTGAAGTTCGACGTTTGAACTGGGCCTTAGTCGCTTGTTTGTGAGTATTTGTGTTAGGTTCCTTCCTTTCCTATAGGCAATTATTGGGGGCTGATTAAAAACATCAGTACATCTTTGTGACGTATGAAGGATTGGCTGGTGGACTTTAATGATTCTGCGGAGGTCTACTAGAGCTGGGTTATACGTGACTACAAGAGGCACTCTATCGTTGCGCTTTTTCTCGATATCCGTTCGTAAAGCTAGTTCTCCGGAGACTTGTCGTGCTTTGCTGATTGAGTCTTTAATCAGCTTCTCCTTGTAAGCACGATCAAGGAGGATGTTGTGTAGTTGTTCGGTTCGCTTTTCGAAAAACTCTTCCGTGGAACAGATGCGGCGAAGTCTTAAGGCTAAGCTGTAAGGAATTGCGGTTTTGGTGTGTCGTGGGTGGCAACTAGTCCAGTTGAGGTATTGGTGTGTGTCAGTTGGTTTAGTGTAAAGATCGGTTACGATTTTGCCATCTTGAAGGACAACGTAGACGTCAAGAAAAAGTATGGCACTGGATGATACTGATTGTTCAAATTTGATGTGTGGATCGAAGTTGTTACATTGTTCATAAAACTGATTGAGTTTTATACGACCGAATGTCCACAGGAAAAAAATATCGTCAATAAATCGGAACCAGATAAGAGGTTTAAGCGTAGTTTGGTCAAGCAGTTGTTCTTCTAAGTGTCCCATAAACAGACTGGCATATGTAGGAGCCATCTTTGTCCCCATCGCGGTACCTGTCTGCTGAACAAAATGGTTCCCCTGGAATGTTAGATTATTGCAAAAGAGTACTAGATTGATGAATTTCAAAATAGTGCTGATTTTATCCTCATTAAAGCCGTTGCAACGTATATAGTACTCACATGCTCCCATCCCACTAGCATGTGGGATGTTGGTATATTGGGACTTAACATCCCAAGAGACCAGTAATGTTTCAGGTGGTAGTGTCTGGGTGTTGTTAATTTCTACCAGTTTGCGTAAGAGATCATTGTCGTCCTTCAGATATGAAGGTAATTTCTTCACCAGTGGTTAGAGTTGGCCAACAACCCATTTAGAGATGTTAGCAGTTGGTGAGTTGATCGTGTTGCAAATTGGATGCGCTGGTGGTGGACGTTGTGGCTTGTGAATTTTCGGTAGAAAGTAGATGTTAGCTGGGCGTGCGTTATCAACCACCAAAGAGTTGGCCGTATCATCGTTGATCACACCTTTGGTCAAGGCTTCACGGACTGCAACTTTAACTCTCTGCTGAAAATCGCACGTGGGGTCACTTGGTAGTAGACGGTATACTTCCTCATAAAAAAAAGCTAAAAATGTTTGGCGTGTAGCCAGGCATGTTAAAAATAATAAGATATTAAAAAGTTGACACTGGCTAAAAATGTTGTGTTGGACGTTTTGGCAACTACTGTTGCCTTCTTCAGCAAAAGATAAAATGCAAATGTCTAACGGCGTCCTGATGGTGTAGGATATATGCAAATATTAAATCGCCCCTTGAAAGAATATTTTGAGGTGAAACAAAACATTTTTAGCCAATGTCAACGTTTTAATATCTTTTTATTTTTACTTCCTCATAGTTCTCATCTTTGCTATTCAGTTGTTTGCAGGCCTCGTTGAGATAATCACTGCGATTTTGGATCACAACCGCCGCTCCTTTATCAGCTTGAAAAATGACAATACTTTTGTCCTGCTTGAGGGTCTTAATTGCGTTTCTTTCTTCCTTAGTGATGTTGGAGTGTTGGGTGTTGTTGATTTTGTTGGTTTGTAAAATGGAGCTTTCAACAGCATTTAGATAACAGTACAAGTTTAGATCTCTGCCATTATGAGGGTTCCATGACGATGGCTTCTTATAACTACAATCTTCTTCTAATTGTGTGCTATTGTCGTTCGAAAATAATTCATTTAGCCGCATGCGACGGGACCAGTTTTTAACATCAGCAATTAGTTCTGTTTTGTTAATGTTTGTGGGTGTTGGAACAAACTTATATATATATATATATATATATATATATATATATATATATATATATATATATATATATATATATATATAGATAAGTATAATAAAAAAACGATGAGGCGAACTTCTTACTGGTCCTGACTAGTTTTAACGTTTCGGCCTTCGGCCTTCTTCAGAAATTACAAAGAATTAAAAACTAAAAACTAAGAACTATGTACAATGATTAAGTTATACAAGTTGTGACTTATATACATTAAGCTACAAAAACAAAGGAAAACGAGGTTACGTAACATAACAAAAGAACTAAATAACAAGGAAAAATTTAACGCTAAAAATAACATACATGATGTGATAAAAACCTTAATTAATGATTGAAACAAAGAAAACTCCCTATCGAGGGCCCCTGAATAATCATATAGGTCACTGTCGGAATGACAGGACCAGCACGTCTTACCAAGTGCCCCCGACAGAACGTTCAAACACAAAACAACTACAAACAATACAAAGAATAAAATAAGGAAAAGAAAAAGACAATCCTATTATTGCAAGATACGTGCGTTAATTATTGTAGTTAATGCGGTTTTTTGATCTAAATTCACGTCTCTTGTTAAGGCCATGCGGATTGAGCGTAAACAATTGGGTTGTCCAATAAGCCTCCCTAGTGAGCAACAATTGGTCAAGGTGAAATGTATTTTGAAATGATCTAATTTGTTCGATAAGAATAAAGTTAATTTGTGAAATATCATGTTCAGAACTATTAAAATGTACCGCCAATTCACATGTTCTCCTATTATTGAGCATGCTAGATTTGTGGTTTCTGAAACGGACTTTAAATTCGGTGGATGTAGAACCTACATACTGCAAATTGCATTTATTGCAGGTGGCCAAATAAATCACATTTTTGGACGAACATGACAATTTTTGGCGAATAGAATAATAACGACCTGTGGCAGAACTCTGGAATTTCGAATCTTGAAGTAAAAATCTTTTGCAAAGGTCGCATCTTTTATCACATTTAAAGCAACCCCCCTCTTCTTCATTAAAATTTTCATCCGTAACGGACCGAAATTTAGATGGTGCTAAAATTTCTTTGAGATTTTTGGTTCGGCGATAAGCTGGAAAAATAGATTTAGCTGGAAAAATTTCATTTATAAGGGGTGAGGAATGTAATAAATGAAGGTGCTTTCTAATGACGTTTCGGATGTCAGGCAAAATTGGATTGTAATCAAGAACCAGAGGAAAGACTTTCTTGTCAGATTTAATCTTTTTGTTTAAAAGTTCTGATCTTGGAATACTAAGAGCCTTGTCGAACCAAAAATGTGATTTATTTGGCCACCTGCAATAAATGCAATTTGCAGTATGTAGGTTCTACATCCACCGAATTTAAAGTCCGTTTCAGAAACCACAAATCTAGCATGCTCAATAATAGGAGAACATGTGAATTGGCGGTACATTTTAATAGTTCTGAACATGATATTTCACAAATTAACTTTATTCTTATCGAACAAATTAGATCATTTCAAAATACATTTCACCTTGACCAATTGTTGCTCACTAGGGAGGCTTATTGGACAACCCAATTGTTTACGCTCAATCCGCATGGCCTTAACAAGAGACGTGAATTTAGATCAAAAAACCGCATTAACTACAATAATTAACGCACGTATCTTGCAATAATAGGATTGTCTTTTTCTTTTCCTTATTTTATTCTTTGTATTGTTTGTAGTTGTTTTGTGTTTGAACGTTCTGTCGGGGGCACTTGGTAAGACGTGCTGGTCCTGTCATTCCGACAGTGACCTATATGATTATTCAGGGGCCCTCGATAGGGAGTTTTCTTTGTTTCAATCATTAATTAAGGTTTTTATCACATCATGTATGTTATTTTTAGCGTTAAATTTTTCCTTGTTATTTAGTTCTTTTGTTATGTTACGTAACCTCGTTTTCCTTTGTTTTTGTAGCTTAATGTATATAAGTCACAACTTGTATAACTTAATCATTGTACATAGTTCTTAGTTTTTAGTTTTTAATTCTTTGTAATTTCTGAAGAAGGCCGAAGGCCGAAACGTTAAAACTAGTCAGGACCAGTAAGAAGTTCGCCCCATCGTTTTTTTATTATACTTATCTACAAATTCACGTGGTGGCGTCGTATCCTTGGATCCTTCTGCTGAAGAGTTCACCGTTTGTGTAAACCTTTTTATTCAGCCTATATATATATATATATATATATATATATATATATATATATATATATATATATATATTCTTCAAAATATGGAAATAAAGACAATAAACTCCTTGCCGATATTTCGTCTTTATTATAAAAGACTTCGTTAGGGCAACTGACTAAGCGTGACCGACCGTTACAAAATATACATCAAGTAGCGTAAGACGCGAGACATGTATAACAACCTTGCACGCGCTAAGCGCGCGCTACCAAATTAAAGCTATGTTATGTGTATATCTAAATTAAAACAAGTCCCTTCGAGGGTTTCTGCTGCAAAAAAAGTCATCGCTATTTAACCCCGAAGGGATAATAGTTCGAAGGCGATAAGCCCACTGGGCCTCTCTTTCCCTAAGCGTTTCCTCCGTAGTGCATTTATCAATTAGCTGAATCCTGATATTACTTAAACCTTGATGATCAGCCTGATTAAAATGACACCATCAGCATTAAGCTTGTTGTGATTTACCAATCTAGACTTATGGTTGTTAAACCTAATTCTAAATTTAGTGATGGTAGATCCTACATATTGCATTTCACAAACGGTGCATGAAAGAAGATAGACTACATGACTAGAATTACAATCCATGCTAGAATTAATTACATAATTTCTACCCGTAACTCCACTCTTGAAATTAGTTCCTAAGACAAGGAAATCACAAACCCTAAAAACCCTTTTTAATTTTAATTTTCGTTGACCACCTTTTCAATAATTCAGCTATATATATATATATATATATATATATATATATATATATATATATATATATATATATATATAGCTGACTGAATTCGACAAAACATGCTCGCTAGGTTTTTGCTGCAATTCCCGTCGCTAAAAATTGAGGGGGCTTGCCGTTACCGGATATGCTGCAGCATAGCCCGGGGACAGGGCTAACAGTCGCTGGTTGTCTGGGGGTTGTGCGTCAAAACCACAGGGGTGGGGTGGGGGTAGTTTTGCCACTTTGAGTGGAATTCAACCTGTTGGTCTGTTATTGATTTATATTAAGAGTCAGGAAATCGGTTTAAATAAATGTTAGTGCAGTCAGGTTTAGTGAAAAAAATTTTAGAGGGCATGTGGTTCGCCCGCCTCGGTCAGGGCTAACCGTGGGTGGGTGGCTTGGGAGCGGAGGTTGTGTGTCCAAGGAACAGGGGTGGCCAGAAGGGTCGTTTTTGAGACTTTGACTGCAATTCGATTGGTCGGTCTGTCTCAGCGTTTGCAGTCATGTTTTGTCAAATTCAGTTATATACATATACATATACATATATATATATATATATATATATATATAAACTGGATTTGTTAAAACATGATACTGTTTTATTTTTATTTTTATTTACATTTTAACTTTACAACATAGGACAGTACCATACGTAACTACACCACATAACAGCACACATTTATGACACCATGTTTAACTCCACTACATTACAGTAACATACTTATTATAAATAAAAATATTTTGAAATAATCTTTATTTCTTATTAGTTCCATGCGCTTCAAGACTACGAACACATTACTTAACTTACATATAGAAAAAAGGCGCGAATGTCACACGAGAATGTAAAATTGATTAATAAAAAAGGAATCGGTTGCATCAGTGAATTATTGGTAAAGTAATTTAAAACTGAGTAATAAAAAGGAATCGGCTCAATGAAACAAGCAAATTTATAAAAAAAAAGATCGAGAGCACAGCGTGAATTATTAGTAAAGAAATTTAAATTAGGACCAATGGACAACAGCGATCCTTAGTTTAAAAAGTCTTTGTCTGAAGAAAAGGGGAAAAATGACAGACATCACGTCAAATGAGTTAATCACCAACGTGATCGGTTTAAAGACTTTTAAACTTTCAGACCACGGTGGCGAATTTTTTCATAGTTCTAAAAAGTTGCCTTTTCAGATCTAGATCTTCCTATTTTTGCTGCTTGACAATTATCGGACATAAATTTCGGACATTCAAACTTTCTTGTTGGGCAAATCAGGACGGACAATGAAATACATACAAGTAACGTTTTCACATTTTCCAGTGACGAACAAAGCAATTACTTTCAAACTGATCTTCCTCCACGTTTATACTATTTTTTTTTATAAACATAACTTTTGTTGATTTTATTGACTTTTAATAATAATTTTCAACTTCAGACTGGTCTCCAGATTTTCCATGGTTACATGTAGGTTCCTGGGCTATTAAAATGGTAGCCTGGGTGAGATATTCCAATACTATATCATCGAATATAGTGAGACGAAATCAAAAATAATCCTTTGGCAGGTTTGAGACTGGTTGGAGGAACCTGGAACGGAGAGGGAAGAGTAGAGGTACTGCACAGTGGCTCCTGGGGAACTGTTTGTGATGACAGCTGGGACATAAATGATGCCCAAGTTGTTTGTCGTGAGCTTGGGTATCCTAACGCCCTCAGTGCCCCACGGTTTGCACACTTCGGTTCTGGAAATGGCCAGATTTGGCTGGACGATGTACAATGTCAGGGACACGAAAGTTCCATTGTGGATTGTCAACACGCTGGTTGGGGTGTAGAAAACTGCGTGCACAGCGAAGATGCATCAGTGATCTGTTCAAGTAGTAAGTACGACCTCAAATACCTCTGTACCGTTGCAATTCTTCCTTCGCTTGTCTACATGACCGGTGTCGTAACTGTCAATACATTACGTCGGACATCAATCCCCGCTGCCCAAATGTTTAAAATACTACCCGTACATATTTTACCTGCCAAAAAGGGAAAGTGCTGTATTGCATCTTCTGCCGTCTATGCTTCCATTTATTCCTCAGTTCCAATCTTAAAAGAAAGGAAGTGGAAATGTAAACCATCTTCAAGTTGGGCACCATACAACTGCAGGGGCTTTTAACTGCGCGCGGCCATGCACTCTTCTCTTAGCGCGCGCTATCATTTTTTTTTTTTCAAATAAACAAGTCGCGTTCAAAACAACGGTCATCAACCGGAAGGGCAAAGCCTGAAACGTCGTTGATGAAGATTACTTGACACTTTTACAAACAAATGTCAATTTTATTTTTCCCGATGTCTTTATTTATACTTCAAATTCTTGTTTATAAGTGTCACGCATCCGTGGTAATTCAATTTTTGAACATTTTTCAGTGACGAAAAGAGCAATTACTTTCAAACTGATCTTCCTCTATGTTTATACCAACATTATTTTTAAAAACATACCTTTCAGTGTGAATTTAAAGTAAACCTTTAATACCGACAGATATAAATTTTTCGTCATTCGCATGATGTATTTAGAACAAAAATGATTTTAAACTCGTATCCAGAATTTCCACCTTTAGGTTGCCGGGCTGTCTGGGTAAAATATTCCAGCACTATGTCATCGAACGTGGTTTAAAGAAATCAAAACTATATGTAATCCTTTGGCAGGTTTAAGACTGGTTGGAGGAACCTGGAACGGAGAGGGAAGAGTAGAGGTATTTCACAGTAGCTCCTGGGGAACTGTTTGTGATGATAGCTGGGATATAAATGATGCTCAAGTTGTTTGTCGCGAGCTTGGGTATCCTACCGCCCTCAGTGCCCCACAGTCTGCACACTTCGGTTCAGGAAGTGGCCAGATTTGGCTGGACGATGTACAATGTCAGGGACATGAAAGTTCCATTTTGAATTGTCAACACGCTGGTTGGGGTGTAGAAAACTGCGGGCACCATGAAGATGCATCAGTGACCTGCTTTGGTAAGTATGACGTTGAGTAAAAATTGTGTTCAGCCAGGAATGGACTCTGACTTCCCAGGTTACCGGCGGGATTTTGGAATAATATTATGAGCTGTAGTTCGAAAAAACAAAAATCACACGCTTTGCCATCTTGCGTACTAAGTAATAATATTTTCAACTGAGTGTAGAACTGGATATTCGTAAAACAGTGCTCAATACATTAATGTAGAGCGAAGTATATGTTTATGGAGGAAAGAAACAAATAATCTACGCTTTCATCCCGACAAGCCTGTTTCGTGGTTGCCCACTCATCAGGGGATTCAATCGATTGAATCCCCTGATGAGTGGGCAACCATGAAACAGGCTTGTCGGGATGAAAGCGTAGTTTATTTGTTTCTTTCCTCCATAAACATACATATATATATATATATAAGCAGGGTAAATATGGTTGACCAAACGAATGACTCCCAGTAGAAGGATCCACGTAGGATACGGTGCTTCTATGTGAATTAGTAGATAAGTGTATGAAGATGTGACATAGAAGCAAACTTCTAACTGTTCCAGCTATTTAATTCGACGTTTCGGCCTTCGGCCTTCTTCAGGTGGAACTATTTACAGGGATAAAAATTTAAAAAGCTAAAAATCCTAACAAGCTTACAGAGTCACAAATATTTATACTATAACTGAAAAATGTAAATAAAGTTATGTAATATGATAAAATGCAAAACAAAAGATTATGTAACGAATAAAATGGCAACAGACAAGAAGGCGCAAACAGCGAAAATACAACAATTCGTAAGAAAACTAAATTACAAAGTGTACTATAATTAGCTGATTAGGTGTTATAGCAGATGCGATTCTTAGATCTGAATTCACGTCTTTTGTTTAGGCCATGAGGGTTGAGTGTAAACAATTGTGCGGTCCAATAAGCTTCCCTCGTTAATAACAATTGATCAAGATAGGCAGCATCTCCCTGGCTAATGATTTTTTCAATGACAATGAAGCTAATTTGCGAAATCTGATGTTCAATACAATTAAAATGGATAGCCAACTCACAAGTTTTTTTGTTATTGAGCATAGATGATTTGTGGTTACGAAAACGTACTTTAAATTCTGTTGACGTAGATCCTACGTACTGCAACTTACATTTGTTGCATTGTTGCCTATCTTGATCAATTGTTATTAACGAGGGAAGCTTATTGGACCGCACAATTGTTTACACTCAACCCTCATGGCCTAAACAAAAGACGTGAATTCAGATCTAAGAATCGCATCTGCTATAACACCTAATCAGCTAATTATAGTACACTTTGTAATTTAGTTTTCTTACGAATTGTTGTATTTTCGCTGTTTGCGCCTTCTTGTCTGTTGCCATTTTATTCGTTACATAATCTTTTGTTTTGCATTTTATCATATTACATAACTTTATTTACATTTTTCAGTTATAGTATAAATATTTGTGACTCTGTAAGCTTGTTAGGATTTTTAGCTTTTTAAATTTTTATCCCTGTAAATAGTTCCACCTGAAGAAGGCCGAAGGCCGAAACGTCGAATTAAATAGCTGGAACAGTTAGAAGTTTGCTTCTATGTCACATCTTCATACACTTATCTATATATATATATATATATATATATAAGCAGGGTAAATATGGTTGACCAAACGAATGACTCCCAGTAGAAGGATCCACGTAGGATACGGTGCTTCTATGTGAATTAGTAGATAAGTGTATGAAGATGTGACATAGAAGCAAACTTCTAACTGTTCTATTCACATCTTCATACACTTATCTATATATATATATATATATATATATATATATAATTAATTATTAATTACTAATTATTAATTACTAATTATTATTACTAATTATAGTACACTTTGTAATTTAGTTTTCTTACGAATTGTTGTATTTTCGCTGTTTGCGCCTTCTTGTCTGTTGCCATTTTATTCGTTACATAATCTTTTGTTTTGCATTTTATCATATTACATAACTTTATTTACATTTTTCAGTTATAGTATAAATATTTGTGACTCTGTAAGCTTGTTAGGATTTTTAGCTTTTTAAATTTTTATCCCTGTAAATAGTTCCACCTGAAGAAGGCCGAAGGCCGAAACGTCGAATTAAATAGCTGGAACAGTTAGAAGTTTGCTTCTATGTCACATCTTCATACACTTATCTACTAATTCACATAGAAGCACCGTATCCTACGTGGATCCTTCTACTGGGAGTCATTCGTTTGGTCAACCATATTTACTCTGCTTATATATATATATATATATATATATATATATATATATATATATATATATGAATAAGCGGAATGAGCTAATTAGCAAGTGTAGACACAGAGGGAAATTTCTATTGAAAAATGTCAGACAAGTCCGAAATTAACGAATTTTTCTATTGTTAAGTGTCTAAGGTCAGAAATCAACGAAGCATAGATTTTTATCTACTGTAATTTTAGTAGCTCTTTATTACTTTGGCAACCGTGATCAACAATACGATGCCTAAAATGCTGTAAATGTTTTTTTGTAGATCAAAATTATTATTTGGTTTTTCACTGATGAGTGCGGGTTCGCCTGTATGAAACAGAGCTGTCTGCAATAAACCAAAGTCTAAAGCGTAACGGTTTCCAGTCACCTCTCTCTATATTCGCTCTACCGTAAAGTATTGAGCACTCTAGATACCCAAGTTCAAAGTTATTTTGTCGCTATATATATATATATATATATATATATATATATATATATATATATATATATATATATATATATAACTACAGGTGAGTTCCACACTGATGTATACTGATGTATAAAACCTCTTTTATGCTACAGTGTATATAGAATTTAACTGATGAGTAGACCGACGCAACATCGGTCCACGAAACAGAACTGTATTAAAGTCTATATGAAACAACTGTGAGTAATCATACATTGTTATATATATATATATATATATATATATATATATATATATATATATATATATATATATATATATATATATATAGCGACAAAATCGGATTTGGAGCCGGAGTCAGGTACGTTCTAGTGCGAATATATAAAAAACGGAGATGTAATCGGATACGAAAGGATCACAAGGTTGAAAAGCATTGAGTTTGAAACTGATCTATCTCTATAAACAAACAAACATATTTATAAACAAACATATTTATAAACGTAATTTAAGGTAAACACTGACAAATAGTCGGAACGTTTTCATGATTCGCGTGATGTATTTTAGAACTATAATAATTTCAACTCGTCGCCAGATTTTCCGTGGTTAGGTTCCTGGGCTATTAACAGGGTAGCCTGGTGAAGATATTCCAACATTATATCATCGAATATAGTTTGACTTAATCATATCTAATCATTTGGCAGGTTTGAGACTGGTTGGAGGAACCTGGAACGGAGAGGGAAGAGTAGAGGTATTTCACAATGGCTCCTGGGGTACTGTTTGTGATGATTACTGGGATATAAATGATGCGCAAGTTGTGTGTCGTGAGCTTCGGTATTCTAACGCCCTCAGTGCCCCACAGTCTGCACACTTCGGTTCTGGAAGTGGCCAGATTTGGCTGGACGATGTACAATGCCAGGGACATGAAAGTTCCATTTTGAATTGTCAACACGCTGGCTGGGGTGTAGAAAACTGCGGTCATAGTGAAGATGCATCAGTGAGCTGTTCAAGTAGTAGTAAGTATAACCACAAATATTTCTGTAGTGCCTTCGCTTGTCTACACACCGGTGTCGTGACTGTCAATCCAGGTCGTCGGACATCACACTCCGCAGCCCAAATGTTTAAGAGCGCCCGTCAGTAAAAATCAGAGAAATCTGATTTTTTTTGGCAAGTAAAAAAAAATCGATTTCTTTCATATTTTAAAGTTAGATAGGTCAAGGTATAACATAAATCACTGGATACTTTTTTCTGCCAAATGTCTTTTTTTTTTAAAGAAAAATTCTAAAAACGAAATTCCGATAAAATTGCCATTTGAGGCGGAAAATTACTGCACAACTTCGACAGCCTCGCTTGCAAAAACAAGTAACACTACGGTTTTAAGGCCGCGGGGGACAGGTTCCGCTTATCAGTATGCATTTATGAAAAGAGTATGCACAAAGTGCGACGGCTGATTCCGAAAACGCGCGAAATATTCACGAACAGGCTTTGTAATGGTTCTGCATCATTAATTTCACGTGTAAAGCGCTGTCTGGTGTGTGACGCTTTGACAGATCAGTGGCCGTGTTTTCATGAGCGATTTTTCAAGTCGCTGAGCGCGTGACAGTCGGAAATCTCGTGAAAACAGTTGCTTGTCCAACTCGCTTCAAGTTAAGCGAGTCGGCGAACTACAATAGAATTCTCATTAAATTTAAGCTACCAAACCAGGTCGCTTAAGCTTGTCGGCAATTAATTTCGGCCAATCACATTTCGCCAGCGTTCAAACAACAAAGAAGGGCATTGTATTGTGGTTCTTTTGTGTTCTAATTTTCTATGGTTTTAACAAAAGAAAATATATCGCGCATGGTATAAGAAAAATGAATAAAGTTCTGTCCGTGAAAACGCATAAATTTTTTAAGCTGCTTAACGCGGTCAGTAAACAAATCACCTACAGGAATGTTAAGCGAGAAAAAGCGCCTCGTGAAAACACAGCCAGTGAGTGGTGAAATCCACCTGCTTTGTGTTCTTCTCGAGAAGCAAACTTGGACACAAAACCATGTTTACAGCATTGCCGCAAAGCGCGATCCGTTCGATCAGAAAAACAATCCTTATGCAATTCCATTATTTGCAACATCTCTGTAAATTTTAGCAAAATCGGCTTTCAAACGTTCACGCTTTTAAAAGTGACACCTCTGCCAAAATTTTACCTTATGAATTTATTCATGGCAGGTATCCCCCGTGACCTTGAAAACACAAAATCGTATTTTGCAATCTTTATATATTTAGTAGAGTGATTTGTGGAATTATTACGTTGTTCTTTGCGTGCAATATAATTATATTTCGAAGACATCTATTTTTCTTCTTTAAAAGTGAAATTTCTTTGGGCAAACGATTTAGAGCGACGCGAGAGCATTTCAAATGAGATTTAAGTAGCCATATGGAATAAATGTTTTGAAATTTTCTTACATTGTTTGCTGTAGAACACTGATCTAGAGATCATTTTTCTTCGATTTTTTTCATCGTTCTTCGCATCGGCGTACGGGAAACATTTTGTCGGGGGGGGGGGGGGGGGGTGAACTTAATTTGCCCGAATGAAACTCGTGACGTCATGTTTATTGGTCATGATGATGATTCTAGCACTCGTTGACATTTCACTTTTCTACTGTTGTGAACGATGCGAGAATGAGCTTCTACATCTTGCATTCTTCGCACTTCACACGGTACCGATAAGATATATTTTACGAGACTTCGAGACATACTTTGAACGACCAGATACCAACTACACATAGTGTCCTCAGCAAGATGGTCGCCAAATGTTATACTTCGTTTCAGTCCCTGCGCGGTCTACAATATCATTGCCAACTTTGGCGGACCACAACGCAAATTTGTCGTTCTATGGCCCTATTTACATGGAAAGAGGATGATCCTAGTGCTAGGATGATTCCAGAAGGTTCATTTGGTTTACATGCGTATTGCGGCATCCAATATGAACTCTTCATTTGGTTTACATGAAAAATTCGGCAGGATGGCCCCAGTACCTTTGAGTTCGGTGCGGTTGCAAAGCAAGACGGTGGGCGACAATAACAAAAGCGAAGATAACCTTGCAGCTCCCGAGGCCGTTTACATGGAGCTCGGATGATCCTAGCGCTAGGGTGACCTTAGCGCTAGGGCCAAATGCAACCCTTCGCATGTAAACTGAAGTAGAAAACATGTTGCGCTCGGATGATCCTAGCACTAGGATCATCCCCTTTCCATGTAAATAGGGCCTATGTCTGCTCACGCGGTTAGCATGTTATGGAGCTATCACATCAATGACATGATCGATGAAGTAGAGCTCCGTTAGAAAGTTAAGTGAGTAATGTGAGTTACGAAATAAAAACAATTAATTTAAGACATTGAATCACAAAATAATTCAGTAATTTTGGGGCTGCAGCCCCAACCCCTCCCCCCCCCCCAGCCCCTCCCCAGCCCCTCCCCCTCGTACGCCTATGGTTCTTTGGTCGAACGTTCATCCACACAGCAGTTCATGTTTGGAACAGCTTGCCTAATAATGTAGTTGGTAACATCACTGTAAATGGTGTCGCATCCTTTAAGAGCAGGGTGCATAAGCATCTTATGTCATGTGTATGAGGCTCTGCCCCTGCACTCCAGTTCTCCTTGCTGTAAACCATTGATTAGGCCATGGGGACATCTGTCATTATACAATGCTACATATGCTAGTTTTTCATTCTTCATGGACTATTGTTCAGTTCAGCATTTTATAAAAAAAAATGGTTATGTTTAGAACGTCCGATGAACGTCGGACGACAACAACGTAATATCAAACGGTCGGGAGCCAATCTTTATTAAACTTTCGACACTTCTAAGCATCACGGCATCTATTTAAAAGACTTAGTACTTTTTGGAGAGTTCCTTGGTTTTGTAAAATACTTTAGAATATTTCAAATACCACTTTAGACGTTTCAAACAAAACATGTCGGATCTTTCAGGGGAAGGGGTGAGGATAAGGCAATTATAATTGAAGCACCCATGCAAGTAAAAAAATAACTGTTTAGAAATATATTTCAGCACCATTTTAGTTTATTCGTTATTAATATGTTCTTAAATATATTAATTGGTATAGCAATAGCCTTTTGCGTCTTTTATGCCTTTCTTTTTTAGAAGATATTTAGTTATTCTCTTCCCGTCTGTCCACATACACTGGTACATGGTGGTCGGCTCATGCCACATATAAAATATTCTGAAACTAACGACTTTGATTTGTGCAAGCTTATGACGGGAAACCCTTTAATCAGCGGTGGGGAAATTGTAGAGGGAAAGGAGAAACTTACTGTATTTTCTTTATTGGGCGTGGCATAATATATCATGAGTGTGCTATGTTTTGAATAATTGGTGGGTTCTATAACAGGTTCTATATAGTTCTTTATTTACAGCGTTTTTAAGAGTGATATTCTGTTAAAGTATGACTAGGGCATTTGAAACATAGGATGCTCAGTTCTAGTTACCTAAGATTGAAAAACAGCCGTTCTTTCTTCCTCGAAGGCGCGCAGAGGAGGTTCGAAGCGCTGATGCTCGCAAAGGCAGGCGTGGAGCGCGAACTCTCGGCAAGCAGCGATTTTAACGCATCTCGACAGCTTTGCTCTCCGTATTCATACGCAGTCGAAACTTTTTCAGCCCCATCCGTTTTTGCTGCTTCGCTTTTTGGTGGACTTGCGCACAATTATGAGTTTCCTGCATTCTATTATTTTTTTTCCTGAATGCACATTCTAACCAGGAAAGTCACGTGCTCTTTTTTGAAATGATACGTGAGTCATCTTACAAATAGGATGCAATGTTTTCGTTTCCTTAGTGAACAACGATCGCGGAGCGCAAGTCACGTGAGGACCGGAAGAAACTTTGCATTGCAGGCTACCTCTCCCCAGTCTCGCTCTTTGGTTCAGAATAAAATGAGAAAAGTTCTTCCCCTCCCATTATTTTCTTCGCCAAATAAGGAGGGGAGGTTGACGCTTTCCTAGATCCACCATAGAACTTACTTCGACTTCTTTGGTTTTCAACTACTTTCTTCATAACTAACGTCTTTACTGAGCGTGCCATGTTTAGTGCAAATACATCATAATACGCTTGTGTTCGTAAGCTTAATACCACTAGCTATTGAAAAATAATGCTATTCTTAAGTTAACACTTTACAGTGGAGATTTACAGCTGCATCTGTTAACCGAATCCGTAAACATATCTAGTATGTAATACTTAAATTTTCGTTTAAGGCGAGGGTCCACCTGAATGCATTTTTCCGCCACTTAACATGGCTTTAATGGAAATATCTCGTTCACGTTTCATACAATCCAAAAACTCTCTGCTCATCTCATGAATCTATGTTATAGGGTGTTTTATAATTTTTTTGGTATTTTGGTGTATGTTTGGATTTGGATCTCAATGTTTGGATGTTTGGATCTCAAAGGATTTGTAATATTTAGGTAAAAAATAAATATTGAAAATTTAATGTAGTTTTAAGGTGGCTCCCAACAGTTTCCAGCACTTTCCAAGACTTAGATATTGATGGGTCATTAAAACCATTCTTTATCAGTTAATGCTACAATCATGATATCAAACGAATGCCCAATGATTGGTAAACACGTTGTTATCATTTTTGTGACACTATATGTTACTATAGCAACAGTATAAAGTGCTGAAAACACCCTTAATTTTAGCTTTAAGTGTTAATAACTCAAAAATGACTCGAAAATTTAAGATGTCTCTCAACCCCACCTACATAATTTTTTTTAAACTTTGCCAAAAGTTGCATCTTATCCTACAGATCAAAACTCGACAATAAAAAATTGGGTTCCCCGAGTCATTTTCGAGTTTTTAACAATTAAAGCTAAAATTAAGGGTATTTTCAGCACGTTATACTGTTGCTATAGTAACCTATTGTGTCACAAAAGTGATAACAACGTGTTCACCAATTATTGGACATTCTTTTGACATCATGATTGTAGCATCAACTGATAAAGAGTGGTTATAATGACCCATCAAATTCTAAGTCGTAAAAAGTGCTGGAAACTGTTGGGAGCCACCTTAAAATGCGAATTTGAAGTTAAAAATTAGCAGATGGACACCAAAATAGTCCACTATCAACCTGGGGTTCTCTTACTTGGATATCAACTGTCTATTGGTGTTCCAAAAAATAATTTTATTTACTCTCTCTGTTCTTTAAACCTCTTAAAATTATAATAAAAAAAACAAGTGTAAGTCCGCCTTAATGTTTGCAGACGGAATGGCAAGCTGAAAAAAGTCGCATATGTTCTCAAGCATCTGTACAGAGAACTTTGTAGGCTTTTTGCAAGCAAGTTATTCACATATATTATGCTTATCATACCGTGATTGGGGGTTGGATGGTCATCTATTCCATGAGAATCCGAAGCCTTGGGTGTTTCCGTGTCTTCCGTATGATCATCAACAGTTTCAACACCGGCCTGTTCTTAAACTAGTTTTGAAGCATATGAAAGTCATCGCCTTGTCGAAAAGCGTTTCGCACTCTAGAGCAAAGGCGTGACTAAAATTCAAATTGATATTGGGTTTATTTTCTCGAGAATCTTTTTTTTTTTCTCGATAATTGACGAATACTGTATTGAAGTTAGTAAATTCTTCAATTTCCAGATATTTTCTCGCTGCCAACTTGAAAATCTTCGGGGTTTTCAAATTTAGCGACCTATATATGATTTTAACTTAAAACACAGAATTAGTCAACTATTAGTCCAAAACGGTTCTGAAGTAAAGCATGTCATGAATCTGAAGAAACGCAGGGAAAAAGCCCCTCCCTCTTTCCCCCACTCCCACTCCCTCTCCATCCATGGTATATAAGCGCGAGTCACGGGCCGATGAACAGCATTGCGTGACCACACAAATAACTGCTGTCACGATCACGACTACTAAGGGTTATCTAGCCAATAAGATTTAAGAACTAAAGCGAGGTTCAGGCTTAATCACTAACCGAGTCTCGCGCGGTTTTTCTTGCAACATTTCATCACCAAAATTTGCCACGCGTGTAGCCACCACCTTGCGCTGGCAACGCGACAATTTTGTAAAAAATCGCATTACCTGTGCAAGCAAAGAATCGCACGTGTAGCCGCGACTTAAGGTTACAGTGTACCTTCCGGGGTGTCTCCAGTATAACAGCTCTAGCGTCTTAAGATTAGACTTAATATACCTAAACCCAGATATCAAATTAAAGCTTTTAGAGCTGGCTATCTAAATATGGAAACCATTTGGTAATAAAATGAATTGTCAAATTTTTTACGACGTCTAAATTCGAACGTCCGAATCAGCTTTAAAACGCTTTCAAAAACTCATTAATAATTCATGAGCATATCAGCCAATCACACAACGCAAATCGATCACGTGTATGAGCCTTTATACCTGGTAATCTACGGTCATTATGAAAAGCCTGGTGGCGGCTTTGATTTCAGTCACAGGGGAGTTCGGGGCTGAATGGGCAAACAATGCAATTATCGCTGAATTTCTAATGAGAATTATTTTAAAATGACCGTGATATTTATATTAAGATCACACGTAATCTTTATATAAAGATTACTGATATGGGTAGAAATTGTTTAGGATTCTTAGTGCAATAAAATAATGGTGACTTTAATATTTTTGTGCAGTACTGTTTTACGAAATCTGGTCTTTCGCCATTCTATTTGGAATCTTCTCAACAAAATAAACAACCAACAGTTTAACAAGTGAGCCGTTATTTGAATGGCACCAGCGCCATCGTGTAAATTGCCAGGTAAGCGACTGGTTCGCAGATGCAAGCTGCTTATTTCTACTCGTTCTCTACCTCTGAAAAAAAAAATTGTCAGCCGTTTTATCTACCGTACCTGACAACTTTAGTATAGCATTTTTCAGTAGATGCTTTCCTTCAGAACTATAAAATCCCAAAACTTTCGACAGGAGCCGGGAAGCAATGATCACTTCGTCGAAGACGTGGCACATGTTTTGTATGCTAATCAGTCTAGTCTACTTGTTTTTCTCGTATGCTAATTTCCTCTTTGCACAAAAGCGTAATTGTTTTAATTCCGAAGGGACACGCTTTCGAAAGAATGTTTTTGAAGCCGTTCAAAAAACTCGCAACACTTGTATTATCAGGTGTAAAAACTCTCGGCTTCGCCTCGAGTTTTTAAACCTGATAATACACTACTGCTCGTTTTTTAAACTATACATAACTCAAAGCGATTATTGTATTTTGTTAATTTGATTTGTTCTCGGATTTCCGGAAAGTGTCGGCGATTTCCCATATTCAATTGCAGTGAAAACTTACAGAATATTTTCGAAAAAGGGAGAAAAAATTGGAATGATCGCACGGAAATGTCTCTTGATGGAAAAGTTTTCGGAAATAAGAAATTAACCGACATGTTTTTGTTGATTATATGTTAGCCTAGCTTCTGTTTAAATTTGAGAAAAAATTAAACAAATTCCCTTTGAGTTGTAGCTCTTTAAAGTGTTCCCAACAAACGAAAAATAAACTTTGAGAAAACAGCGCTTAAAAAAATATATCGCTTCATAAACAGGCTCCGCCCACAAAAGTTATACCGTCATTTCTCCGTCAATTTTTACTATTTTTTTTTTCTTTTGGATGAAAGTTCATCTGCAAACTTCATTTTGACGCAAAAAAAAATCAATAAATTTTTGATCTGAATTTACCCTGTAACCTTAAGATATTCCAATAATATATCATCGAATATAGTTTGACCAAGTCATAACTAATCCACCTTCAGGATTGAGACTGGTTGGAGGAAACTGGAACGGAGAGGGTAGAGTGGAAGTATTTCACAGTGGTTCCTGGGGAACTGTTTGTGATGATATCTGGGACATAAATGATGCTCAAGTTGTTTGTCGAGAGCTTGGGTATCCTAACGCCCTCAGTGCCCCACAGTCTGCACACTTCGGTTCTGGAAGTGGCCAGATTTGGCTGGACGATGTACAATGTCAGGGACATGAAAGTTCCATTTTCAATTGTCAGCACGCTGGATGGGGTGTAGAAAACTGCGGGCACCATGAAGATGCATCAGTGATCTGTTCAAGTAAGTATGACCACAAATACATCTGTACTGCCGTCAACTCTGCCTTCGCTTGTCTACGTCCCCGGTGCAGTATCTCAGACATCAACATCCACAGCCAAAATGTTTCAATTACCATCCGTGAATATTTTACACGCCAATTAGCGGACGCGCTGTATTGCATATGCTGCCCATCGATGCTTCCGTTTATATATCGGTTCCAACCTCAAAAGGAAATGGAAACCATCTTCAAGTTGGGTACCATGCAACCGCATGGGCTCAACACGGTTTTCTATTTCCTCATAACTGCGCTTGCTCACAAACTATTTTCTTGCTCGCCAATCACAATTTTTCAAATAAAACAAGTCGCGCTCAAAACAACGGTCATTAACCTGATGAAGGGCTAATCCCGAAACGTCATTGATGAAATTTACTAAAATTTTCACTAAAAAACGAGTTAATTGAATTTTTCCAATATGTTTGTTTCTATTTCTAATTATTGTTTATAAGTGTCATGCATCCGTGGCAAGTCAGTTTTTGAATTATTTTTGTTTTCTGTACTAACAGTGTAATCAGGGTACGATATCCCAATACTATATCATCGAATATAGTAACGAAATCTGAACCAATCCTTTGGCAGGTTTGAGACTGGTTGGAGGAAACTGGAACGGAGAGGGAAGAGTAGAGGTATTTCACAATGGCTCCTGGGGAACTGTTTGTGATGACAGCTGGGATATAAATGATGCTCAAGTTGTTTGTCGTGAGCTTGGGTATCCTAACGCCCTCAGTGCCCCACAGTCTGCACACTTCGGTTCTGGAAGTGGCCAAATTTGGCTGGACGATGTGGAGTGTCTGGGACATGAAAGTTCCATTGCGGATTGTCAACACCGTGGATGGGGATCACATAACTGTGGTCACAGCGAAGATGCATCAGTGATATGTTCTGGTAAGTTCAACGTTGAGTGAAAATGTTGTTCAATCAGTATTAGTTCGGTCAGAATACAGTCAATATTGTGAGTTTTAGTTTGACAAAATGACACGTTTTGTCGCCTTTGACGAATTTTGACGAAACATAGTTCAGGTGGCTCCGTTGTTATTTCGGGCGTACTCGTCTATGACAAACTTTGTCTCATAACTTTTCCGGCTCTAAAGTGATGCTTCTAAAACTTTGCGAAAACTCACAGCTATTATTTAGCAATAATATTATAGAATTCGATTTTCCTGGGAAAAATATATTTAGCGATAATCAGGCTTAAATGAACCCCACTTTTTGAACAAAATCGCACCCTGTGAAAAATTTTGCTGTTATCTTTTTGTTAAATTTCTGGAATCAGCTTACACTGACTTAATACATACCCTTACCAAGTTTCAGCAAAATCGTTGGAGCAGAAATGCGGAAGAATTAACGCCATCAAAATTTAGACCAAAAATTCTCTTAAAATTTTAAATATTTCATGCTCTTTGACTGCACCGATCTACGAAACCAAATTTCTGGAAAAGCCTTCCCAATGCTTGCTAAATATGAATTATAAGCCGTTTGCAAATCGTGCGAACCGTTAAAAAGTATTCACTAGTTCTGTAAATATCATAAAATGCTCCGAAACCTGCTCAAATCTCCAATACTGCATTTTCCGTCATTGTGTCTAGTGGGTAGCACGTAGACACTATGTTAGAGTGAAAAAAAAAAATGGATAAATACTTCATATACGGTAAGATATGATGTAATGTTCTTATGGTTTCACCGAAGTTTCCCTTACGTGACTTGTTACATGAAGCATAATATCAATGCGTAATGTAACCACGTCGATGTTTTGTCGTTTACAACAGTCGGAGTATTCGGAATTGACGCGTGATCACCGGAGCAGGTGCGGAGCAAGCAAAGGGATATTCGTGACCAATTGAATCCAGGGAATTGAATCCGAGCGAAAGGTCTCGAGTAAGATTATCTTCGTAAAAAAACATCTCCTTTTTGCCTGATGCGAACAACGCGAAACATAAATGCGAAGGACGCGAAAGGCAGTGATTTTGGTGAGTAAACCAAGTTCTTTCTCACTTTCATGATGAATTTCTTTAAAGTTACTTTCCCAATATGCCACAGCTTTCGAAGTATGTGTCAATCTGGGGAACGAAAAGCTTTAAAAGATGCTTTCAAGTTTTAAATCGATATAAGCTTACTCGGCTACAACGGAATGGCGATGCTGCAATGTTGAGAGTGATTACTCCGATGCTTCGAAAGGAAGAAATCAAGCTTCATGAGCCCCATTTGGGAAAAAAAAGCCCTTCAAAGGAACAAATGAGCCCGTTTGGGGATGATCGAGCCTCGTTTGGGGATTACAATTTGTAAGCCCGTTGAGGAATTAAATAAGGGCCATGTGGGAAATGTATTTCATGTATTTCAGAGATATAGAAATATAGAGATATTTCAGAGATATAGAAACTCAGCCGCCGCTGAAATGAAAACATCTTTCATCGCCCAAACATCTACGAAAGCTGTGACCTGTTTATATGGAGAAAGTCATACTAGAAATACAATTAGTCCCCAGTTTAAAAACCATGTAAGCATCAATCAAATGAAACCTTTCCATGCAATGATCAACATTGATGTAAGAGATTTTATATTTTGTGGGCTTGCTGTGAACATTGTGTAAGTAACACCAGCAGGTATTTCTCCTTCATCCTCACTCCACTGATCTTCAGTCTCAAGAACTTCATCACAATTACTATTGGTTTCAATATTACCACTACTGTTAACATTGAGTGTATTTTGTGACTGTGCATTTTGATTTTTAACAGTACTATCATCTAATATACAGTTGTCACTATATTTTACTCCCCAGTCTTGATTAATTGTTATTCCTTCTTCTCTATACAGACTGCTGATACCGAGTTACTTTTTTACGCGTTGTGTCAGTTTTGCTTTACGCGGCGCGTAAAGACATTTCTTGAAGAGCTGTACAAGTATATCAAGATTTTCTCGGCAAATCGCAGAATTGGAGTAGGAAAAAATAAATAAGTTATTTACCGGCCTTGGTCGGTCCGTATAGGAAAAAACTGTGCCCTCGGTCTCGAGTACGGCCCGAGGCCGCAGGCCTCGGGCCGTACTCGAGACCTCTGGCACAGTTTTTTCCTATACGGACCTCCCGGCCGGTAAATAACATATAAATATTTTACCTTGAGGAGTCTTTTACTGTGTAACCGCATCCCCAAGGGTAAGATGAAACCTGAGAAAAACCGAACCCAAGCCATTAACCTTCGGGAAGGCCCCAAACCCAAGGTGTGTGTAACCACAACTTATGTTCTTCAGTGGAAATATTTCGAACTACATATTCGCTTAATTTAGTTTCTCAAGAGCGAAAAAATGTCCATTTTGTTAAAAATACAGTGTGATAGTCGTAGGCTAACCAGCCTAATGCTTATAAGCTTTCATTTTAGTAAAATATTCAAAATAATCCCTTCCCATTGAAGAAATTATAGCCCGGGCACAATGAGCGTTTTCTATTTAGGTCATAGGTCAAACCAAGAGTTGTAATTTCGCGCGTTGAGGAAGGGGAAAGTGACTTACGCTTTTATTATACATGTAACAACTTGCCAGGCCTCAATTACGCTTTCGCGTTTTCGGGGTCAGGGAAGACGTTAATGTGAGTTAATGTTAATGTTAATGTGAGTAATGTGAGTTACGAAATAAAAACAATTAATTTAAGACATTGAATCACAAAATAATTCAGTAATTTTGGGGCTGCAGCCCCAACCCCTCCCCCCCCCCCCAGCCCCTCCCCAGCCCCTCCCCCTCGTACGCCTATGGTTCTTTGGTCGAACGTTCATCCACACAGCAGTTCATGTTTGGAACAGCTTGCCTAATAATGTAGTTGGTAACATCACTGTAAATGGTGTCGCATCCTTTAAGAGCAGGGTGCATAAGCATCTTATGTCATGTGTATGAGGCTCTGCCCCTGCACTCCAGTTCTCCTTGCTGTAAACCATTGATTAGGCCATGGGGACATCTGTCATTATACAATGCTACATATGCTAGTTTTTCATTCTTCATGGACTATTGTTCAGTTCAGCATTTTATAAAAAAAAATGGTTATGTTTAGAACGTCCGATGAACGTCGGACGACAACAACGTAATATCAAACGGTCGGGAGCCAATCTTTATTAAACTTTCGACACTTCTAAGCATCACGGCATCTATTTAAAAGACTTAGTACTTTTTGGAGAGTTCCTTGGTTTTGTAAAATACTTTAGAATATTTCAAATACCACTTTAGACGTTTCAAACAAAACATGTCGGATCTTTCAGAGGAAGGGGTGAGGATAAGGCAATTATAATTGAAGCACCCATGCAAGTAAAAAAATAACTGTTTAGAAATATATTTCAGCACCATTTTAGTTTATTCGTTATTAATATGTTCTTAAATATATTAATTGGTATAGCAATAGCCTTTTGCGTCTTTTATGCCTTTCTTTTTTAGAAGATATTTAGTTATTCTCTTCCCGTCTGTCCACATACACTGGTACATGGTGGTCGGCTCATGCCACATATAAAATATTCTGAAACTAACGACTTTGATTTGTGCAAGCTTATGACGGGAAACCCTTTAATCAGCGGTGGGGAAATTGTAGAGGGAAAGGAGAAACTTACTGTATTTTCTTTATTGGGCGTGGCATAATATATCATGAGTGTGCTATGTTTTGAATAATTGGTGGGTTCTATAACAGGTTCTATATAGTTCTTTATTTACAGCGTTTTTAAGAGTGATATTCTGTTAAAGTATGACTAGGGCATTTGAAACATAGGATGCTCAGTTCTAGTTACCTAAGATTGAAAAACAGCCGTTCTTTCTTCCTCGAAGGCGCGCAGAGGAGGTTCGAAGCGCTGATGCTCGCAAAGGCAGGCGTGGAGCGCGAACTCTCGGCAAGCAGCGATTTTAACGCATCTCGACAGCTTTGCTCTCCGTATTCATACGCAGTCGAAACTTTTTCAGCCCCATCCGTTTTTGCTGCTTCGCTTTTTGGTGGACTTGCGCACAATTATGAGTTTCCTGCATTCTATTATTTTTTTTCCTGAATGCACATTCTAACCAGGAAAGTCACGTGCTCTTTTTTGAAATGATACGTGAGTCATCTTACAAATAGGATGCAATGTTTTCGTTTCCTTAGTGAACAACGATCGCGGAGCGCAAGTCACGTGAGGACCGGAAGAAACTTTGCATTGCAGGCTACCTCTCCCCAGTCTCGCTCTTTGGTTCAGAATAAAATGAGAAAAGTTCTTCCCCTCCCATTATTTTCTTCGCCAAATAAGGAGGGGAGGTTGACGCTTTCCTAGATCCACCATAGAACTTACTTCGACTTCTTTGGTTTTCAACTACTTTCTTCATAACTAACGTCTTTACTGAGCGTGCCATGTTTAGTGCAAATACATCATAATACGCTTGTGTTCGTAAGCTTAATACCACTAGCTATTGAAAAATAATGCTATTCTTAAGTTAACACTTTACAGTGGAGATTTACAGCTGCATCTGTTAACCGAATCCGTAAACATATCTAGTATGTAATACTTAAATTTTCGTTTAAGGCGAGGGTCCACCTGAATGCATTTTTCCGCCACTTAACATGGCTTTAATGGAAATATCTCGTTCACGTTTCATACAATCCAAAAACTCTCTGCTCATCTCATGAATCTATGTTATAGGGTGTTTTATAATTTTTTTGGTATTTTGGTGTATGTTTGGATTTGGATCTCAATGTTTGGATGTTTGGATCTCAAAGGATTTGTAATATTTAGGTAAAAAATAAATATTGAAAATTTAATGTAGTTTTAAGGTGGCTCCCAACAGTTTCCAGCACTTTCCAAGACTTAGATATTGATGGGTCATTAAAACCATTCTTTATCAGTTAATGCTACAATCATGATATCAAACGAATGCCCAATGATTGGTAAACACGTTGTTATCATTTTTGTGACACTATATGTTACTATAGCAACAGTATAAAGTGCTGAAAACACCCTTAATTTTAGCTTTAAGTGTTAATAACTCAAAAATGACTCGAAAATTTAAGATGTCTCTCAACCCCACCTACATAATTTTTTTTAAACTTTGCCAAAAGTTGCATCTTATCCTACAGATCAAAACTCGACAATAAAAAATTGGGTTCCCCGAGTCATTTTCGAGTTTTTAACAATTAAAGCTAAAATTAAGGGTATTTTCAGCACGTTATACTGTTGCTATAGTAACCTATTGTGTCACAAAAGTGATAACAACGTGTTCACCAATTATTGGACATTCTTTTGACATCATGATTGTAGCATCAACTGATAAAGAGTGGTTATAATGACCCATCAAATTCTAAGTCGTAAAAAGTGCTGGAAACTGTTGGGAGCCACCTTAAAATGCGAATTTGAAGTTAAAAATTAGCAGATGGACACCAAAATAGTCCACTATCAACCTGGGGTTCTCTTACTTGGATATCAACTGTCTATTGGTGTTCCAAAAAATAATTTTATTTACTCTCTCTGTTCTTTAAACCTCTTAAAATTATAATAAAAAAACAAGTGTAAGTCCGCCTTAATGTTTGCAGACGGAATGGCAAGCTGAAAAAAGTCGCATATGTTCTCAAGCATCTGTACAGAGAACTTTGTAGGCTTTTTGCAAGCAAGTTATTCACATATATTATGCTTATCATACCGTGATTGGGGGTTGGATGGTCATCTATTCCATGAGAATCCGAAGCCTTGGGTGTTTCCGTGTCTTCCGTATGATCATCAACAGTTTCAACACCGGCCTGTTCTTAAACTAGTTTTGAAGCATATGAAAGTCATCGCCTTGTCGAAAAGCGTTTCGCACTCTAGAGCAAAGGCGTGACTAAAATTCAAATTGATATTGGGTTTATTTTCTCGAGAATCTTTTTTTTTTTCTCGATAATTGACGAATACTGTATTGAAGTTAGTAAATTCTTCAATTTCCAGATATTTTCTCGCTGCCAACTTGAAAATCTTCGGGGTTTTCAAATTTAGCGACCTATATATGATTTTAACTTAAAACACAGAATTAGTCAACTATTAGTCCAAAACGGTTCTGAAGTAAAGCATGTCATGAATCTGAAGAAACGCAGGGAAAAAGCCCCTCCCTCTTTCCCCCACTCCCACTCCCTCTCCATCCATGGTATATAAGCGCGAGTCACGGGCCGATGAACAGCATTGCGTGACCACACAAATAACTGCTGTCACGATCACGACTACTAAGGGTTATCTAACCAATAAGATTTAAGAACTAAAGCGAGGTTCAGGCTTAATCACTAACCGAGTCTCGCGCGGTTTTTCTTGCAACATTTCATCACCAAAATTTGCCACGCGTGTAGCCACCACCTTGCGCTGGCAACGCGACAATTTTGTAAAAAATCGCATTACCTGTGCAAGCAAAGAATCGCACGTGTAGCCGCGACTTAAGGTTACAGTGTACCTTCCGGGGTGTCTCCAGTATAACAGCTCTAGCGTCTTAAGATTAGACTTAATATACCTAAACCCAGATATCAAATTAAAGCTTTTAGAGCTGGCTATCTAAATATGGAAACCATTTGGTAATAAAATGAATTGTCAAATTTTTTACGACGTCTAAATTCGAACGTCCGAATCAGCTTTAAAACGCTTTCAAAAACTCATTAATAATTCATGAGCATATCAGCCAATCACACAACGCAAATCGATCACGTGTATGAGCCTTTATACCTGGTAATCTACGGTCATTATGAAAAGCCTGGTGGCGGCTTTGATTTCAGTCACAGGGGAGTTCGGGGCTGAATGGGCAAACAATGCAATTATCGCTGAATTTCTAATGAGAATTATTTTAAAATGACCGTGATATTTATATTAAGATCACACGTAATCTTTATATAAAGATTACTGATATGGGTAGAAATTGTTTAGGATTCTTAGTGCAATAAAATAATGGTGACTTTAATATTTTTGTGCAGTACTGTTTTACGAAATCTGGTCTTTCGCCATTCTATTTGGAATCTTCTCAACAAAATAAACAACCAACAGTTTAACAAGTGAGCCGTTATTTGAATGGCACCAGCGCCATCGTGTAAATTGCCAGGTAAGCGACTGGTTCGCAGATGCAAGCTGCTTATTTCTACTCGTTCTCTACCTCTGAAAAAAAAAATTGTCAGCCGTTTTATCTACCGTACCTGACAACTTTAGTATAGCATTTTTCAGTAGATGCTTTCCTTCAGAACTATAAAATCCCAAAACTTTCGACAGGAGCCGGGAAGCAATGATCACTTCGTCGAAGACGTGGCACATGTTTTGTATGCTAATCAGTCTAGTCTACTTGTTTTTCTCGTATGCTAATTTCCTCTTTGCACAAAAGCGTAATTGTTTTAATTCCGAAGGGACACGCTTTCGAAAGAATGTTTTTGAAGCCGTTCAAAAAACTCGCAACACTTGTATTATCAGGTGTAAAAACTCTCGGCTTCGCCTCGAGTTTTTAAACCTGATAATACACTACTGCTCGTTTTTTAAACTATACATAACTCAAAGCGATTATTGTATTTTGTTAATTTGATTTGTTCTCGGATTTCCGGAAAGTGTCGGCGATTTCCCATATTCAATTGCAGTGAAAACTTACAGAATATTTTCGAAAAAGGGAGAAAAAATTGGAATGATCGCACGGAAATGTCTCTTGATGGAAAAGTTTTCGGAAATAAGAAATTAACCGACATGTTTTTGTTGATTATATGTTAGCCTAGCTTCTGTTTAAATTTGAGAAAAAATCAAACAAATTCCCTTTGAGTTGTAGCTCTTTAAAGTGTTCCCAACAAACGAAAAATAAACTTTGAGAAAACAGCGCTTAAAAAAATATATCGCTTCATAAACAGGCTCCGCCCACAAAAGTTATACCGTCATTTCTCCGTCAATTTTTACTATTTTTTTTTCTTTTGGATGAAAGTTCATCTGCAAACTTCATTTTGACGCAAAAAAAAATCAATAAATTTTTGATCTGAATTTACCCTGTAACCTTAAGATATTCCAATAATATATCATCGAATATAGTTTGACCAAGTCATAACTAATCCACCTTCAGGATTGAGACTGGTTGGAGGAAACTGGAACGGAGAGGGTAGAGTGGAAGTATTTCACAGTGGTTCCTGGGGAACTGTTTGTGATGATATCTGGGACATAAATGATGCTCAAGTTGTTTGTCGAGAGCTTGGGTATCCTAACGCCCTCAGTGCCCCACAGTCTGCACACTTCGGTTCTGGAAGTGGCCAGATTTGGCTGGACGATGTACAATGTCAGGGACATGAAAGTTCCATTTTCAATTGTCAGCACGCTGGATGGGGTGTAGAAAACTGCGGGCACCATGAAGATGCATCAGTGATCTGTTCAAGTAAGTATGACCACAAATACATCTGTACTGCCGTCAACTCTGCCTTCGCTTGTCTACGTCCCCGGTGCAGTATCTCAGACATCAACATCCACAGCCAAAATGTTTCAATTACCATCCGTGAATATTTTACACGCCAATTAGCGGACGCGCTGTATTGCATATGCTGCCCATCGATGCTTCCGTTTATATATCGGTTCCAACCTCAAAAGGAAATGGAAACCATCTTCAAGTTGGGTACCATGCAACCGCATGGGCTCAACACGGTTTTCTATTTCCTCATAACTGCGCTTGCTCACAAACTATTTTCTTGCTCGCCAATCACAATTTTTCAAATAAAACAAGTCGCGCTCAAAACAACGGTCATTAACCTGATGAAGGGCTAATCCCGAAACGTCATTGATGAAATTTACTAAAATTTTCACTAAAAAACGAGTTAATTGAATTTTTCCAATATGTTTGTTTCTATTTCTAATTATTGTTTATAAGTGTCATGCATCCGTGGCAAGTCAGTTTTTGAATTATTTTTGTTTTCTGTACTAACAGTGTAATCAGGGTACGATATCCCAATACTATATCATCGAATATAGTAACGAAATCTGAACCAATCCTTTGGCAGGTTTGAGACTGGTTGGAGGAAACTGGAACGGAGAGGGAAGAGTAGAGGTATTTCACAATGGCTCCTGGGGAACTGTTTGTGATGACAGCTGGGATATAAATGATGCTCAAGTTGTTTGTCGTGAGCTTGGGTATCCTAACGCCCTCAGTGCCCCACAGTCTGCACACTTCGGTTCTGGAAGTGGACAAATTTGGCTGGACGATGTGGAGTGTCTGGGACATGAAAGTTCCATTGCGGATTGTCAACACCGTGGATGGGGATCACATAACTGTGGTCACAGCGAAGATGCATCAGTGATATGTTCTGGTAAGTTCAACGTTGAGTGAAAATGTTGTTCAATCAGTATTAGTTCGGTCAGAATACAGTCAATATTGTGAGTTTTAGTTTGACAAAATGACACGTTTTGTCGCCTTTGACGAATTTTGACGAAACATAGTTCAGGTGGCTCCGTTGTTATTTCGGGCGTACTCGTCTATGACAAACTTTGTCTCATAACTTTTCCGGCTCTAAAGTGATGCTTCTAAAACTTTGCGAAAACTCACAGCTATTATTTAGCAATAATATTATAGAATTCGATTTTCCTGGGAAAAATATATTTAGCGATAATCAGGCTTAAATGAACCCCACTTTTTGAACAAAATCGCACCCTGTGAAAAATTTTGCTGTTATCTTTTTGTTAAATTTCTGGAATCAGCTTACACTGACTTAATACATACCCTTACCAAGTTTCAGCAAAATCGTTGGAGCAGAAATGCGGAAGAATTAACGCCATCAAAATTTAGACCAAAAATTCTCTTAAAATTTTAAATATTTCATGCTCTTTGACTGCACCGATCTACGAAACCAAATTTCTGGAAAAGCCTTCCCAATGCTTGCTAAATATGAATTATAAGCCGTTTGCAAATCGTGCGAACCGTTAAAAAGTATTCACTAGTTCTGTAAATATCATAAAATGCTCCGAAACCTGCTCAAATCTCCAATACTGCATTTTCCGTCATTGTGTCTAGTGGGTAGCACGTAGACACTATGTTAGAGTGAAAAAAAAAAATGGATAAATACTTCATATACGGTAAGATATGATGTAATGTTCTTATGGTTTCACCGAAGTTTCCCTTACGTGACTTGTTACATGAAGCATAATATCAATGCGTAATGTAACCACGTCGATGTTTTGTCGTTTACAACAGTCGGAGTATTCGGAATTGACGCGTGATCACCGGAGCAGGTGCGGAGCAAGCAAAGGGATATTCGTGACCAATTGAATCCAGGGAATTGAATCCGAGCGAAAGGTCTCGAGTAAGATTATCTTCGTAAAAAAACATCTCCTTTTTGCCTGATGCGAACAACGCGAAACATAAATGCGAAGGACGCGAAAGGCAGTGATTTTGGTGAGTAAACCAAGTTCTTTCTCACTTTCATGATGAATTTCTTTAAAGTTACTTTCCCAATATGCCACAGCTTTCGAAGTATGTGTCAATCTGGGGAACGAAAAGCTTTAAAAGATGCTTTCAAGTTTTAAATCGATATAAGCTTACTCGGCTACAACGGAATGGCGATGCTGCAATGTTGAGAGTGATTACTCCGATGCTTCGAAAGGAAGAAATCAAGCTTCATGAGCCCCATTTGGGAAAAAAAAAGCCCTTCAAAGGAACAAATGAGCCCGTTTGGGGATGATCGAGCCTCGTTTGGGGATTACAATTTGTAAGCCCGTTGAGGAATTAAATAAGGGCCATGTGGGAAATGTATTTCATGTATTTCAGAGATATAGAAATATAGAGATATTTCAGAGATATAGAAACTCAGCCGCCGCTGAAATGAAAACATCTTTCATCGCCCAAACATCTACGAAAGCTGTGACCTGTTTATATGGAGAAAGTCATACTAGAAATACAATTAGTCCCCAGTAGTTATAAAAATACATTCTCTAGAGCACCTCCCAAGGTACTATTTCCACATATTTTTATAATAATTCCCGATATCCATTTTTTTAAAAATTCCCAAAGTATATTTTCCTATCATTTTCTTGCGAATCCCTGTCATATTTTTTTGATTTTAAAGAGAAATCAAGACCTAATTAATTACTGTAATTTTTTGTATTATTGGAATATTTCTTATGGAAAAAAAAGTTTTTTTAAAGGGAAATAATTAAAATTTATACGGTAACTCTTGTTTATATCGTTGTTTTTCTATTTATTTAAGAGAATCAAAAAAAAATTCTAATAAAATATTCTTAAATAAACGGCTTTACTTAATACTTAAAATTTATTTCCGTATAAAATATAATTAATATCCTTATTGTGTTTAGTCCATAAATCAAACGGGAATAAAGGTTTTTTAAATTGAAGAAATAAAAGAAAACGAAGAAATTGAAAAAAATTCAATAACTTAAAAAAATTACAGAAAATATAATAAATTCTTGAATTGCTTTAAATTTCAAAAAGGTATGAGCTCGCTCGCCCTTCGGGCTCGCTCGCGGGATTCGCAAGAAAATGATAGGAAAATATACTTTGGGAATTTTTAAAAAAATGGATATCGGGAATTATTATAAAAATATGTGGAAATAGTACCTTGGGAGGTGCTCTAGAGAATGTATTTTTATAACTACTAAATGGGGCTTTTGGATATAAGTTTCTTGGGTGATTTAAGTTGAAGGTAGAAAATAAAAAAAACAATTTTTAAAATAATAAAGGTTTAAAGAAATGAAATATTAATATGTATAAGATTATGAACGCAAAGCCAAACACAAACCAAATCATAAAGAAAAACCAGAATCCTAAAAAAATGGATTCAAGAGATATTCTACAAGAAAGATTTCATGCTATTGACTCCTTGTTTGTAGAAGTTTTGGAAAAATTAAAAAAATCTCTAAATTTAGAGATTTCTAAAAAAGAAAGGAAAACAGCAAAAAAAGAATTGAAAGAAATTATTATAAATATAAATTATAAATTGGATCATATTCCAGTTTTGAATTTATATTATAATATACCTGAAAATATGGAAGATTATGTAACTTTTGTATTATTTCATCATTCAGGTGAATTATTCAAATATTTTATAAATATTGGAGAAGGAACTATGATACTTTTTGAAAATTCAGATGGATATCCAACTTGTAATGAGAAAAAAATTGTTAAGAAATTATTAAATAAATTTCATAAAAAGATTGTGATAAAAAGTGAAGATCAAGATGAAAATAGAGACCACGATGAAGATTATGGAAATTATTATCTTGATACAGAAGAAGTATTTGATTATATTTATGGATAAATTTTAGCCCCAAAATGGGGCTTTTTTTTATGCTGAAATTTATAACTATTTTTTAGTTGAAGCGGAAAAAAAATAATAAAGTTAAAAAAATATTTTTATATAATAAAAAGGATGTCTTCATCTGATTTAAATAACTTATCATATGGTGAACTTATAAAAATAGCAAAAAAGGAAACTAAAGAAAATAGAAAAATTAAAGAAGAACGAAAGAAACAAAAATTGATTGAATATATTAAAAATAAAAAGGAAGAAAATGATAAATTAAAAAAGAAACCAATAAAACTTAAACCTAAATCTAAACCTAAACCAAAGAAAATTAAAACATTTGATGATTATTTTCTTGAATGTATAAAAAATAAAAAGATTCCAAAAGATACTCCAAAATATTTAAAGAAAGCACTTAAAAGAGCAATGAAAGAATACCACGTTGGAATTAAATTTGAAAAATCTGCTCTTGATAATTTTGCTGAAAAATATGTCATTGAAGGAAAACCAAAAATCTTTCCTAAAGATTATTTTAAAGAAAAAGCTTCACAATTAAAAGAATTTCTTAAAAATCATAGAAATATTAAAGTTAGATTTATATTAGTTTGTTTAATGGAAAGAATGGAGCATGAAGATAAAATTAAAGATAAAGCTTATTTTCATTCTGAAACACATATTAATCTTGAAGGTATAGATGCTAAAGAGATTTTAACTAAAATAATTCTAGAAATTCTTAGTAAAATTTTAATTTATCAAAGAAATGGTTCAGGTTGGTATTTTAAAGAGATTTTATCATTAGAAATTCATACTATAAAATATAAACCTTTGAAAGGATCTTCATATATTAAACTTCCTGATTTTATTTCAAGTAAGAAAGCTATAATAAATTTAGAAAATAAAAAAGATGATAAATGTTTCATGTGGTGTATTTTAAGATACTTACATCCACATAAGAAAGATCCTCAAAGAATTTCAAATTTAAAACAATATGAAAATGATCTTAATTTTAAAGGTATTAATTTTCCAGTAAAATTGACAGATATAAAAAAGTTTGAAAATCAAAATAATAATATTCCAGGAATTAATGTTTTTTCAATTAATGAATATAATAAATTTTATCCTTTAAGAATTAATGACAAAGATTGTAATAATACAATAGATTTATTTCTTTATGAAGACACCGGAAAAACACATTATACACTTATCAAAAATTTTTCAAGATTAATCAATACACAAATAAGTAAAGATACAAGAAAAAAATATTTTTGTAAAAAATGTTTATCTCATTTTACAAAAGAGGATCTCCTAAATAAACACATTATATTTTGTACTAATAATGCGACAGCTGCAGTAAAAATGCCTCCTAAAAACTCATTTTTATTTTTTAAAAATTATAATAAAAAATTACCTTTACCATTTGTTATTTATGCTGATTTTGAATGTTTTACAAAACCAATGAATAATTGTGAACCGGATCCAAATTATTCTTATTCAATGGAATATCAAAAACATGAACCTTGTGGATTTTGTATTTATATTAAATCTTTTGATTTTGATGATAGAGTTGATAGAATATTTAAAATCAATCCAATTATTTATACAAAGAAAAAAGAAGATGAAAATATTGCATTAGTTTTTGTAAAAGAATTAAAAAAAATTGTAAAACAAATTAATTTTAGTTTTTATAATTTCCCACAAATGATGATATTTACAGACTCTGATAAAATAGAGTTTAATAAATCAACAAATTGTCATATTTGTGAAAAACCTTTTATTGAAGGAGACTTTAAGAATAAAAAAGTTAGAGATCATTGTCATTTTACTGGTAAGTTTAGAGGAGCTGCTCATAATAATTGTAATATTTATTGTAAAAAACCTAGAGTACTTCCTGTAATATTTCATAATCTTCAAGGTTATGATTCACATCTTTTTATTGAAGAATTAGCAAAAATGAAAGGAGACTTAACTTTTATTCCTAAAACAGAAGAGAAATATATATCATTTTCTAAGAAAATTAAAGTAGCTGAATTTATGAGAGAAGATGAAAAAATTACAATTAATTTTGAAATACGTTTTATTGATTCATTTAAATTTTTATTATCTTCTTTATCAAATCTTGTAAATAATTTGCAACCTGATGATTTTTATTCTATAAAAAGTTATTATGATAAAAATATAGAATTATTAACAAGAAAAGGAGTATATCCTTATGATTATGTAAATTCTTTAGAAAAATTCAAAGAAACACAATTACCTCCAAAAGAAGAATTTTATTCACAATTAAATAATGAAGACATAACTGATGAAGACTATTCCCATGCAAAAAAAGTTTGGTCACAATTTAATTGTAAAACTATTAAAGATTATCATGATTTATATCTTAAAACAGATGTATTACTTTTAGCTGATGTGTTTGAAAACTTTCGTAAAACTTGTTTGAAGTATTATAATTTAGATCCAGCTCATTATTATACATCTCCTGGATTAGCTTGGGATGCATGTCTTAAAGAAACAGAACAAAGACTTGAATTATTACATGATTATGATATGTTAATGATGTTTGATCAAGGAATTAGAGGTGGTATAACTCATATATCAAAAAGATATTCAGAAGCAAACAATAAATATATGAAAAATTATAATCCAAATGAAGAATCAAAATTTATTACATATCTTGATGCTAATAATCTTTATGGTTGGTCAATGATACAAAAACTTCCAACTCATGGTTTTAAATGGATGAAAAATCTTACAAAAGAAAATGTAATTGAAATATTAGAAAAGAAAATTACAAATATTGGTTATATTTTTGAAGTGGATCTTAAATATCCAAAAAAACTATGGAAAGAACATAATGATTATCCACTTGCTACAGAAAGATTAAAGTTTGGTTCGGTAGAGAAACTTGTTGGATCTTTTTACCGTAAAAAGAATTATATAATACATTATAGAAATCTTAGACAATGTTTAGAATTAGGACTTGAACTTGAAAAAGTACACAGAGGAATATCATTTTATCAATCTGAATGGATGAAACCTTATATTGAAAAAAATACAGAATTAAGAAAACAATCTAAAAACTCTTTTGAAAAAGATTTTTTTAAATTAATGAATAATTCTGTATTTGGTAAAACAATTGAAAATATAAGAAAAAGACAAAATATACAATTAGTAAATAATAAGAAAAAGGCTATTAATTTGTCATCAAAACCTAATTTTGATCGATTAACAATATTTGATCAAAAATTAATTGCAGTTCATTTGAAAAAAGACAGAAATATATTTCAATAAACCGATTTATGTGGGTCAAGCTGTTCTTGATTTGTCAAAATTTCATATGTATGATTTTCATTATAATTATATTAGAGAGAAGTATTCCAATAAAGCTGAATTATTATTCACAGATACAGATTCATTAATGTATGAAATTCATACAGATGATTTTTATTATGATATAAGAAAAGACATCAAAAAAAAGTTTGATACAAGTGATTATCCAGAAAATCATGAATCTGGAATAAAAACTGGAATTAATAAGAAAGTAATAGGAATGTTTAAAGATGAAGCTTGTGGTAAACAAATTACACATTTTGTTGGTCTAAGACCTAAGCTTTATTCTTTTAAAGTTGAAGACATTGAAGTAAAGAAATGTAAAGGAATTAAGAAAAATGTTATTAAAAGGGAAATAACATTTGAAGATTTCAAGAAATGTTTATTCTCAGAAAAAGAAGAAATGAGAACAATGAATATAATCAGAAGTAAAGAACATAAAATTTACTCGATGAAAATGAATAAAGTAGCATTATCTGCAAATGATGATAAAAGGTTAATTTGTAAAAATAAAATTAATACTTTAGCTTTGAGACCTTTGGAAAAATTAAAAAAATAATATAAAATAAAATGATTAATTTCACAAAAAAAGATATTTTATTAATATATTTAAGAAGACTTTTTTTAATAGAAGATTTTGATGAAGAAATTAGATATAAAAGGTATAAGAGAGAAAGATTTTATAAAAGAGAAAATTTAAAAAATTTAAAAAAAATAAAAGATTAAAAAATGTATACAGAAGAAGAAATTATAATATCATAATTTTAATTGAGTTTTGAAATTAAGTTGTAGCGGGAAAAAAAAATAATAATTTAAAAAAAATATATATTTATATAAAATAAAAAAAAATGAATTCTTCGCAAAGCAAATCTGTTAATACGCAATACAAAGCAATTCCTATCACTCTTTTTGGTGTAACATATTTTGATAAAATATTATATGGAAAAATGTTTATGATTGATCTTCATTTTCACAATATATATATATTAATTATCGAAGATTTTATGAGTTAAGAAAGAGAGAAATTGAAGATAAAATTATATCAGATAATAGTTTAAAAATAAAAGATATATTAAGATATTTTGAAAAAAGTAAAATTAATATAAAAGACAAACAAAAAATAAATATTTGAATAGAATAAGAAAAGAAATAAAATATATGAGAAAATATTTAATGAAAGAAGAATATAAAGAAAAAGTTTTATATTGTATTGAAGACACTGAAGTAGATGAAAATAATATAAGTTTCGGAATTTTAAATTATGAAAAGTTAAAAGATTTTACACATTCTAATTATTTAAGTTTTAGCATAGTTAAAACTATTATGTTAAGACAAAAAAAATATAGAAAATTATTATATCGTAAAGATATTTATAATTGTCAGAGAAAACTTTCATTGAGAAAAGATAATAAGGAAATAATTAAAGAAATAAGAAAAATTGTTAAAGATTTTGAAAGTTATTTTAAAGAAAAATATGTTATTATTCATTGGCAAACCGATTCTGATTCTGATTCTGATAGAGTTAGTGTTAGTGATAGTCAAGTTAATTATATTTATTAATAATTATATCCCTTTTTTAGGGATTTTTTTTATGCTGAAATTTATAATTTTAAAAAAAATTTAAAAAAATATTTATATATAATAAAATGCAACTTACCAATTACGAAAACATTTCTAAAGAAAATCTAATTTTTAACGAAGCTAAACAATATAAAGTCAAGAATTCTAAGATGAAATATCATCGTATTAAAATCGAAACAACTTATCCTAATGGTAAGCAAGGTCCTCTTATAATTGAAACACCTTTACTTTTTAGTTTTGGTGTATCTGAAAGAAAGAATCAAGAATCACAAGAATTAGTTGGATATACACTTCCTGTTTGTTTATGGGAAAAAGATAAAGAACCAACAAAAGAAGAAAAAAAGTTTTTTAAAACATTAGAAAATATCCAACAACTTTGTTTTAATCATCTTGAAGATACAATTGGTGTTGAAGAATCACAAAATTTATCACAAATTTTATATTATAAAAAGAAAGATATTACTGATAAAAAAGGAAGAATAAAAAAAGTAAATGATGACAGTGTTTCACCAGTTTTATATGCAAAACTTATATATTCAGAAAAATCTAATAAAATTCTATCTTTGTTTAAAACAAAAGGAAATAAAAATGTTGATCCATTTGAATATCTTAATCAATATTGTAAAGTAAAATTAGCTTTAATAATTGAGAGTATTTATATTTCCAAATTAGTAAAATCTATTCAAGTTAAAGTTCATGAAGTTTATGTTAGACCATTAAAACCAAGAGAATCATTATTAATGATTAAAGAAGAAAGTGATGACGAAGACGATGAAGAAAATGAAGAAGGTGATTCACAGGATTTGTTTTAAACTGAAATAAAGTATTTTGCCCTTTTAAGGGCTTTTTTTTATGTCGCTTGAAACAATTTTTTAATACTACAATAGTATTAAAAATCTTTTAAATCACTCAAAGGAATCCACGAATTAAACTTGTCAGGATATCCACTCCATTTAACTAAAGCTAACTTTTTCTTAGTGTCTCGTTTCAATACTTTCTCAATTCTATATATTTCTTGTTTTGCTTTTTGTAATTCTTTTTCATAAAAAGATCCTTTTACTTCTTCACCCATTAAATCAACAATTTTATAGGTGATAGGTTTTGTATTTAAGATTTCATTAACCACAAATATTTCCTCTGTCCAGTTAGGAGTATATCCTTTATCAAATACAGGTCTCTTATATTTTGATATACGAACGAAATCTCCAACCTTAAATTTTATTTTTCCAGGTTTCAAATAAATTAAATCTGAATATAAATTAGCATAAACTTTTTCTTCGTTTTCTTTTTTACTAGCTTGAATTGGAGTCATTTTAATACTAGAATGTCTTGTTTTATTATAATCATTAACTAATTTATCAAGGATGTCCCAATAAACAGTATTGTTATTTACACTGAACATCTTAAACATTCTGGTTTTCATTGTTTTATTCCATCTCTCAACAATGCTTGATTTCTCTTCATTCTCTGTATGATATAATTTGATTTTATTCTTTTCAAGGAGGTCCTTAAAATGTTTACTGATAAATTCAGAACCTTTATCTGTCCAAAGCATTTTTGGTTTACGTTTACTTTTTTTAAATATATCATCAAATGCTTTACTAACACTTTCAGTCTTTTTGTTTTTCAATGGTTCAATCCATCCATATTTACTAAAAATATCTATTACCATCAGTAAATAATTTATTCCTTTATTCCATTTACTAAACTTTTGCATTTCAACCAAATCTGCAGCCCAGATTTCATCAATCCCATTTGATATTACAGTTCTCTTTGAAAAATTTCTAGTGATTGGTTTATGTAATTCATCGGCTAATTGTTGAGTCCAATCACTATTATTACTCAACGCCGCTTTACGTTTTTTGTCTTCTTTGGTAAACCCAAACCAAGTTTCTGTTTAGTATTTATAATAAATCTCGCTGTTTGTCCCCATTTCGGTATTTCACCGTATGGAATCAGATCTAAAGATTTAACCATTTGTCTATCACATTCATTCTTATTTTTTTCCCATATCATAACATATATCATGATAAGCAGCAATTTCATCTACTTTATTATATGGTTTAACCATCCATTCTAATACTTCACCTGTTTCAGGATCATATCTTAATTGTTCATTCAAAGGGTTATACGGTCCCATGTACTTATATTCTCCAGGAGTCCAACCACCTTTTGGTTTTGGCAATTTTCCAATGAGTTTATGAATATCTACACTACCTCCTTGGTCTAGATCTTTTCTATTTGTTTTATATTTTAATTTTGGTCTTATTTTTGTTGATATTTCATCCAATGCTTTACTACCAACATCTTGAATCATTGGAGTTAATTTATTTAATCCATAATTAATTGCTTTTTTCTGTAAGTTTTTATTTCTCATAGCTTCAGATATACCATATCGTCCCATTTCTACTGTTTTTTTACCTAACCAAGGTAAAGCATGAGTTAAACCTGTTAATGCTAATTCACCCAAGCCTTCTCCTTCTGATGTTTTGAGAGGAGATGTTTGTGAAGAAGAAGGCTGAATTAGTTTCCCTGTTTCTTAACAAATCGTGTTTTTTTTATTCCACAAGAAGCACAAGTACACCAATACATTTTTCTTCCATTTTTAGCAGTTTGATAACCTTCTGGTTTCACACATTCTGTTTGTTTTTTTTCTTTCACACAATAAGATTTCATTTTATTATATATTTAGATAAAAAAATTTAACTTTTACACTTTTTATATAATTCATTAAATAAAAAAGAATGACGAATTATTTTCCATACAAATTAAAATTATCTGAATCTCAATTAAAAAAATTAGCAAAAGCTTATAAGGATAGATCAGAGATTACTTTAAGAATTACTAAAAATAATTTAGTTGGATCAGATGAATTAATGTTGACAAAAACACAAATTAATAAACTTAATAAAGCTAAAACTAATGGAGTTGGTTCTGATATTAAAATAACAAAAACACAAATTAGAAAAGTAGTAAAAGAAGGTGGAAGTTTGTTTGGATCTCCTTTTTCAATAGGTTCAAAAGTTCTTCCAATGGCTGCAAAAGCAGCTAGTAAAGCAGCTCCAGCACTTGCTCAGGGTGCTTTATCAGCTTTAGGATCACTTGGAATTGATAAAATTTTTGGTAAAGGAATTGATATTCCATCTGAATATTTATCTAAATTGATGAGTCTTAAAAAAGAATTAACAAAAAAACAAATTGATGATTTAAATAAAGCTAAACAAAAAGGTGGAGCATTATATTTTAAACCAACACAAAGACAAATTGAAGGAGGATTTTTAGGTACTCTAGCTGCAATTGGTATTCCTATGGCTATAGAATTAGCATCAAAAATATTTGGAAAAGGATTACAAGTACCAAGAACAGGAAAAGGAAAAGGAAAAGGATTACAAGTACCAATAGCAGGAAAAGGAAAAGGAAAAGGATTACAAGTAAGTGCTAGACCAGGAATGATACCTTATCAACCACCTCCATTTTTTGGAACATGGGAACAACAAGGAAAAGGTAAAAAAAAAAAAAAAAAGGACAAGGATTATTACTAGGACCGAACAGTCCATTCAACCAAATTCCAGTGTTAGGAGCAATACTTTAAAACCTATTTTCAAAGATATTCCTCTCAGTAATTTTGATCTTTTAGAATATATAGATTATCTTAAGATACCAAATTTTAAAGGAATTTTTTCTAGAGACTCAATTGATCATTTTCATGAAAAAGGATGTTGTATAATTAATCTTGATGATAAAGTAGGACAAGGAACTCATTGGGTTGCAGAATTCATAAAACCACCATATATTTACTATTTCGATTCTTTTTCACTTCCACCACCATTAGAAATTATAGATCATGCAAAAAGATTAAATCTAGGTTTTATTTATAATAAAGGTTATCCAATTCAAGATATCTATTCTGTTAGATGTGGTTATTACTGTTTATATTTTCTTGAAAATATTTATAAGAAATCTTTTTACGATCTTTTAAAAGTTTTTAAAATTGATGATCAACAATATAATGAAAAGTTTATAAAAAATTATTTTATATAAGTTATTAAATAAAATGATTCAGAATAGAGTATTAGTTTTTAAAAGTCTTGATGCTAAAAAACAAAATCCATCAAATAAACCAGGTAATTTTACTCTAAAATTTACTCCTGAATTGAAATTGGATCCAAACACTACTCATTATTTAGCATTAGACCATCTTTCTATGACTGCTAGTTGGCATAATATAAGACCTGAATATCAAATCAATGAATTGAAAATATCAAAAGATAAAGGTAAAACTTATATAACAATTGTATTTCCATCAGGTATTTATGATTATCAAGATATAAATACTCTTATTCAAAAAAGAATTGGTAAACTTGGAAATACAGAAAATTATGGTATTAATATACTTTTTGATCTTACAACATATAAAGTATTTATTGCACTTAATGAAAATTATTACATTGATTCTTCCAATAGTGGTAATTTTGGTAAATTATTAGGATTTGAAAAGAAAGTTTTAAATAAAAGTGCATATGGAAAGAATTTTCCTAATATTAGTAATGATATTGATAATTTATATATTAGAACTAGTTTATTATCTGATAGTATTATCTCAGGAAAACGATCAAATGTATTATACACATTTTCAACTAATACAAAAACAAGATCATTACCATTTGAAATTCAACCTATAAATTACTTATGGAATAGAATGAATAGAAATGAAATTTTTGAAGTGAAATTTTATATTACAGATGACCAAGATAGAGAAGTTGATTTGAATGATATTGATATAAGTTTAACTGTTGTTATTGGTGAAAGAAAATAATAAATTGTATAAATAAAAATGGAAAGACGAATAAGAAATTATGATACTGGAGAAGATTATTATACAGACACAGAGACAAAAGGTGGTGGTGTTTTTGATGTATTGAGTAATATTGGAGCTAAACTTACTGGAAAAACTGCATCTAAACTTGCTTCAAAAGCAGCAGAAAAATTAGTAGAAAAAGGTTCTGAAAAGATTGGTGAGAAAACTGGACAATTAATTGGTGAAACGATTTATGATAAATTTAAACCTAAACCTAAATCATCAAAAAAGAAAGAGAAGAAACTTGAAATTGAAACTATACCAGAAGAACTTATTCCTGAAATTCAAGATTATGTAATACCACAAAAAGAAAATATAAATCCACCAAAAGAAGATAAAGGTGAAAAAATTGTTAAACTTTTACAAAAAAATAATGATAAATATTCTTATGTCAAAGATGTTTATAAAGATCTTCTTTAATTTTTTTTTTTTATATAATCTTAAAATAAAATGAATGGAAATTTTAGAAGCCCGAATTTAGTAAAGAGATATGAATATACATATTATGATTTGGAAACACCATTGAATGCTAATGTTCCAAATAATGTTGAACAAGTAAAGGATAATTATAGATTCACAGTTGATAATTCATCAGAAGCTAATCCAATTGATTGGTATAATGCTTATTTAGAAGTTAAGTTTAAACTTGTAACTCTTGCTAATAGTGCAACTGGAATAACAGGAGGACCAATTGATAATGTTAACAAATTATGTACAACAACTAATGGTCATACTTTCATTAATGAACTCCAAGTTGAATGTAATGGAATAACTGTATATAATAATACAAGAGCTAATGAAACATCAAATGTTTTATCTCTTTTGAAATATACTTAAAGTTATGCGGATACAATTGGAGAAGATCAATTTTTCTATTTAGATACATCTACGGGAACTGTAGAAGCACGGAAACAATTAGCTGATAAAGAATTAAGAACTGCATATAATGAAGGGTATGCTAAACGGAAAAAATCAACAGATGGTGCAAGTGAAACTGTTTTTTCTATTCCTCTGAATTTATACAGTTATTTTGCAGCTTTCAAAAATAATCTTCATCCTAATATCAAAATGAATATTTTATTAAAACTAGAAGATGATGCTAATATTATTTTTAAACATGCTAATGCTCCAGATTCAAAAGTCATCATCACTAATTTACGATTGTGGTGTCCGAAAATTATTTTTAATGGAGAAGGAATGAAGTTGTATCTTGATAATTATTTAAAACCAAAAAAGTGGACTTACTTGAGAGAACATAGTGAAATATTACAAACAACATCAACTCAGAGCTACTTTCGTATAACTACAGGAATTAGAAGACCAAGACATGTTTTCATATGGGTGGTACCTACAGCAAGTTATGGAAATCAGGAACAAAATATTTTCACTTTTAAAACATTCAGTATTGGTACAGGTGATCGTCATTTTACTAGAGTACAATTAGAAGTAAACAACAGTATATATTATCCTCAATTAGAAATGACATCAAAAGAGGAATCGAGACTTTATCGCACATTAATGTCATATTCTTCAGCTTATAATGATTTACTAAGTGGACCAATAATTAATAGAACAAATTTCAAAGAACTTTTTGGGATATTGTATTTTGATCTTAGAAATCAAGATGAAGATGTTAAAGATGGTGTTGTTTCACTAACTTTTAGATATGAGTTAAATGATGCTCCAGGAAGTAATTATACAATTAATGCTTTGGTTTTACATGAAAAAGAAATTGAATTATACACTTCATCTGGAAAAATGCTTATAAAAGCATAAAAAGTTATATAATCTTTTTTTTTTTGATTTTAATACTAATTGAAGTATTAAAATCTAAGATTTTACCCATTTATTATACATTTTTTCATGTAATTTTTTATCAATAGCTTCTATTCTTAATAATTCATCATTGATTTGTGAAATATCATTTCTTATAACTGGTGAATTATTCCCAGCAGTTATTGAACCGATTAATACTTTTAATCTATCTGCTAATTCTTTTGGATCTTGATAATAAGTAATACTTGATCCGACCATTTTAGATTTTCCTGATGACTTATGAGGTGGCATATTACTTAGCATATTTAAATCATTAAATATTTTTACAGCATTCATTGAATATTTTGTTTTAGGATTGTATCTCTTTGTTAATAGGCTTATAAGAGATTTATCAGCATCTGCTTCATAGATTAATTTACCTCCACGATAAGCATTCAGTTTTAAATTTTTCATTAATTTTGGTAAATCAATCATTAATCCACCATATTGATTATTTTGAATTTTATAAGCATTTCTTCTTGGTTGTTTATATCTTCGAATACCTAATCCTTCACCTTTTTTTGGTGTATGGACTGCTTCTTTTTTTCCGTCAATCAAAAAATCAAGTTTTTTTTTATATTTGTTTAATGAAACTTTTTCTTTTTCTAATTCATTAAATCTTTCTTGTTCTTTTTCATTTAAATCAACTTTATTACTTTTTTTAGTTAATTCTGTTAGTTGATTTGTATGATAATTTCTTCTATAAAATTTATATTCATTTTCCATATATTCTTTTATTTTATATCTTGGTAAAATTAAAAGTTCATCTAAAGATTTTAATTTATATTTTTCAAAAACTTCTTTATCTTCATCAGAAATTCCTTTATCAATATCAATATCAAATACTAATGGTGGTTTTTTTGCAATTGCTAATTGTTCTTCCTCTGCTTCTGGTTGTATTTGTGGAAGTTCTTGGTTTAATGTATAAATATCTTGTATACCCTCTTTTATAGCTTTTTGATTTTGCATCATCTGTCCAGTCAAAGCAAGTTGATTTTCTTTCAACTGATTAATCACTTCATCCTGTTTTTTATCTGTTTTTTTCTGTTGTTCAACAATAGTTTCTTTTAATGGTTCTCTTAATGTTTTAAAATATTCACTCATAACAACATCACGGACTTGACCTTTGTCTTTCACTTCATTTTTAGCTTTAGTAACAGCTTTAGCTATTTTATATCCTTTATATTCTGAATCTGCATACTTTTTGATATTTTCTAAATTCATTTTATTATAAGATTATATAATTATTTGTAAAAAATAACATTTAATTTTATTCAAATTATCTATCATTATAATAAAATAAGTATGAAAATCCCAAATTATGATTCGAATCAAAAAATAAAGTCTAAAAAACTATGTGATTTCTTAGATGAAGATTTCAGAATGCTTATTGCTGGTCAAACCCGTTGTGGGAAAACAAATACTCTAATGCATATGATAAGATCCCCATTAGTTTACTATGATAAAATTTATTATTATGGTCCTAATCATAATCAAGAAAAATTACAAGACCTTAAAAAAATAATGTCTAGAATTAGTGAAAAAGTTGGATATGATGTTTTAGAATTTCCAGAAGATATAATGGAAACAACAGAATATCCAGAAGATAATAGAAAAATTGTTGTATTTGACGATCTTGTTAATGCTACAGATTCAATACAGAAAAAAATAGCAAATCATTATACTGATGGAAGACATCATGGTATCAGCCCTATTTATCTACGTCAGAGTTATTATGATGTACCTTCAAAATTAAGATTAAATTGTTCTCATATGATATTATATCCACCTGTGAGTAAAAATCATTTGAATCTTATTGCAAAAGAAAATTTGATTGATCCAAATCTTTTTAATAAACTTAGACCTTATGAATTCTTGTTTTTAGATAAAGAACAAAAATCAGTTACTAAGAATTTTGATGAAAAAATATAATTCTAAAATAAAAATGGGAATATTCAATAATATCAATCAATACACTAATATTGATATCAACGAATATATTAGACAAGTCAGTCAAGAAATACATGCAAATACAGGAATTAAATTAGATGGTGATAATAATTACGATATTGAACAAAAACGATTAGTAAATCTTAGTGAAGGTATTAATTCTTCTGATGCTATAACTAAACATCAATTTGAAACTGGATTAGAATCAAAACCTAATCCTACTGATGTTATTCTTGTTAATGGAGCAAATCATATGACTGGTCATCTTGATTTAGGTGGAAATAGAATCGTTCGTCCTGGAGGAATTGAAATGAATAGAAAATTAATTACAAATATGGATACAGATGAGAATGATGATAAATCAGCTGTAAATATGGAAACTTTGAAGAAATATCATCCCAATGTTCCTCCTCATACTCATGAAGTTACTAAAAATATACATTTGAAAGAACTTTTTAATGTTATACAAAGTAAGCAACAAAGTTTTGGTTATTTAACACAAAATTATAACAATGTAATTTCTTATAATGATGCAAAGAATATTTTCTTATCACGTAAAGAAGTCTCTCCAATGGAAAATGATATTAATATCAATAATAATCGAATATATAATCTATCAAAATTACCTACATTTGACCATGAAGTACCGAATAAAGAATATGTTGATCAACAAGATAATAACTTAAACAATATGATAAGTGAATTAAACACAAGAAAATTAAGCAATCCTTCTGGAAAAGACCTTATAATGCAAAGTCAAAAAATTAGGGGATTGTTAACAGATGAAAATGATCCAAATTCAGCAAGCAATGTTCAATATGTTAAAACAAAAACCAGTGAAAATACTACAAAAATAACTAAATTAGAACAAGATTATAAAGATTATGTTAATAAATCTCATATCTCTTCTACTTTTTACCAAAAAGATCAATTTAGATATTTAATGGAAAATGTTAATGAAAGTAGCAGTGAATATGGAATTACAGTATTTGGAATAAATGATTTTTCGGGGAGTCCTCATTTATTCAATAAAAAAGCATATGATTTTAAAATAAATAAAAGTTCAAGTGATAATAAATACTCAGGAAGACTTAGTTTTAATTTATATAAAATTCCTGAAGGAGAATATACTATTTGTATTGAATTTTTTCCACTTTCTATGACAAATGTGAGTGTTGATGTTGTAAGTACAAGTTTAAATATTAATCAACAATCTACAAAAAAGTTTTCTAATTATACAAGATCAATTATTCATTTACATAAATGGAAGATTTCCCCACCTGAGTATATTTATGTTAACATGAAATGCGATGGAATTTCATCTTCTCCTAATCAAGGACAAGGATATTTAATTATTTATGGTGTTAAAAATTACGTAGCAGACGTTGAATCAAGTGTTTATGATTCACCATTCAATTTTGAAAATAAGAAAATGGAGATGCAGACGGATATTGTTATGAATAATCATGATATTAGTATTAAAAATCCAACAAAAGATGATCAACCTGTTAGTTTAGCTTTTTTGAAATCGTTGAAAGAATATTTTGTCATTACAGGTTATCATTCTAGTACTGATGGATTTTATGTAAAATTCAATTCTGGAATAAATTCAATCGCTTTTCCATTTGATTGCACTTTAGAAACATTAAACTCTTTCGTTCTTAGCAGAGTAATTACAAACTCTGTTCGTTTTAATATAAAAATAAAAATAATTGGTCAACCAGATAGAATTTTAATTTCTGATGATAATGTTGAACAAACTTTTACAAATATAAATCTACTATATAGAAAAAATGCAAGATTTAGCGTTGAAATAGTAAAAAAAAATCCTACTGGTCTAGCTGATTATCCAAATATACCTATTTCATTTACTTTTACATTCAGTAAAAGTTTATTGTAAACATTATAAATAAAATGTCAATCACAAGAATAAAATCATTAAGAAATAAAAAAGAACCAAAAGATATATTCGAATTCAATCATATTTCTTCAACTTTAGATATTGAGAAAATCCAACAATTAAAGGATTTATACTCTTTTTATCATAAAAAACATGGATATACAAAAACAGTCAAAGTAAATACAAAAAAATAAATTATATTATGAATATTTCGTCTGTGTTACTAGCTTCAGTTGGTATAATAACAGGTGGAATAACCTTAAACCCTATTATTTTAAGTGTTTTAACTGGAGCTGGAATAATATTAAAAACATATCATGAAATGAAAAATTACAAAGGTAAATTAGATATGGTTAAATTTGGATTTACAACTTATGAAAAAGTGTTGACTAATTTACGAACAGCAATGAGAGGTGGTGAATTCGATTATCAGAAATTTATATCTGATATGAAACTTTTAGATCAAGAAATGATAGAATTAACACCTACTTCATCGAAGATTGAAAAGAAATACATTAAAAAGTTTAAGACGTAAGTAGTTATTATATCCAGTCTTGTTTGTATTTCACGCTGTTATTTTAATTAGATATTTACACTTCCTCTGGATTCCGCTGAGTGATGCGGCAAAGCTTTCCTAATTTAAATTACTCCAAACTTCCCCGTCATCTTGACAAATCTGTATTATAATTTTTAAGTTTTTGCAAAAAAATCTTTGTGGCAACTCACACTTTAAAAGTCTTGGAAAAGTAGTTACAAGTTCATTGAAAGCAATCAAAAATTTCGCATGAGTTGAGGATATGACAAGAGTTTTTCTCAAATGAAGTCTAAATCCTTCAGGCGTAAACATTGATTTCAAAACAGAAAGTATATCACCTTGAAGTGTTGAATAAAACAAAATGTCACGATGCGAGTTTCCAATCGCCTTCGTTAAAAGATTGATGGTTGCAATACAGTTTTCTGGTGTGTCCCTCTTAATCTCGAAGTCATTGTGATAACACATGCTTCTTTCCGGGTTAAATGATAACTCCAATGTCTCCCTCACTACATCATATTGATTACGTTGTGGTTCTCTAATATTGCTTTTTACCAATTCAGGAAATCGTTCAATCATGGTTGCTTTCTCTTCCTCAATAAATTCAACAGCATCTGGATATCTGTAAACAATTCTTTGAGTAAATCCCTCGAGATAGTCAGCGAAAACTGTAAATCTCTTCTTGTTCATGATGGCGAAAAACACGTTAATCACTTTTCTGAAGTATAATTTTTATGCAAGACGCGTCTTGCATAAAATTAAAGTCAAAGCTATAGTAACCATATGTCAACAATGCTTTTTAAGGGAAAACCTCCTTTCAAGAATATTCTGTAAATCATTAAATATTCATCATAGACAAAACAAACTGCACAGGTGTTTGAATCGAATCGAAAATAGACATGATTTCAAAAAAACGTGATCACGCGTGATCTAATCACCCAAGAAACTTATATCCAAAAGCCCCATTTAGTAGTTATAAAAATACATTCTCTAGAGCACCTCCCAAGGTACTATTTCCACATATTTTTATAATAATTCCCGATATCCATTTTTTTAAAAATTCCCAAAGTATATTTTCCTATCATTTTCTTGCGAATCCCGCGAGCGAGCCCGAAGGGCGAGCGAGCTCATACCTTTTTGAAATTTAAAGCAATTCAAGAATTTATTATATTTTCTGTAATTTTTTTAAGTTATTGAATTTTTTTCAATTTCTTCGTTTTCTTTTATTTCTTCAATTTAAAAAACCTTTATTCCCGTTTGATTTATGGACTAAACACAATAAGGATATTAATTATATTTTATACGGAAATAAATTTTAAGTATTAAGTAAAGCCGTTTATTTAAGAATATTTTATTAGAATTTTTTTTTGATTCTCTTAAATAAATAGAAAAACAACGATATAAACAAGAGTTACCGTATAAATTTTAATTATTTCCCTTTAAAAAAACTTTTTTTTCCATAAGAAATATTCCAATAATACAAAAAATTACAGTAATTAATTAGGTCTTGATTTCTCTTTAAAATCAAAAAAATATGACAGGGATTCGCAAGAAAATGATAGGAAAATATACTTTGGGAATTTTTAAAAAAATGGATATCGGGAATTATTATAAAAATATGTGGAAATAGTACCTTGGGAGGTGCTCTAGAGAATGTATTTTTATAACTACTGTCCCCAGTTTAAAAACCATGTAAGCATCAATCAAATGAAACCTTTCCATGCAATGATCAACATTGATGTAAGAGATTTTATATTTTGTGGGCTTGCTGTGAACATTGTGTAAGTAACACCAGCAGGTATTTCTCCTTCATCCTCACTCCACTGATCTTCAGTCTCAAGAACTTCATCACAATTACTATTGGTTTCAATATTACCACTACTGTTAACATTGAGTGTATTTTGTGACTGTGCATTTTGATTTTTAACAGTACTATCATCTAATATACAGTTGTCACTATATTTTACTCCCCAGTCTTGATTAATTGTTATTCCTTCTTCTCTATACAGACTGCTGATACCGAGTTACTTTTTTACGCGTTGTGTCAGTTTTGCTTTACGCGGCGCGTAAAGACATTTCTTGAAGAGCTGTACAAGTATATCAAGATTTTCTCGGCAAATCGCAGAATTGAAGTAGGAAAAAATAAATAAGTTATTTACCGGCCTTGGTCGGTCCGTATAGGAAAAAACTGTGCCCTCGGTCTCGAGTACGGCCCGAGGCCGCAGGCCTCGGGCCGTACTCGAGACCTCTGGCACAGTTTTTTCCTATACGGACCTCCCGGCCGGTAAATAACATATAAATATTTTACCTTGAGGAGTCTTTTACTGTGTAACCGCATCCCCAAGGGTAAGATGAAACCTGAGAAAAATCGAACCCAAGCCATTAACCTTCGGGAAGGCCCCAAACCCAAGGTGTGTGTAACCACAACTTATGTTCTTCAGTGGAAATATTTCGAACTACATATTCGCTTAATTTAGTTTCTCAAGAGCGAAAAAAAGTCCATTTTGTTAAAAATACAGTGTGATAGTCGTAGGCTAACCAGCCTAATGCTTATAAGCTTTCATTTTAGTAAAATATTCAAAATAATCCCTTCCCATTGAAGAAATTATAGCCCGGGCACAATGAGCGTTTTCTATTTAGGTCATAGGTCAAACCAAGAGTTGTAATTTCGCGCGTTGAGGAAGGGGAAAGTGACTTACGCTTTTATAATACATGTAACAACTTGCCAGGCCTCAATTACGCTTTCGCGTTTTCGGGGTCAGGGAAGACGTTAAAAAAGTGCTTGAGACATAACCTTTATATAGACAGGAAAAGTACAGCAGTGTTAGTAAAGGTGGCTCGATCGCGTTTTTCGAGTGACCGTACCTTTCAGCTTTGAGAAACTTGTTGTGTACCACCATAAACAATCTAACGGAAAATCGATTGCTACAGCTGTACTAGTGGTAGATTAAGTTTCAGATGAGATACGTTTTATCGAAATCGGAGTTGCCATAGCAATGTAATAACGGCATCTCATAAGACCATAAGACGGAAATTTCTTGTCATCAAGAGATAATTTTGGAAAACGCTTTCTACATGTTCGACCTGACATATTTGTCTTGAGGTCTACAAAATTTTAAAAATTTCTTTGAAAGCGTTTTCGAGAAATTAAATTTCGAGTGAAGTTTTAAGATGTTAAAACACAACAAAAACAAAAGAATTTTTTCTCGACTTTTTTGCCGACTTTTATCTCGACTTTTTTACCGACTTATTTCTCGACTTTTTTTGCCGCTTTTTTGCACAGGTAGCCCAAGCTATATGCGTCACAATAATTGTTACGAGCGAAATTATAAGGATTTGCATGAGAGAAAACGGTCCATTCTAGAAGCTAAAAAATACGAACAAGATTTCAATAAAAAATTGCCTACTTTACTTCGTTTGTGTGTATCCTTGTCTCCTGTGTGATTTTTGGGGCGATTTAGAGCGTTTCCAGTGAGTTTTAGTTCTATTGCTTTCTCTCTATATATCCTTTCCTAAGGTTGGGTACTTCAACCGAGAGGCCGAGCGGATCCACTCAAGGAAAACCGCCGTAAATTCGCTCCAAACCGTCCGATCGCCTCGAAATTTCACGTAGACCACGGACGATAGTTCTGTTGTCCATCCCAACTCTTTATCCGAGACCCGGATACATGGAAAGAGCATTAAACGTCGCCAATCGCTGCACACTTTTCCGTTGAGATCGTTCGACAGAGGCTTGTTGCAGACTTCTCCAAGTGGCTCTATAGAAGATCTGATTATCCAAAAATAGTAATTTTAAATACAATCATAGTAAGCAAAGCTCACTATGTTTGTATTTATGCACGTTTAAACTAACTCTTTTTCAATATTGCCACTGCGTGGCTGGCCGTGCAAAATCATAAATACAAAGCTTTTTATTCTTCAGGGACTCAAAATGGCCGCTCTTACATGCACATAACATTGTAGTCTACTCACTAAGAAAACGGCAGCGACTAAAGGGGCTATGTCGCGAGGATGGCGGGTGAGTGCTGGGTACTAACAACTAGAAAAACGTCCGGTGGCTTTTTATTAAGTTGTAGGCCATTACTGTCGAATTCGCTGCAATCCGTTCCATGCCGTCGTATTGCGTGGAAGGATAGATCTCAAGTTTACAAATTAGTTAGAGTATTTACTTGGCTAGATTTTTGGCAAATTATTTCTGCGATTTGTTAGTCGTACCTTCGAAAAATTCGATGTCTTCTAGTAGTGGTGGAAGTTGGGGAGGAATTTAAAAGCGAAATCGCTCGTGTGTTTGTTTACCTCGAGTGGTTCGACACGAGTGCAAGCACGATCCGGAAGGGAACAATAGAAATTTTACATGTGTGACGTCAGGTGACGTCACATTTCAGGAACTCATTGCGCAGACTCACCTTGCGACATAGCCCATTTAAAATCAAAGTAATTCTCCAGCGAAGAAATCGAAAGTCTGGATTCCGCCATGCTTCCTTCGAGATACGAAACTTGCCTGAGTCCACAAATTGTCAGCGGTAACAAAAAGGCGGGAAAAAAGGCGAGAAAAAGTCGGCAAAAAAGTCGGCAAAAAAGTCGAAAAAAAGGCGAGAAAAAAGTCGAGAAAAACTTGAGAAAAAGTCGAGAAAAAGTCGGCAAAAAAGTCGGCAAAAAAGTCGAGAAAGAAGTCGAGAAAAGAAGTTGAGAAAAAAGTCGCGAAAAAGTCGCGAAAATGAAAATCGAGCACGAATTTCGCATGGCCCTAATCAGGCTCCGTAGGTGAAGGTGTGCAACACGTGTGAATTGACATGGCTTGTTAATTTTTAACAAAAGCATCTATATATATATATATATATATATATATATATAGATATATATATGAATAGTTGAATATATATGAATAGTTGAATAGTTTCTGTTCCGAAAAGAAAGTTTGTGTTTAAATGTGGAGGTAAAGTCTACCTTGGCATAAAGTGCTCAATGCTGCGGTGGCAGAGCTAAGTATAAGTAAGTTGAAGGATTAAAGAGGACGCATCGATTCTCTGTGACTCTGAGTTTCGCGTCTAAGCGCACGTCAGACAGAACTTTATTCAACTAGGAACATACCTTCTTATATACAAGTTAGGTGAGTGGCTAATTAATTCGCTAGTGTGCTAATCTGCTCTACGTGTGAAATGATCAACGTGTGAAATAAAGAGTCTATAGAGCTATTGTTGGCGGCTTATGAAATTTGCTAAGTAAAACTTATTCTCGTGGCGGCATTTAGAAATGAGTTCTGTTCTTTTGTTTAATAAAGACGGTTTCTTGGCTCTAATTAAGTAGAGTTTTTCTGTGAGGCACAAGTGGCACCGCTTGCTTTTGTTGTTGTAGGCCGGGGCGGTCGCTAAAATGCAGTTAATTGTAAAATCGGTGTTGTTGTCTTTGAGTGTCCAGATATGTTTTGATAGTTCCGTGCTGTTTGAATAGTTTCTGTTCCGAAAAGAAAGTTTGTGTTGCGTGTAACGTTGTTGAAAAGTTCCTTCTGTTAGTCCGATGTAATTCTTTCCAGTTGTGTCACTTTCTTTTGTTACGTTGGCGTTGTAGACGACCCTTGAGGTGAGGCAGTTGTTTTTCAGCGGGCAGTCGTTTTTTTTTCCTGCAGTTACAGTTGTTTTCCGTGGAGGGTGTCTTGCTTGTTTCGAGGATTTTTACCGCTTTACTTGCTTGTTTTTTTGGATTTTTTTAGTGCATTTTCTTGTTCATTGTTTGGATAATAGACATTAGTTTGATACGTGTTTTATACATTCTGATCCTTTTCTCTTTTAGATATTATTTAAATTTTAATTTAAACAAAAAGAAAAGAAAATCCAAGTTGGCGGATCCAAGATGGCGAATCCAAGATGGCGAACAATAATTTCAAAATTATAGTTTTATCGCTTTTTATTGCTTTTTCTCGCTTTACAAGTGTGTCCTTGTTTGTATTTATTATGTTTTAATATTAAAGAGATGATTTTATAGTTATATTTGATATTTAAGTATCTGGATGGAAAAATATCAAAGAAACGTCGGAAAAAACAAAAAATGACGTCATTGTGACGTCACAATTGAGTGTGGCAGGTCAAAACTGGGTGTCAGGTTTCCTTGTATGCAGGTAAACATTGTGTGAAAATTTCATGGTCCTAGCTCTACTGGTTCCGGAGATATGGGGGGGGGGGGTTCCGAGGAGCCCCACCAGTCACAGATTGCCTAAAAAAGCCCAGTCTGAATAGGGTTAAATAGCACAACCATCAATATGTTCTCGTCAACACAACTGACATACTATTTATGCCACCCTGTTATGTTAAATTAAGATAATGTATTTTTTTTATTTTTACTTACTAACAACAAAATCCCTCCAAGGGCCAGTGTCCAGTTCCATGAATGGAGGCATCGCAGGTTCATCAAGTGCGCCGGCAAGTGTCTTGCCGTCCATCAGTGGGAGCGTTTCAACTTCAACAAGTGCGTCTGCGAGTTTCTCGCCATCCATCAGTGCGAGCGTTTCAGCTTCAACAAGTGCTTCTGAAAGTGTCTCGCTGTCCATCAGTGCGAGCATTTCAGCTTCAACAAGTAAGTCTGCAAGTGTATCACCGTCCATCAGTGCAAGCGTTTCAGCTTCAGCAAGTACGTCTGCAAGTGTCTTGCCGTCCACCAGTGTGAGCGCTTCAGTTTCAACAAGTTCGTCTCCAAGTGTCTCGCCATCCATTAGTTCAAGAGTTGCATCTGCAGCAAGTAAGTCTGAAAACTTTAGTCTTGCAATCCGTGTTAGGCATCTTAAAATATGGTATATGGCAAACAAGCTGACAGAGTCACAAATATTTATACTATAACTGAAAAATGTAAATAAAGTTATGTAATATGATAAAATGCAAAACAAAAGGTTATGTAACAAGTAAAATGGCAACAGACAAGAAGGCGCAAACAGCGAAAATACATCAATTCGTAAAAAGCTAAATTACATCATCAGCCAGGGAGATGCTACCTATCTTGATCAATTGTTATTAACGAGGGAAGCTTATTGGACCGCACAATTGTTCACACTCAACCCTCATGGCCTAAACAAAAGACGTTAATTCAGATCTAAGAATAACATCTGCTATAACACCTAATCAGCTAATTATAGTATACTTTGTAATTTATTTTTTTTATGAATTGATGTATTTTCGCTGTTTGCGCCTTCTTCACAACTAAAATGTAAACACTAGATAACATGATACATACGTAATAAA